>CM035408.1:38227652-38352652 GCA_020310875.1 Ceratopteris richardii | reverse complement strand
AACTCCCAAAATGGAATAAGAAGAGTTGTTTACACATGTGGCATTGCTCCCACTACGGGAGGAAGGCTCAAGTGAAGTGAAAGAACTTCATTGAATGATAATATGTTTGGTTTCACCATTATCAAAAAATCAAACACCCAAGTCCATAAATGACATACAATGATATAATGGATCATAACTATATAGTTAATGCCCATTGTTCGTTTTGCGCAAGGTTTGCTTGACAAACAAAACAATCCAATATATGCTTCTCCATTTATGCCATCCCATCGAAGAAGTTGAGGCAAAAGGTGGTGCTAATGGTGATCTTATGGTTGAAACAAGAGCTACTAGAAGATTGGAAATAAGAATTCCACCAAAACTAAAACCTGCAACATAATGTTATTCGACACCTTACACAATACTCTACAATCTCTTTATAGTCAATACATGGTGCATCATCATATATACCCACAACGGGTAGTTTGAAACATCCAACATATAAAATATTTCATTGTCTTCACCATCCCAAATAACTCCATCTTGATATTAAAAATTGATTGTTTATTGGAAAGAAGTCACTTAGGAAGCTTTGCTACACTTGTGAGAGACTTCGAGGCTCTTACAGTGACGAGTGAAAACCTAAACAAAATTATGCATAAAAGGATGACATGACAATAGTTGGGATAGTAAGAAGAGAGAACAATTGGGATCCCTCACTATCTATAGAGTGTAGACTCTAATGACTCGACCAAACTCCATAGATGTATGAGACTATGATCAAAATATGATGATAACAGAGCTCAAAAAACCACAAAATGCTCTAATACAAATTATTAGAGTTTAGGTAATGCCAAATGGTGTAGTGTCATATATCATTAAAAAACTCTCAAGGAGCACTTTCCAATGAACCAATAAAAATTTTTTACCCTCTTTGATCAAATTTTGACCATGTCCCAAAATTATGATTGCTTGATTTTTAGCAAATTTAGGGCATTATGACATTGTTTTCGAATAATTCCCCCTCAAGGTTCATAATCGCATAAGATTCAAACGTCTGCATAAATTCTATTGTCTTTCTCTAGATAATACTTTGGTAAATATGTGTGCGACATTTTCATTTGTAGGTACATAACATAGCTTAATGTGCTTTTTAAATACATGTTCCCGAATGTAATAGTAATGTACTTCAATATGCTTTATCCTTGCATGATGAGCAAGATCCTTTGCAATAGCAATAGCAACTTATCTCAAAAATATATGCATACATAGATCAACATGAACATCAAGATAACTCATAATTTTCTACAACCATTTCACTTCAAGTGCAGTTGTAAAGGAAGCCATATACTCTCCTTCACTTGAAGATGTAGATACTCTCGGTTGCTTCTCAAAAAGCCATGAGATAAGGCATTCTTCAATATAGAAACAATAACCACTTTTGCTTCTTCTTGACCTGCCTAATCAAAATCTGCAAAAGTTTGTAGTAGACGACGACTTCCAAAATACCATTGCATGATTCAAAGTTCTTTTCAAATATTTGAATATCCTCTTGACTTCTTTTCAATGAATTTTGAGCAGTTTTGTGCATGAATCTTGATACTTGAAAAACTGCAAACCAATGTCAGGACGTGTACTACATAGATAGATCAAGCATCCAACTGCATGACGATATAGAGTAGTATCAGAAGATCTGACTTTGCATTTGCTTGTAATGACACATTAATATTGGTGTGTACATAGGTTTACAATTCGTCACTTCAAAGCTTTTTAAAAGTTTCTCAATGTGCTTTTGTTTGTGTCATACAGATACAATGTATTTGAATTCAACGCCTATATAATAAAGTACAATACCCAGGTCATTAACGTTAAATATGTGCTTAAATTGTGACTTTGAGAAATAAAGATCGACTATTGACTGGGTCATGATCATGTCATCAACATAGATGATGATGATAATCAAGACACCTATCTCTGCCTTAACATAGAAGGTTGGAGCATCTTCAGAGTTTTCAAAACCAATAGATAAAAGATATAAATGTATCTTTTCATACCAAGCCCTTGGTGTTTGCTTCAAACCATAAAGTGCTTTTATAAGCTTGCGAACTCAATGTTTTTTATCTAGTTCTTCAAAATCTTCTAATTGTTGAATATAGACATCTTCATGAAGATCATCATTCAAAAAAGTTACATTCCAATGAAAAAAAATGCAACAAGAGAAAGAACTATCCTGACTATGATCATTCTAGATATAGGTGCAAAAGTTTCATCATAGTCAATACGTTTCTTTTGTGCATAAGCTTTAACTACTAATCTGGCTTTATACATGTCAATCATACCATCCTCTTTTCTTTTGATCTTAAAAATCCACTTTAACACCAATAGCTTTCTTATATTTTGATACCTCACAAAGGTTCCATATTTGATTCTTGTGAATAGAATCGGTCTCTTCCTCCATTGCTTTCTTCCAAACAAGACTTTGTAATGCATCTTTGACACTAGAAGGTTTATCCTCAACTCAAGTGAAAGAATATTATTAATATCAAAGTGTTTTGCGTAATTTACCATGTTTATTTGCTCTTTCTTTGTGTGACTTCTAGTCCTTCTTGTGACAAATATACCACTATCATGTACAATTTGAAAGAACCACTTTGGAAGGTTCTTGAACAGTCGTGCGACATCTTCTCTAGCTCTTTCCTCTATAGTGATGGTGTAGGAGCTACAACTTTCTCTTTATCTCTATCAATTGAAACCTTTGGGATTTGAGAAGGTGATCACCTCCCCCCCCATGGCTAAATATAAACATCCAAAGTTGACTTTAAAAATGCATAATCAACTTCCTTCATAAAGTCTGGAATTTTCGCATGTTTACAATAAATCTGACTTTTTGCAACATAAGCATTGCGAGAGTAGGATATGCTTGTTTCTAATACATCGAATCTATATCCTTCACTTTCAATAGGATAACCAATGAAAACTGCTTTGATGGTTAAAGGTTTTAACATCGAGCTTACCACAATCCTTCTTTTAAATATGAACATAAGCTAGAAAACCAAAAACTTTGAAATAATTCACATTTGGTTTGTTACCATAATAAGCTTCATAAGGTGTGATGAGCTTTGAAGCTTTTATATAAGACATATTAAGAATGTGATTAGTTGAATATACTGCGTCAAACCAAAATTTAGGTGAAAATTTCTATAAGGACATCATACTACACATCATTGCAACAAGTGTCCTATGCTTTCTCTCTAAAATACCATTATGTTATAAGCAATAATAAGTTGATAAGGGATATCCTTGTCTTCAAGAAAAGGCTCAAGTCTTTTGACAAATACTCTCCTCCTCTATCACTTCTCAATATCTGAATTTTAGATTGACTTTCATTTTCAACCACAACTGAGAACTTCTTGAAAGTAGAAAAGCTTTTTGCTTTTAAACCATAAAACCAAGAATATCTTGAAACATCATTAATAAACGTGATGAAACACCTGAATCCTTGAATGGAATATGCTCCCATAAGTCCATTAACATCTAAATGTATGATTTGCAATTTTCTGGTAGTTGGAATGTATCCATGCTTCTTGAAAGGTAGCTAGTGAAGCTTTCCTTTAAGACATCCTTCAAATGACTCTACATCATCTAGTAAAGCAATGGCTCGCCACCATTCCTTGACCTTTGATGTGCTTGAGAGTAATGTAGCTGATATGGCAATATCTAGCATGTTGTAACTTCATATTCTCCTTTAGTGTAGAAGACTTGGAAATATTGGCATGACTAATTTGGACAACATAAAACATTCTACTTTTGTTTTCACCTTGTAACAGACAATGCTCCTTATTAGGTGTGAGGATCTGGCATGAATCTATCTTAAAAATGATTTTACCATGTGATAAGAAAGTAGAAATGGAGAGCAAAGGCTTCTTCATTTTTGGAACATAAAGAGCAATAAAAATTGTAAAATTTCCACTTTCTCTTGACTTTGAATTAGCTTCTTCAAGAATCAACACTTACAACATCCATATCATGATCGTTGCGTTATGGTCACCATTTGTCCTGTATACT
Organism: Ceratopteris richardii; assembly: GCA_020310875.1. NCBI lineage: Eukaryota > Viridiplantae > Streptophyta > Polypodiopsida > Polypodiales > Pteridaceae > Ceratopteris > Ceratopteris richardii. The sequence continues at coordinate 38,348,608 of CM035408.1, read as the reverse complement.
TTGTAAAGGAAGAAAATGCCTTCTTTCGAGTTGTCACAAGTTCAATAGCTCTGAAATCAAAAAACTAAGGATTTTCTAAGACTGCATTCAATGTTTGCTTGATCAAAAGTTATTTCTTCAATATTGATACATGCATAAGATTCTTCATTTGAAGACTTAAGTTTTGAACCATCTTCAACATTATTACTTGATGCTCTTTTTTGTTCTTTAGAAATCCTCTTTCTAAATTCTGCTATAAATGACCTTGTTTTTTGCAATAATGTCATATATCTTTCTTTCATGTGGATGTAGTGGAAGTGGACTTCTCTTTGGGTTTGGTAGAAGTACTCGAACTAGATGTAGAAGAAGTGGATGAAGACTTAGAAGTAGAAGACTTACTTTCCTTTTTATTTTGTTGGCTCTTCTTCTCCTTCTTTGTTGTCTTCTTTTTCTTCTTTCCTTTAGATGATGACACCATGGCTGCATCATTCTCTTCCATACTCTTCTATTGATCTTCATCTTGAAGTAACAAGAGCTACAACTCTTCAAATGATATTTCTCTCTCTCTTTTAGAGAGAGAAAGAGAAGTAATAAAAGAATGATAAGTAGATGGAAGTGAATTTATGAGGGTATTCACCATCTCATCATCATATATAGTGACTCCAACATTAAGAAGTTGATCTCGTAAGTCCGTAAGTTTCAAGTGAATTGACCCACCAATTTTCATCCTTATGTTGGCTAATTGTCTCCTAAAATGAGTCTATCTAGCAAAGATTTTGCTCTCATAGAGATTCTCTAATTCTAATCAAGCCTAATGAGAGGTTTTGCATGACCTGATCTATGGAATAATATGCCTCTCGACTCCTATAGCAATACATGAGTGCTTATGCATCTTTAGAATCTCATTTGGATTGCTCTTTTGTAGGTTGAATCTTCATATGCTTCCCTCTATCTATGAATGATGATGTAATCTCCTCTTCTTCCTCTTCAGTTTGTTGAGCAGAATTTCAAGTGGCAGCCTTCTTGGATGAAGAAGCAACATCCTCCTCTGCTTGTCTTGGCCTAGGGGCCTTTCAATTGACAATATTCCACAAGTCTTGGAAACTAGCAAATTCATCATCATAGAACTCCACATTGGATACCTAGACATTCCATTAAGTTTGCCTTCTTGTTTCAATCTATCTCTATAGTCATTCATCTTGAGTACAAGAGTGTATGTCAACTATGCTCTCATTCCAAATGTTGGAAGCGTCGTAGGCCCAAACAATAACTATAGGGTAAATCCAAGATCTTTCCAACACTTAAACTTTGCACATAACACACCTTGACTTGTTCAAGAGAGATAAATGAAAATAGACAGATAAAAAAGACAATTATAAAAGTACAATAGATCATAACTACTCTCACAGGAAATAAATGCAAAATATCAATATACAATGTGTGTATGATAAACTGATCTAAAGGTTCTAGGTATAAAATGTAGTGAGAGAGTGTTTAAGATGTATTATGTGAGTGAAAAACAGCTATTACAGATAACCCTACTCTGAAATTAGGCCTTCTCTCATGTAGAGAAGCAACAATGATCACTTGGTCACTTTTCGCGATCAAGTAATAGGTACAGACTGAACAACATCAGCGAGAGCACACAAAGAAACAATAAATTGGAATCCCCAAAACTTTCCAAAATCAGCATGCACACCAAGATGTGCGAAGAATATGCAAGGGTAGGCTGCCAAAACTCCTCCAAAGCTGCATATAAACCTCCAAGAGTCCTCCTAGCTCTTAACCCTAGAGTTTGTGTGTGATTAGCTTCACAAATTGATTACTTTGAGCACATAAGGGCCTCTTTATATAGGCTTCAGCTGCTAGGCAATAGATCCACGAAAAAAGCTCCTAAAATCTAGAAAACGAGCTGATTTTGTTTTTTGGAGCTTTAATTATGGTCCCCCAGCTTTTAATTAGCTTTTGACCTGCTTTTTGTAGATTAAATCTCAGCTGTAGCTTTTTAATAAGTGAAAAGCACCTAAAAAGCAGAAAGTAGGGTTTTGATTTTGATTGCTATTCTGAAACCAAATGGTGCGGCGTTATATATCATTCGAAAGCTCTCAAGGAGTACTTTCCAATGATCCAATACAATTTTTTACCATTTTTTACCAAATTTTGACTAAAGTCTCAAAATTAGGATTGCTGGATTTTTGGCAAATTTAAGCATTCTGACATTGTTTTCTGATTGTGGGGGGGAAGGACTTCTAACGAGGGAAAAAATTGCTTCGACATTCCTAAGTGCATTCACATACATAAATACCAAAATATTGTTGGTTTTAAAGCCCACAATCAATATAGAGACATAGAGACAATAAAGACATAACGGAGAATAGACAAGACATGAAAGACAGAGAGAAAAGGAGCCATGCTCCACATACAACATGACATTCCAATATGAAATACATGAATTTACAAGATAACATAAAGGATATGCAACAAATACAAGTTGTCTATAACTCCACAATCTCCGAAGTCGAAGATGATCTCCTCCAAACAGATAAGCTCCAAGTTTTTGCACACTTTGTAGATGATGAAGAAAACACAACTCCACCTCTCCAAGTTGAGAGCACCTCCTTATCCATAGGCTCTCTATGAGCACTCCAAAAGTGATGTCAAGAGTGCCCAAGTACTTATGTGTGTGTGTGTGTATTGTTTGGGTTAAAGGTATACGGTATAATGCTTTTTGCTTTTAGAAATTGCTTTTCACACTAATTTCAAAAATTAGAGTTTGATTTTCCACCATCCATCTATTGCCAAATACCAAATGTTATATACCATTGAGTAGCTCTTGACGAGTACTTTCACAATATGAAATAATAATTCTAGTCAAATTTTGACCACTTTAACTATTTTGACCAACCTTTGACCATTTGTTGACGTTTCCAAATCTGAAATTTTCTGAAATATCCCACTCCTCCCTTGTGGAAAGTTGCTATTCTAAAAATTACGACTTAGCAATGTGTCTAGCTTTCTCCAAGCTTTTCCTGTCAATGTCATACTTAGATATGATATATATATATATATATATATATATTCTAATACTTAAATTGAGTACGATGCTAGACAAAGCTAACATTATACTTATGGTACCCCACCATATGCTCTCCTAGAGTTCCATCTTGCCCACCTTGACTAGTAGCCATGAAGAACCTTCATCGATATATATTTTTGTAATGTCAACTTTGATAGCTTCCATAAATTTTGGTTCATGAGATGTCAACTTGATAACTTTCCAAGATTTTGGTTCGTGTATAAATATCATAGCTTGGATTGCCATATGTAGAAATCAACTTTAAATTCGCCACTTGCAATTACTCCAAAAGTATCTACTGCAACACAATTCCCCTCTCGTATCTAATTATATGAGTAATATAAAGAAGTGTGATATTGATCTATGATTTCCAAGTCTTTTAATTTACTTATCTCTTCTTTTTCTCTAATATCAAATGTTGGATTTTGTTCACCCAAGATCTTTGAGATTACAAGAGACAAGATGACACAAATATGCTCTAGGAATTAATTAAATATAATCCAAATTCATATGATGAACTTTGTGAATCTAAACACAAACAAGCTAAACATGAAGTCTAACAAGACTAGGATGAAGCTACTAAAGATCCTTGCATATATAAACTCCAAAAGTACAATAAACTGATATATATGTAACCATTAAATGGAAAGACAAAATCCCTCGAGAAAGGTTGAATGGAACAACCATGGTTCCGATATTAAACGAGCAAGCTTCCTTCTTGAGCTCTTAAGCTTTGGAACTCTCTCAAGGCCTTGAGCTGAATTATAAAAGTCATGGATACCTAGGATGTTTATATAATGTCCTATCACTTATGTGCTTTTTATTTTTGGATATAGAAAGAAAGTTTTTAAACCTCATAAGCAAGATTTAATTATAGTAGAATGCATTGAGCTACTTTTAAACTTCTCAAGCTGGGTGCAAGTAATATTAGCTTATTGTTAAAATCAATGCTTTTTGCATGAAAAATACAATTGTTTTTAATGAGATATTTAAGCCCTACGAGATATTCTCCAACAATGTTATCAATTGATATAGTTAATTCTAGCAACAATTTTTTACTAGCTGTGTCTACATGTATGAAATAGTGGAATAAAGAAGACAACCTTTGTATCATTGTATCATCCCTTTTTCTTTTAAAAGATTACTAGAAAGCTCAACATCCACTCAATTTAAAGATATGTTTCTTCTGACTTATTATTAATATTGAAACAAATCATACTTCAAAGAAATTTCGAATTCCACTAGGACTTTGTTGATGCAATAACATGATAAACGCACGTTCCCTTTACTTGCTCAATGGCCAATTATATGCAAAAAAATAAAAATAAAAAACAAAAACATCAGTCCATTCATCCTGAAGTCAAAACAAAAGCAAAAAACAAAAATACCTCTCAACTTCAGATAAAAGAAGCACTCTTTATGTTGCTGCATTTAAACCATCGACGATGTAAATTGGATCCCTAGTGGTTCCTAGTTTTTTAACAAGATACATTTAAAATCGTGGGAAGACAAGCTCCTAACGCTAATTCCGTTTCTTTTCTCTCTCTAATCTGAGAACTTCTTATCATATTTGATCAGAATATGAACATCTAGAACTCTCTACACAAATTAACACCAGAGCCATAAGTCCTTGTGAAGAGATTCAGGTCGCAAAGAGCTAGGATTTTGATACATTTCTCAACATCTACAGATTTATGTGGAATAAAGGACATGAAAAAAAATTAATATACAAGATTAATATCCACTCCCTCGAACTGAGTTTAATTTCAACTACAAAAGCATCCTTCGAAATTGAGCTGTGTGAGGTTAGAACGTGTACTCTCCTTTCCGATCCAACGTCAAACAGAACCAGAGCCGTAAAACATACATTTCCAACGTACCTGAATGACATCGCTGTCCGTCCATGGAAGGGTGTCAGAAGAGCCAAAGAACGAGCCGATAGCATCGAAAACGTGAGACATTCTAACACTCGAAGCGTAGCACTGACACGACGATCTTTTCAGTCGATACAAGCAAATATGTTTCCCAGTCCGTTGTTAAATACATCGGCTTTCACAATCATTTTTTTGCCTTCTTGACCACGGGTTGCATAATTGTTAGAGGATTCGCGCCTCCATCTTCATTGAACCTTTTTTCTTCGCATGGAAGACGTTAATCTTCTTATATTTGCATTATCTCTAGCGTTGCTGTCTTCCATTCAACAAAAAAATTATATCAATCTAGCTCTCGGGCAATCTAGTCATCTTTTTGTAGTCAAATCCTTCATAAATTCATCAAGTTTTAGTACACACATTCCAAAGGGCCTCTCCTCTTATCGCATTTAATAGGGCAGCTGAGCAATCGATCACCTTCCATAAAAGGACTTGCTTTCAATTGATTGGCTAATCAAGCTTGAAAAATATTCGAACACCTTGTGGCACCCCTTGGGACAAGAGAAGAAAAGATAGCCCATGTCTTCATGCATATTGAGGAACCACTTGCGCCAAAGAGAAGCATTATAGAGTTTTTCGCATTAGTCCTTATCTCTCGATGAAGATTTTTCCCTAGGATGATTGCTTTCTTCATCTCCATCAAAGGATGGTGCAACTCTTGAAACTTGAATTTCCACATGATCAAAACCAACAAATAGACCACTTTTTATTAAGATTGGAAACAAATATTATTCTTCATTCTTGGAATGTCTTCAACTATGTCTCCATTGTTCCATCTTAGGCCCTCTGAGTGGTTAATAAAAAAATTGTGTTAGGCACATGCCCCCAAGGCCCCAAGCCTCCATATGGTCATGAACAAAACCAATCATGTTTCAAGGTAATCATGGCTCTTTAAATCGTGCAAATTAAATCTATGATCCACCAAGTTGGCTTCTTTTTTATGGACATGAAGTTTTGATCCCAATGACACCATAATCTTTTCAATTGACAATATTCCACAAATCTTTTGGAAACTAGCAAATTCATCATCATAAAACTCCACATTGGATGATTAGACATTCCATTAAGTTTGTCTTCTTGTTCCAATCTATCTCTATAGTCACTCATCTTGAGTACAAGGGTGTATGTCAACTATGCTCTGTTACCAAATGTTGGAAGTGTCATAGGCCAAAAAATAACCTTAGGGTAAATCCAATATCTCTTCGACACTTAAACTTTGCACATAACACACCTTGACTTGATCAAGAGAGATAAATCACAATTGATAAATAGAAAAAGACAATTATGAAAGTACAATAGGTCATAACTACTCACACATGAAATAAATGCAAAATGTCAATATACAATGTGTGTATGATACAAAATCTGAATCTGAACTGCATCCAAAGGTTCTAGGTACAAAATGTAGTGAGAGTTTTTAAGATGTATTATGTGAGTGAATATGTGCAAAACAAAGAAAAATAACTGTTCAAAACAGCTACTATAGCAAACCCTAATCTGCAACTAGGTCTTCTCTCATGTAGAGAAGCAACAATGGTCACTTGCTCACTTCTTGCGATGAAGTAAAGGCTGAACAACATCAGCAAGAGCACGCAAAGAAATAGTAAATTGGATGCCATAACTTTCCAAAATCAACATGCACACCAAGATGTGTGAAGAACATACAAGGGTAGGCTGCCAAAACTCCTCCAAAGTTGCATATAAACCTCCAAGAGTCTGCCTAGCTCTTAACCCTAGAGTTTGTGTGTGATTAGCTTCAGAAATTGATTACTTGAGCACATAAGGGCCTCTTTATATAGGCTTCAATTGCTAGGCAATAGATCCACGAAAAAAGCTCCTAAAATCTACAAAAAGAGTTGATTTTGTTTTTCAAAGCTTTACTTATGGTCTCCTAGCTTTTAGTTAACTTTTGACCTGCTTTTTGTAGATTAAATCTTGGTCATAGCTTTTTAATAAGTGAAAAGCACCTAAAAAGCAAAAACTAGGGTTTTGATTTTGATTGCTTTTCTAAAACCAAATGGTGTGACGTCATATATCATTATAAAGCTCTCAAGGAGTACTTTCCAATGGTCCAATAATTTTTTTTACCAAATTTTGACTAAGTCTCAAAATTAGGATTGCTAGATTTTTGGGAAATTTAGGGCATTCTGACATTGTTTTCCAATTGTTGGGGGGGGGGGGGGGAGAGGACTCCTACCGAAGGAAAAAATTGCTCTAAAAATCCTAAGTGCATTTACATACATAAATACCAAAATATTGTTGGTTTTAAAGCCCATAATCAAAATATAGACATAGAGACAATAAAGACATAATGGAGAATAAACAAGACATGAAAGAGTGAGGGAAAAGGATCCATGCTTCACATACAACATCACATTCCAATATGTAATACATGAATTTATAAGATAGCATCTAGGATATGCAACAAATACAAGTTGTCTATAACTCCACAATTTCCAAGGCTCAAGATGAACTCCTCCAAATAGATAAGCTCCAAGCTTTTGCACACTTGGTAGATCATGAAGGAAACACGCCTCTTGAAGTTGAGAGGACCTCCTTATCTATAGGCTCTCCAAGAGCACTCCAAAAGTGATGTCAAGATTGCCCAAGTACTTATGTGTGTGTGTGTGTGTATTATTTGGGTTAAAAGTATATGGTATATTGCTTTTTGCTTTTAGAAATTGCTCTTCACACATAAAAAGTGCTTTTCACACTAATTTGAAAATCATAGTTTGACTTTTCACCATCCATCTATTGCCAAATACCAAATGTTATATACCATTGAGTAACTCTTGAAGAGTACTTTCACAATATGCAATAATAATTCTAGTCAGATTTTGACCACTTTAACTATTTTGACCAACATTTGACCATTTGTTGACGTTTTCAAATCTGAAATTTCCTGAAATATCCAACTCCTTCCTTGTGGAAAGTTGTTATTCTAAACATTATGACCTAGCAATGTGTCTAGCTTTCTCCAAGCTTTTCCTATCGATGTCATACTTAGATATGATATATATATATATATTCTAATCCTTACATTGAGTGCGATGCTAGACAAACCTAACGTTATACTTATGGTACCTCACCATATGCTCTCCTTGAGTTCCATCTTGGCCACCCTAACTGGTAGCCATTGAAGAACCTTCATCGATATATATTTTTGTAATGTCAACTTTGATAGCTTCCATAAATTTTGGTTCATGAGACGTCAACTTGATAACTTTCCATGGATTTTGGTTCGTGTATAAATATCATAGCTTGGATTGCCATATGTAGAAATCAATTTTAAATTCGCCACTTGCAATTACTCCAAAAGTATCTATTGCAACACAATTTCCCCTCTCGTATCTAATTATAGGAGTAATATAAAGAAGTGTGATATTTTTTATCTATGACTTCCAAGTTTTTTAATTTACTTATCTCTTCTTCTTCTCTAATACCAAATGTTGGATTTTGTTCACCCAAGATCTTAGAGATTACAAGAGACAAGATGACACAAATATGTTCTAGGAATTAATTAAATATAATCTAAATTCATATAATGAACTTTGTGAATCTAAACACAAACAAGCTAAACATGAAGTCTAACAAGAAGACTAGGATGAAGCTACTAAAGACAGCAAGCTTCCTTCTTGAGTTCTTGAGCTTTGGAAATCTCTCAAGGTCTTGAGCTGAATTATAAAAGTCATGGATATCTAGGATGTTTGTATAATGTCCTATCACTTATGTGCTTTTTACTTTTTGATATAAAAAGAAATTTTTTTAACCGCATAAGCAAGATTTAATTAGAATAGAATGCATTGAGCTACTTTTAAACTTCTGAATCTGGGTGCAAGTAATATTAGCTTATTGTTAAAATCAATGCTTTTTGCATGAAAAATACAATTGTTTTTAATGAGACATTTAACCCCTACAAGATATTCTCCAACAATGTTATCAATTGATATAGTTACTTGATTCTAGGAACAATTCTTTTACTAACCGAGTCTACATGTATGAAATAAAGGACAAGTGGAATACAGAAGACAACCTTTGTATCATTGTATCTGTCACATAATCCTAGTAGGAGATGGTTGAACCATGCCTTAAGAGAGAGGATTAGGGAGTAATCCTCAACCATGGCTTTTGGGGCAAGTGGTTAGCCCATCACACTCCTAACCGGGAGGTTGTGAGTTCAATTCTTGACATTGGTATCAGAGCTTAGTTTAGAAATTGGGCGAGACGGAGGTTCGCGCCTCATTCGTGGGCACTTGGAAAAAGCGCTTATCCGTGGTGAGTGTGAAACTAGCCTTGGATGAAGGCGCATGGGCATTTGGGCACCCACGGAGGGCGGAATAGGTCCAAATTTGGTCCATGTGTTGGAGTTTGAGGTTGGTGGAAGTGCTCATGCATGGAAAGTGGGTCCAAGAGTTAGAATGGTCCATAAGTGAGCGTTGAGGACAATGCTGAGTCTAAGGGGAAGGAATGTCACATAATCCTAGTAGGAGATGGTTGAACCATGCCTTAAGAGAGCGGATTAGGAAGTAATCCTCAACCATGGCTTTTGGGGCAAGTGGTTAGCCCATCACACTCCTAACTGGGAGGTTGTGAGTTCAATTCCTAACATTATCATCCTAGTTTATATATATATATATATATATATATATATATATATATATATATATATATATATATATATATATATATATATATATATATATATATATATATATATATATAAGGTTAATAGAAAGCTCAACATCCACTCAATTTCAGAGATATGTTTCATCCGACTGATTATTAATATTGAAACAAATCATACTTCAAAGAAATTTCGAATTCCACTAGGACTCTGTTGATGTAATAACATGATAAACGCATGTTCCCTTTACTTTATCAATGGGCAATTATATGCAAAAAATGAAAAAAAAAGAACAAAAAAATCAGTCCATTCATCCGGAATTCAAAACAAAAAGGCAAAAAACAAAAATGCCTCCAACTTGAGATAAAAGAAGCACTCTTTATGTTGCTGCATTTAAGCCATCAACGATGTTAATTGGATCCCTACTAGTTAATTGGATCTCAACGATGTTAATTGGATCCCAAAAGTAAAAACTCCTTGTTTAACGGATGTAGAATTAATTTGTAGCTGAGCAACCAATCACCTCCCATAAAAGGACTTGCTTTCAATTGGTTGGCTAATCAAGCTTGAGAAATATTTGAACACGTTGTGGCACCCCTTGGGACAAGAGAAGAAAAGATGGCCCATGTCTTCATGCACATGAGTCACCACTTGCTCCAAAGAGGAGCATTATAGAGTTTTTCACATGGTCCACATCTCTCGATGAAGATTTTGTCTCAGGATGATTGCTTTCTTCATCTCCATCAAACGATGGCACAAATATTGAAACTTGAATTCCCACATGATCAAATATCAACAAATAGACCACTTTTGATTAAGATTGGAAACAAATATTATTATTCATTCTTGGAATGTCTTCAACTATGTCTCCATTGTTCCATCTTAGGCCCTTTGAGTGCAATTAAGAAAAAAATTATGTTAGGCACATGCCCCAAGCCTCCATATGATCATGAACAAAACCAATCATGTTTCAAGTTAATCATGGCTCTTTAAATAATGCAAATTAAATATGTAATCCACCAAGTTGGCTTATTTTTATGGATATGAAGTTTTGATCCTAATGACACCATAATCCTTCCAATTGACAATATTCCACAAATCTTTTGGAAACTAGTGAATTCATCATCATAAAACTGCACATTGGATACTCAGACATTCCATTAAGTTTGCCTCCTTGTTCCAATTTATCTCTATGGTCACTCATCTTGAGTACAAGTGTGTATGTCAACTATGCTCTCATACCAAATGTTGGAAGTGTCATAGGCTAAGAGAGATAAATGACAATAGATAGATAAAAAAGACAATTATAAAAGTACAATAGGTCATAACTGCTCACACACAAAATAAATGCAAAATGTCGATATGCAATGTGTGTATGATACAAAATCTGAATCTAAACTGCATCCAAAGGTTCTAGGGGACAAAATGTAGTGAGAGTGTTTAAGATGTAGTATGTGATTGAATATGTGCAAAACAAAGAAAAATAAATATTCAAAACAGCTATTACAACAAACCCTAATCTGAAACTAGGTCTTCGATCATGTAGAGAAGCAAGAATGGCCACTTCTCATGATGAAGTAAAGACTAAATAACAACAACAAGAGCATGCAAAGAAATCGTAAATTGGATGCCACAACTTTCCAAAATCATGTACACCAAGATGCGTGAAGAATATGCAAGGGTAGGCTACCAAAACTCCTCCATAGCTGCACATAAACCTCCAAGAGTCCTCCTAGCTCTTAACCCTAGGGTTTGTGTGTGATTAGCTTCACAAATTGATTACTTAAGCACATAAGGGCCTCTTTATATAGGCTTCAGCTGCTAGGCAATAGATCCACAAAAAAGCTCCTAAAATCTACAAAAGGAGCTGATTTTGTTTTTTGGAGCTTCAATTATGGTCTCTTAGCTTTTAATTAGCTTTTGACCTGCTTTTTGTAGATCAAATCTCAGCCATAGCTTTTTAATAAGTGAAAAGCACCTAAAAAGTAGAAACTAGGGTTTTGATTTTGATTGCTTTTTGATGCCAAATGGTGCGGTCTTATATATCATTAGAAAGCACTCAAGGAGTGCTTTCCAATGATCCAATAATTCTTTTTACCACTTTTTACCAAATTCTAACGAAGTCTCAAAATTAGGATTGCTGGGTTTTCGGCAAATTTAGGGCGTTCTGACATTGTTTTCCAATTGTGGAGGGGACAATAAAGATATAATGGTTTTAAAGCCCACAATCAATATAGATACCTAGAGACAATAAAGACATAATGGAGAAAAGACAAGACATGAGAGAGAGAGAGAGAGAAAAGGAGCCATGTTCCACATATCACGCTACATTCCAATATGAGATACATGAATTTACAAGATCGCATAAATGATAGGCAAAAAATACAAGTTGGCTATAACTTGAGATTCTCCCACGTTGAAGATGATCTCCTCCAAATAGTTAAAGTCCAAGCTCCAAGCTTTTGCACACTTGGTAGATGATGAAGAAAACACAACTCCACCTCTCCAAGATGAGAGGACCTCCTTATCCATAGGCTCTTCAAGAGCACTCAAAAAGTGATGTCAAGAGTGCCCAAGTACTTATGTACGTGTATATATATATATATATATATATAACACCCTAATTTTGGGTTTTTTTATTATTTTTTTTATATTGTTTGGGTTAAAAGTATATGCTAAATACTTTTGCTTTTAAAAACTACTTTTCACACATAAAAAGTGCTTTTCACACTAATTTCCAAAATTATAGTTTGACTTTTCCCCATCCATCTATTGCCAAATACCAAATGTTATATACCATTGAGTAACTCTTGATGAGTACTTTCACAATATGCAATAATAATTCTATTCAATTTTTGACCATTTTGATTATTTTGAACAACCTTTGACCATTTGTTGAAATTCCCAAATCTAAAATCTGTTGACATTTTGATTATTTTTGGGCACTCCAAAAATCACATTTTCACACTTTTTCCAGCCCCTCCATGAGTCCACTAGTTTGGCATATCACACTTGGAGAGGCCATATCTTGGGCTAGAAAACTCCAAATTGGACTTGCTATGGCTCGTTTCAAAGAGAAAAAAGTATATCTTCAGTTTATGAAAAGAAAATTTGGAAAATATGTATTTTTACAGGTCTATTTAGGTTTGCAAAGTCTGAACTAGTTTTGGCAACTACCTTTCAGGATCCATATTTTACAAACCAGGAGGTGATTGAATTAATTTCACTTCGAGCCACTTGCATATGATAATATTTCACTTTATGATTATTTGCAAGTCCTAAAAAGGTTTTTGTAGGTCTAAAGAGGGATTACAAATGCATTTTTTTGGGTAAATTTGCATTATTTTGGTAATCATCTGACCATACTTTATGTTTTGGGAAGTGATCTGATGTTTTCGGACACTTCAAAGTTTATGTTAGTATCTAAAGAGGAAGGTGTAGAGGTCTCAAAGCTCATCAAAAAGTATTGGATGCATTCAATTCAAATATCAAATTATTCAGGGACTTATGCTTTATATTTCAGGCATTTTACTTTATATTATGGCATGTTTTGTATGTACATGCATGGATTGGGATGCATACATCAAAGTTGATCATTTTTCTAATTCTAAAAGTATGGATCAACTTGATGGGAGTACACTTTCTCATTGTTTGCAGGAAAGATGGTCGTAGGAACTACATGGTTATGCAACAAAGAGATTGTTGCTAGCATTTGTTTTTATGTTCTTGCAGGTTATGGATCCATGTATGATTATATGGCATGCATGCCATGGGTTTGCCAAGCCCTATGTTGTTGGATGGTTTGTGTGCCATTGAGTTTATGGTTAAAATTTTTTGGGACTCCATTTCCTTGGGGAAATGCTATCGAAATTTTTCCCACCTCATGGCATTATATCTTGGAGTTAGACCTCTGCAGAAGCATGTGAAGAACACAAGGAAGAAGAAGAAGCTTGGAGCACAATACACAATACTGAATGTATTACCACTAGAATGTACAAAGATAAGTAACCTGTTAGGGCTATAGGCATATATACAAGCTGAGGGAAAAAACCTCCTAAAGAGGGAAAGAAGTGCCATGGCAGTCCAAGTGTGTTCACACACATCACTACCTAAATATATCAACAAATCCCCCCTGGGAGTGATGCGGTGAACAACGAGCTGGCACTCATGTATAAGGAAGTGCCAAGTTTACTTTAGGTAAAAACATAGCACGATTAGGAAGACCACTAGGTAGGGTTAAGTGAAACGCTCTATGTGGAATCAATCCACAAAAGAAAGTAAGCCCAAAGCTTTGCGAAAAGATTCAAACTTCTCCCTAGGTAGAGCCTTCATGAAAAGGTATGCAATGTTCTCCTCCATGGGCACATATGCCAAGCTGATCTCTCTAGTAGAGAATCTCTCCCTGACATAATGATAATGCACATTAATGTGCTTAGTGCGAGCATGGAACACAGGGTTCCTCACAACTACCAATGTGCTCTGACTGTCAATGAAGATGGTGGTGGCAGAAGACTGACCAACACCCAAATCAGCCATAAGGCATCTAAGCCACACATACTCAATAGTCGTTGTGAAAGGTTCCTTATACTCAACCTCACAACTCGAAGTGGCCATAGTAGGCTGCTTCTTGCTCAGCCAAGATATGCACGAGCTACCAAGGATGAAGCAAAAACCACTAGTGGACACATGAGTGTCATAGCAATCAGCCCAGTCAAAGTCAGAAAAAGCATGCAATTCTAGCGGTAGTGATCCCCCCTTGGGATAAAACAACCCAAGTAGTCGGGTACCACTCAAGTAGCGAAAGATGCGCTTAACCGCCTGCCAATGCTTGAGACTTGGGCAATGCATAAACCTGCTCATGTGTGAGACAACAAACTAAATATCTGGCTGAGTAATGCATAAGTAAATCAAGCATCCAATAGCCTGCTGATAGAGAACAACATCAAATGCATCCCCAACATCATGGAGACTCAATCATAAACCTATTTCCATAGGAGTGGCAATAGGTTTACAGTCTTCAAGGCCAAAACACTACAATAATGTGTCAATATATTTCGTTCGACACAAAGCTATTCCACCATCAACTTGCATAAATTGAATGCCCAAATAATGATGCAAATGCCCCAAATCATACATCTCAAATAAGACATGCAAATCAGCCTTGAAATCAACAATGTTTTTCTCATGAGGACGAGTGAGTGGCATGTCATCAACATACACAACAATGATCAAAAGCACATCATTTACACGCTTAACATATAAGGTGCTTTCAGTTGGACTATTCTCAAAACCATGTGCAATCAGATACGCATGTATCTTTTCATAAAAACAACATCACAACTAACCAAAATGTGTTTAGTCTGTGGATGATACAGACGATAACTTTTGCTTTCAAAACTGTACCCACGAAAAATATATTTTACTGCTTTATCATCCAATTTCCTGCGATGTTGTTTAGGCACTAATGCATATGCCAAACAACCAAAAAAACATAGGTGAGCAATAGATGGCTTGCAACCATGCCAAGCCTCATATGAAGTGATAGATTGCAGTGCTTTTGTGGGACACATGCTGCACACATGATAGCCCCAAGCCAAAAACTATGTGGTAAAGCCTGACTCTTGACCATACACCTCGCCATCTCCATGAGTGACATGTTCTTCCATTCAGTAACTCCATTTTGTTGAGGTGTACACGGCACTATACACTGATGTTTTATCCCATGTTCAACCAGAAATGCATTAAAGTTAGAAGACATATATTCCCCCCCTCAATCAGAACGGAGGGTGCCCACTTTACATGCTGATAGATTTTCAGCCAAAACCAAAAACTGTTTGAAGCACATGAAGACTTCGGACTTTGCTTTCAATGGATATACCCATGCATGCCTAGAAAAATCATCAATGAAAGTCACGAAGTAAATATAGTTTAATCCAAAAGAGGGTGTCTGCATAGGACCACATACATCACTTCAAACAAGTTGCAATTTCTTAGTAGCTCGAATTGAAACATCTTTTGGAAAGGAGGAACATTGCATTTTGCCCAAAATACAGCCTTCACAGACATGTTTTCCGAGTGCCTAAAGTTTGGGCAAAGAGGACACCATTTCAGATTTCTACAAGCATAACAAACTAGCAAAATTTAGATGATAAAAGCATGCATGCCAAAGCTTTGCATCTGACATAGCCTGAGAATCATGTACTGCACATGCTAAATCATTCATAGGTTTTTCATAGTGTATGAGCCTATACAACCCACGACATAAAATGCTAGAAGCAATAATCATGTCACCGTTTGATAGATCATGAACTTTGCATCTGTCATCAACAAATTTCACAACCAAGCCAATCTTGGCTAATGTAGAAACTGATAATAGATTTTTCTTGATCCCTAGCACAAATAAAGCATTCGACAAAGTGAAAGAACTACCATCAGCAGTAGTCCGAATGATCTTACCAACTCCCATGATCGGATAAGAGGAGTTGTTGGTGCATGTGATAGTATTCCTTGTAGGGGCATACTCAAGCGAAGTGAAGAAACTACACTACGAGGTAATATGTTTGGTTGCCCCACTATCAAAGTACCAAACATCTCAGTCTACTGCACACATACACTGTTCAGGAGAAGATGGGTCAAAACTGCAAACAATAGTAAACACCCATTCTTCATTCTTCACAAGATTAGCAGACCCTATTTTTGGTGTAGAGGCCTCTACAAAAACCATTCTAGCCTCTTTTTTCTTTGCCTCTTTTGCAACTAGTTTTGGACAGTTCTTTATGATATGATCATTTCCTTTACGGTACTTACAAAAGAATTTTTGCTTTTCTGATTTCTTTTCATCTTTGTCTTCCTTCTTCGAATGTGCAACATTTGCATATTTCTGCTTACTAGTAGATGAGCTCCATTTTCCTTTGCCCGTCTGACTAGCCAAGAAAGCTTGATCTGCAACATACATAATGGATTTGTTTTGCCTAGACTGATCCTCGTGTAACAGAACAAAGACTAACTCCTCAAATGACAAGGCATTTGGTTTGCCTTTCATCATCAAATGAAGAGTAGAAGCAAAACTTTGATATGAATCAAGAAGACCATTCAAAACGGTTTGTACAAGTGAGCTATCTGGTATAACTTCATCAATATAAATCAATTGTTCCTTCAAGTCTTTGATCTTTGTTAGAAAACTGTCCATAGAATCACCTTCATTCATATGCTCACTCTCCAACTATTTTCGGAGGTAAGCAACACGAGCCTCATTCCTAGCCTGGTACAATGTGGTAAGTGTATCCCAAGCATCCTTAGTTGTTCTACAAGAGCGAATGTGAGGAATAATGCATGTTTGACAGACAGGGCTATTAATGCATGTGCCTGAGCATCTCTACCATCTCAACAAATTTGCTCTGCAGTAGGTGCAGTAGAAACCGCAGCACGAACAGGAATATGAAGAATATCAACATCTTCAATGCCATCTGCATCAGCTTCAATACATGTATTTGCAGGTGTAATATGACATTTTTCAACACCCTACACAATGTTCCATAGTCTTTTTGCAACCAATACATGTCGCATCATATAAGCCCACAATGGGTAATTGGTACCGTCCAACTTATCCTCAATATCCAACATACGGAATACATCGTTGCTTTCAGCCATGGCCGCTTACTAAAATACCCTGATGTAGAAAAATGACTATATCATAAAAAGTTGAACATAACTACACTAAGGAGTTCTGCTAAACTTGTAGCACCCTTTGAGATGCTTATACTGGTGAACTGAAACTTGTATATATCTTTGGCACAAAAAGATGAAATAGCCTGCACAAGCACTGTGATAGTGCATTCGGAGACCGAAACGAGCTCAAATCATGATTTCGGCAGGATAGAGCAAAGCAATTTTGATCTGCTCATCACTTTGAGTATGCTCACTGAATTCCATGCGATTTTGAGATTGTAACTGGAGGGGTGTTGACGATGCCCTAGATGAAGTGGTGACCTACTTTGATACCAATTTTTGGAGCTAGACGTCTGTGGAAGCACATGAATAGCACAAGAAAGAAGAAGAAGCTTGGAGCACAACACACAATACTGAATGTATTACCACTAGAATGTACAAAGATAAGTAACCCGTTAGGGCTATAGGCATATATACAAGCCGGGGGAAAAGACCTCTTAAAGAGGGAAAAAAGTGCCACGTTGGTCCTAGTTTGTTCACACACATCAACATTATATATGCACTTACCTTTAGGTAAGAATGTTATGACATGGTAACATGCCTTCTTTGCAAACATTAGTAAAGTGTCACCATGCTTAGATGCATGTACTTGATGGACTTAGGACCATCAAAGCATTATAGATAAGACAAATTCATTAGAAATACGATCCCTATACATAATCCTTATGGATTTAGACCATAGGATTGCTAAGGGGAAGGACATTTGCCTTCACCACTAGGAATGTGCACAAGCAATCCTATAGGTTTTAGGAAGTTTTATAGAGGCACGAGAGATACATTTATGATAATCTCCAAAGTAGCGAAGATTTACTTATCTTCACAAGAGTCTCACAGTAGGATTAGGAGACTATGGGGTATTATGATGAACATGTAAAGAGTGACTAGTTTCACTCATGCACATCACTTGAGTAAGTAGTGAAGCATTTCTGCTACACTACTAAGGAAACCAATTAGATGAGATCATAGATATGGGTTTTATGAGACAATATCGATGGGTGCTTATGTGATTCGAGTGATGATTAGGAAGGCCATAGGTGTGGCACTAGCTCTATGATATTGAGCATAGATCCCTTAGTTAGAAATAGTTGGGGTACCCAATACATATATGTATGTTGGGATCCTCAGAGAGGTACTTAGACCTTGTCTTGGTACCTAAGAACAAGTTAATTTGGAATAGAAAGGGATATCCATTGTCACATGTTCACTAGAACTAAACTAACTAGTTCCAAGACATGGGACTCACAATGTGAGTTGAGGATATGGGATTCATTAGAGTCCACCTACACATTCCATTACATATATATGGAATATATATTCAGTTTAGTGTAGGTATGACACCATGAATTGGAAGAAGGTTCCACTGGTATGGGACGATGGAAACGACTTCTCTTTGAGCACTCTTCTTCTATGGAAAGGGAGAAAAGGAATCATCACTCATGGCATCATGTCTCACTAGATTAGAGGAGAGCTCTTCGTAGACATCTCCTTAGGACCAGGAGTAATCTTTCATAGTTTAGGGAAGATTTGCTCTTCTAGTAGAGAATGTGATAGGTGATTTTATCACCGTTGATATCACATACTCATTTCGTGGTTTCCAGGAAGGATAACTCCATTAGTTTGATTGGATCGTATAGATCCATGCACAGAGGATGGTTGGCAAAGATAGCTCTTTAGTATGGATACACATGTGTTTACGGTATCAGGTCACATCATTGCTGACCATTTTAGAAGAGGGTTTTGACCCTTATAAGGAATTTATTTTCTCCACTCTTCACTTCATACACCTTTATTAGTTATGGGAGCTTTATTCTCCATCTTTATAGGAATGTATGTAATGAGGGATTATCCATTAGTTATGGAAGAGAGGAGTAAATAAATTCATGAGTTTCTCTTTTAAGGAAAGGAGAAAGAAGAAATTAGCTTAGAGATTTGGGAATGATCTAACTCTACCTTAGAGATCTCACTTTAGCTCATGTTCTTTGAAAGAGAAAAAGGAAATGAAAATATGATTTCTTCATAGGAAAAGAATAGAGCATGTTTTCCTTTAGAGAGAAGAGTTGTTTAGAAAACATCTCTTAGTTTGTATTTTAAAAGGAATGTGTTTACTCTACTTTTCAGTGTAATTTTCCTTCACATGGGAGTTTGATTCTCCACTATTTTGGAAGGAAAGAGAATCTATATGCATGTTCTCAATTATGGATGAGTGAAGCAATTGAATTCAAAAGAATATCTTTCAAAGGGAAAGGGAAAGTGGAATAGATTCACTACCAGAGCTCTTTTCCTTAGAGGAGATTACAGAGAGAGAAAGAGAGAGAGTTTCACTTTTTGTCTTCTAGATTGTCTTGTTAGGAGTGGCACTCTTCTATCAAGGCAATAGGGAGACCAGTTAATCATGATGGTTAGATTGAGTCTCACTTGTAGACTCTAGAGAGAAGGAGTTATGTTTATTTTCAGTTATGATCCTTGACTAGATGAGATGATCTAATTATTGATATTAGTGATACTAGGAGTTGAGTATGACTCTTCTCTTTAGGGTTTTTAGGAGATAGGGATATATCTAACCTATTGGGGTACCAAACTCTTAGTTGGTGTTACATCATGAGCATGATGTGTAAACATCAGTAAGGAGGATGGGTACTTAGGGATTATTTGAATCTCAAATGGAATGATTTTTGCATTCATATGGCAAACTATGATTATTGCACACGTGGATGAGACTTCCAACTATTTCTTGTATCTTCCAATATCCACTAGAGGTGAAGTATCTTCAATAGATAATTTTGTGTTGACCTCCATAGGTGTAGAAATTTCCTTGCAATCCACCATGTCAATGCCTTCAATATCTGTCTTGCATACTTTTGTTGAGAGCTGAAAATCTTCCCTAGTTCTTGCCAAACTTCAAGGCCTAAGCAATAATGCATTAATCCCAAGTCAGTCACTTCAAATTCTGAACTCATTGCATCTTTTGTTTGTTGAAGAAGAGCATCATTATTTCCTGCAATCATAAGGTCATCTACATAGAGTACAAGTACAATTGTCTTCTTGCCTCTCTTTAGAACATATTAGTTAGCATCAAAAGCACATCTTTTGACACCTAGATCCAAGAGATACTTATCTATATGTTGGTATCATGCTCTAGGGGCTTGTTTCAGCCCATATAATCACTTCTTCAGCTTACATATCTTGTTCTCTGAATGGGGAGCCTCGAACCCTGGTGGTTGTCCATCTGCAACCTGTTCTAGTGATTGTGGGATTATTTTTGCAGAATCATGGAGTTGCCTCACCCAACATGGCAATGGATTTTGTGTGGGTGACGATAGGTTAGTGATTTTTAAACTCATCATTTGAAGATGATTCTTGCTTCTCTTGTGTAGAAGGGACAACTCTTGGGCCAGGTTCATAATGGATTGCCCCTTCACCCGAGGATAAAGTGGAAGCTCTCTTTTCCTCCTCCATTGCATGTGGCTCCTCCTCCTTAAACACCACATCACAAATCACCATGATATTCTTAGCCTTAGGGTCATAAAGCTTATAAACCTTCTTATCTTCACTATACCCTAAGAGGATACATTTGATGCTTTTTGGTTCAAGCTAGTTTCTCTCCCTATTTTGGTTCAAGCTAGTTTCAAGCTATTGACTTCGAAATAGTTTGAGATGGGAAATAGATGGCTTTTTTCTAGTGTAGGCATCTTGTGGAATCTTTTTATCAAGTGCCTTGGTGTAGCTTTGATTCAAGATGTAGATTTCAGTGTTGACAGCCTCTACCCAAAATTGATTAGGCAAACCCTTTCCCTTCAACATGCACCTTGCCATCTCCATGATGGTTTGATTATGAAGTTTTGTGACACCATTCTGTTGAGGGATATGTGGCACTATGAGTTGATGCTTGATTCCTTTACTCTTGCAAAAATCTTCAAACTCTATTGATGTGAAATCATCACCATCCGTTGTCTTAGATTTCTTCATCTTCTTCCCTGTTTAAGTTTCAAAAAGTTGAAGCCATTCTTTCAACTTACCAAAAGCTTGAGCCTTATTGTGAAGGAAGTACACCCACATTTTCCTGCTATAGTCATTGATAAGTAACCTGAAGTAGGAAGATCCACCCAAAGCCTATGTAGGCATTTTGTTGCACAAGTCAGCATGCACCAACTCTAAATGATAGCTTGCTTTGTTCTCTCTATCTTATGGAAACGGCTTCCTTTGTTGCTTGCCCATCATGCAAGCTTCACATGGTTCCTTCATTTTTGCAATCGATGGTAGGTGTGCAACCATACCCCTGCGATGCACTTCCTTTGGCACAGGGTATCCGATGTGGTTTAATCTCTCATGCCATAGCTTACTTGTGCCCACACTTGTAGTGGATGTAAGAGCAAACAACTCGTATAAGTTGTTCCTCGTTATGCAAGTTCCAACAACATTGTTGTTACTATCCATAATCTTAGCTCCTATCTTACTGAAAGATACTTGATGACCTTATCAATAGTAGAAGCTACTAAAAGTACATTTCATTTGATTTGTGGAACATACAACACATTTGAAATCTTTTTGACATCCACTTTATAATTAATGAAAGAAACCATACCTTTGCCCTCAGCAAGACATCTTGCATTGTTGCCTACCTTTACTATGATGGGTTCCTTTGGAGGATGTAAGGAACTGTAAAGGTCTTTTCTACTCGTCATGTGACGAGAGGCACCACTATCCAATGCCCATGAGTCATTTGTTCCTGAATCTTCAGTGGAGGAGCATACCTCCTCTATCATGACAAATAACTCAAGCTCTATTTCTGTAGCGTTGGCAGACTCCTTGCCCTTGCCACCTTTTGAAGAGCCATTCTTCTCTTCTGCCTTGTTGATGCGACAATCTTGGATTTTGTGTCCGTTCTTCTTGTAGTGGAAACACTCTCCCTTGAACTTTGTTTTGTCATTCTTCTTTTTGTCTCCATCTTTTGAAGAGTTTGATTTATCTCCTTTGGCATTTGTTGTGAATGTAGCATCTCCTTTGATGCCACCACTCCTTGCCTTAAGTTGTAGCTCCTCGTCCATGACTAAGGCACTAAATTCTTCAAAAGTTAGTGGTTGATGTTTGATTTGAGTGTTAAGAGTAGTTACCAAACCATCAAACTTACGTGGATAGATTAAAAAACAATGCCAATCTATCTCCTCACTTGACTTTTGTACACCTACTCCCACAATTTGTTCTCATTGATTCTTTATGCAAGTGATAAACACCTATGTAGTCTCCCCATCAGCAAACGTTTCTACTACTAGTTGATTCTCCAAGTTCTAAATCTGTGTCTGATTACAAATTTCATATTGATTTCTCAATATGTTCCATGCTTCACATGCCTTGCTAGTATGCTAAATGAGAGTGAACACTATCAGTAGTACTTGTACCTAGAGCACAGAGTGCATCTGTGTTTCTACATTTCCAAGCACATAGAAACTCAACATCATGAGGAATCATTCGACTAGGATTATTTGGATCAAGTGTTTCTTAGGTCTCATGATCAGTCCCAAGAACATTCTCCAGAAGCTCATATGAATAAGGGATAGAAGTGATTTTAAGCTTCCAACCTTGTAATTCATACCATGAAGTTTACCTTTCATGAAGGCTGGTGGTCATATCCACAATGTTGGGATGAATAGCATCATTGTTGCTCCTACATGTGCTCCACCTACTCATGTTGACGAGCCACCTTGATTATGAATTCTAGATGATGATGCACCAATTGACATCTTCTCTCTCTTTTGTCATTGAATCCTCTACAATATCTATGTTTTTGCTTCTACACCACTTGAAGCCTCCCGAGCTCTGATACCATGTAAGAAAATAATAGCATAGAGGAATAGACCAATAGAAAGAGTTGAGAGAAAAATGCAGACAAAGATAGATGCAGACTAAGAAATTGAGAACTCAAATTCTCAGATTGTCAAACATAATGCAGTTACAATGATGGTGATGTCCACCTGTGCACTCCCAGTGTGGAGCTTAGATGGCAATCTAGATAGACTCTACATGAAGGGCTTACTAGTGTGAAATGCTATGTAAAGCTCAATGTGGTCCATGCTTATATAGATGTTACAAGGGGATTCGATATACATAAACGTAGTTCAAAGATACAAAATAGTCAGAAACATATACAATCCAACAATATTTCCATGATGATAGTTCCTATTGTCTCATCCCAATGGGCTAGGGGGATAGGCCCCATGAACCCTGTAGAAGGGGGCAAGCTCCCATCTGCACTCCCCCCATTAAGTTTCTATGGGGAAACTGCATGGCACCACAAGGCCTCTATTTTCACCTTGAATGGCAACCCAATGGACCAAAAGTTTATGTCCTCACAAAGTTCATCTATTACCATCAATGGTCACACATAGACCTCATCTAACTCGGAAGTTAGGGTTACACAAATTTCAACGCTCTCACAATGGCATCTCCTCATAATGGGGGCCTTACAAATTAGAGCACCATGGATCATTTGTGGTCACTTGAGGGTGGAGTATTGAACATATCTAGCAGATATTACAACTAGAATCAATTTACAAGCATTTGAACACCATGATATCCATCCACTCCAATGGAACACAGTGCACAAGGATGTAGATGATTTATCTTTGAAAAGATCATGGATGAAGAAAAGATGTCAATTCATGGGTTTGTAGAAGGGCTCAAAGAGGAGAGTGAATATTGACATGTAGATCTCTCACTAATTTTTTGTTACAAGATAGATCCATTGAAGGCCTAGTGTACATTCCTCATGAGTTTTGAAGAATGAGAAACCCATGGCTAGATGCAAATTATAGCCACCATGGATATATTTATTAATGAAATTACAATGAGTGAAGATTATGGCAAAGAGGTTTATGATATTAATGGATTATTCATGTAGAGATCCTTGCGGAATTAGAAGAAGAAAATCATATTCAAAACTTGGAAGAAGAAGATTCGGATAATGATGAGCTAGAGTCTATCATCATGGAACTTGGATTCCAAATAGAAGAGGAACTAGCACATATCCTCTATATAAATTAGAGGAATCTCTTGAGGATGCAAGTATTACCTGTAGGATAGAAACTTGATGACTTTGAGCCTCTCAAACATTTCAATTTTTCTAAGGTATGCATTCAAAAGAAGCTAGATTTACACCCAAAAAGAGAAGTCATGATAGGAGAACTTCATGAAAAGTAGGAGTTAAAAAAGAAAGTGGTTGTCACAATCAAAGAAAATGAAGAAAAATGCATCTATATTGGAAGTGATGTATCAAAAATGGAAGAGGTTCAGTTCAAAATAATCTTTCAACAATGTAGAGATGTGTTTGCTTGGTCTTACAAGGATTAAAAGGGCATTCACCCTCAAATATGTGCCCATAGGATTCCTATGGCACCTAACTCCAAACCCTCTAGATAAAGATCATACACTTACAATGACATGTATTAGGGCAAATTTAAAGAGGAGATAGATAAAATCTTAGAAGCAGTTTCTATTTATGAGATTGAACAGACATAATGTGTGTCACCCATCATTTTGTGACTATAAAGAATGGTAAATAAGAGTTTGGATGAATTTAAAAAAGCTCAATGCAATTGTTATTAGCAACAATCACACACTACCCATCATTGATCATGTTTTGGAAAGGGTAATAGGCAAGGAAATGTACAATTTTTTAGATTGAAAACTGGGTTACAATCAAGTTGAGATTACACCTGAGGACCACCATAAAATTACCTTTTCTACTAAGTGGGAAATATATGCAATTTAAAGTAATTTCTTTTGGCCTAACAAATGTTTGACAAAGTTTCAAAAAGTTGACTTGTCATGTTTTCAAATATTTACTTAGGGAATATTTGTAAGAGTATGTGAATGACATGTGTGCATATTTTTCATAAATGAAAGAACACATACCTATGTTGGAGAAACTCTTTGCTAAATGTAATCAATATAGAGTCTCTCTAAATCCTTGGAAATGTGTCTTGATGGTTGACCAAGGAAAATTTTTGGGACACTGTCTTCAAAAATGGAATTTCAACCAAGGAAGACAAGTTCAAATGTATTGTAAATTTTCCAAAGCCAAGGAACATAAAATAAATTTAGGCTTTCATGGGTGATTGTGGATTTCATGTATTTATTGAATGAGCACTCTATGGTTTGATCACAAAATTTGAGCGGATAGAAGTTTGTGACAAAGCTTTTGAAGGGATTAAACAAAAACTTCTCACAACTCCAATCCTAGAGGACTGCATAGTTCAATAGTGCATAGAAAAATTATACCATGACTAAATCATAGGGCCTAGGCATGATATATGTGATAAAAAAAAATAGATACTATTTGCTTACAAACAAATTTAAGTTTTCTTCTCAATCATCAAGCCCTCCTCTATTTAGTTAATAAGCCATGCAACATTGGGGGACTTCTTTGATAGTTTCTCTTATTGATGAAAACCAAATTTTCAAGTAGCTGTAAAAAATGATAATAGAAGTGTGTGTATACCATTTTTTAGGCCAACAAATGGTGAATCTCCTAATGGAATTTTTTATGACCTTCCATATGCATTTTTGTTCAATATAAGCAGTGATCTCTAAGTGGATTTAACCTTGTGTGCTATTGTTACCCTATGATCCATTGCTCCACTCTCTTCCTACAAAGAAGAAAGCCACTAGAGAATCAAAAGATCTTCAAATTATCATTGGAAGCATCTATCAATGAGACAAATGAGGAATCTTATCGTGTTGTGTAGATGGTAATGAGAAGTGGGATATAATCTCACAAGCCTAATTATCAAGTTTGGGATGGCACTTTCCCTAGACAAAAACATTAAAAAACTTGAAACATTTAGGTTTACATTTGCCACACATGGCCAAAGATATCCATGAGTATTGCATGATATATCAATTTTACATTGGAAGATCACCTATCGAGCAATCAATTTTCTATCAGGTGATTAAAGCACTAGATTTGAGTAAGCCTATATTTGATTATCTATGTGAAGGAATTTTTCCAAATGGTATTACTCCAACATGAAGAAAATTGCTTGAAGAAGAATCTAGAGATTATGTTCTAATTGAAAATTGACTTTATAAATGAGGAAATAATAAATTTTTGTGCTTGTGTATCCATGAGAGTGAGTACCTTCCAATCCTTGAAATGCCCCATGTAGGAGCTTTAGACATTGTCTTCTCCCCTAAAAGAAATTATCAAACAACTTTTATTTGTTAAATTATTGTGGCCAACTCTACCTATTGATGCAAGAAGTTTTGTGGTGGAATATGATGTATGTCAAAGACAAAATATCAGTTCCATAAAGATTAAATGTTGTTATGACCAAAAATGAGTGGGAGACCTTTATCTAAATGGGGAATAATTTTTTTTACCAATCAACTCCTAGAAAAATTCTTACATATAGACTATATCATAGTGGAAACCAATTATTGGATGAAACGGATTGAAGTTTGAGCCAAATTAGGTGTTGCTCAAACCAATACCAAATTCTTATTCAAAGAAATATTTACTAGATATGAACTCTCAATAGAGAGAATAAGTGATAAGGTAGCATTTCATTGATGAAGTTATTGCATGCATGCTATAAGAGTTTCTAATAGTGCACAAAAGGGTTGTATTCTATCACCCATAGGCAAATGGTCAAGTTGAGAGTATGAAGGAGATTTATTGTATCATCTTGAATAAACTAGGGAATAACAAATGCTCAAGTTGGGGCAAAAAAATTACATCATGCTATTTGGGCCTATTGAGTGGCAAACAAAATAAGGTTATAAATGGCAACATTGAATTTGGTGTATGAACAAAATCTTATCCTGCCTATAGAGTCCTTAATTCCTATATTTTTGAGTGCTAGAGCCTTATGAATAGAAGGGGCATCAATTTTCTAACCATGTTGACTTCTTATAATAATTGCATCAAATTAGACTTAGCGTAGATGTTGGCATTTATGTCGCAAAATGATGACGAAAAGTCTAGTATGATGTATATATAAAAGAGAAGGGTTTATGAGAAGGTGGCTTTTTTTAAGTATACAAACTAAAATAACACATTAAAAAGCTTCAAAAGCAAGGTCATGAACCATTTTTTATTTACAAAGTATCTTGAGTGGAATTCATCCAATTAGCAACACTTAAAGGAGAAATATTGCCAGATTACATTAGTGGATGACAAATTAAGAGGAATCTAGAAACATGGTCCTATGAGATGATGGCAATACTTTAAGTTGTTAAGGTTAGACAAGTTGAAAAAGCAAGAATATGAGAAGAATCCCAAAAGAGAAGCTTGGCTAAGGATCCTTTGACATAAACAACTAATGCAAGCACTTTCTGAACCTATCCCATCAGCCTCAGAAATCCAAGTATACACCATTTGGGTTGTTAATGATCAACTATCATATGTCAAACCATGTATACAAGTCATGGTAGGACTAGATTTCCCAATGAAAATAATGGCACTTATTGATATTTGTGCATTTAAAAGTTTCATCAACTTATAATTGACATGGTTTATAAAAGAGGTAATCTATAAAATGGATATACATGTGATGCGAGTTGATGGCAACAAACTAGATTGTATATGTGAAATGACAATACTACTAAACATAGAAGGTCTAGTCTTGATTGAGAACTTTTTGATCATTCACAAGGAATGGTGGAAAAAGTAGTCCCTAGAATGAGCACATGGAAACTTTGCGGGTGTGTAGTCGTGCAAAATGAGCATGTGTGTGGTGTACTTCCATTTTTTGATCCTCAAAATTTTGCACATTTGTATAAATGCTTGCCAACTATTCATGCATTTCACTCTGGCATAAATGATGATTCAACCAATGAGAGTGAAAGTGAGGAACAATCTCAACCAACTAGAGAAGTTGGGTAAGAATCAGTGCAATCGAATTCATTGCAAAGCAAGGATAGCCCATCTCCACCAATAAATTTAGTAGTTATTCCACCTCCTCAATGACAAGACAACACACTACCAATCAAAACAAAGAAGCTAGAGAAATCATCAATCAATAGCCCAACTCCAAGACATCAACAAGTCTAGGATCCCAAAATTCTATAGCAATTCAATGAGGAAGATCACAAATATGGGTTCCAAGGAAATTTTTACAAGCATAAAAACATGTGATCTCTCGATAGAATACAATTACATCAATTGAGTGAAAGAAAAGCAAGAATCAAGGCAAATGAAAGAAACCAAGTTCACCATACTTCATTTGCAACTACAAGACAATCTAGATAACTAATAAGGAATTATAATTGGTTGTGGATGCTAAAAACATTGATGGCTCCAACAAAACCAAAGAGCAAGCCATAATGGATACCCAAGCAAAAGATCACTAAGAGAAAAATAAAAATACATCAGACCATAAGCAACTTTAACCTATCAAAAAATGGATCCTCATAAAGAAATAAGACTTACCATCAGTCCATCAACAAATGATCAATTCATGAAAGGATCCAATAGATACACCAATAGAGAGCTTGCTTCTATTCCTTCAAGTAATGTAAATAGGACTTGACGCCTCAATGTGCACAAACCTTATGCTCGTCACACAAGCCTCTCTTTTGCACCATTGAGATCATGCATTTCCAAAGTATGCATAAATCTTGAGGCCACGTTGCATGGCTTTGCATAGACACAGTTGTCAATCCAATGCATGTGAGGCACATTTGTACATATGAATTATATTCAATGTGTACTAACCATTATTCTTGTTCATTATATATGTTTTAAAAAAAAGTTTACCTAATACTAATGCAGATCTACATGTGTTAGCAGGTTTCTTGTCATTGTAGAGGCTGAATTTCAACCTAACACGAGGAAAGTTCCTTCACACATGAAAAATGCAAAAAGTCAGTCATGAAAATGGATTTCCAGCCATCAATATCAAAAAGAAGATTGACATAAAATGAATTCATATCACAAGATATAATTGTGTAATAGGCCTCTTTTCTAGTGAAATAATTCATTTTGAACTTTCTGAAATTCATTGTGGGGATAATGCTTAGAATGAATAATTAGGTAATTTTATGCATGTAGGAGAAATTTTGGGTTGACAAGTTTCATATTCTCTCTCTAGACCTTATTCGCATCATGTTTTCTAGGGGAGTTTTGAAGGTGAAGATGAAAGAATTCAGGAAAACTCTATATGAGGGAAAGGTAGAGCAAGTATCAGAGAATAAAAGTGCCAGTGTGAAAGTTTTGTGAATCATGTTTTAAGTACCTCGTTCAGGGTCCTACATTTAGTTCATTGTAAGAAAATGCCTTGATTTTACTCTCTCTCTAGAATTCTGAAACTTGCAGGGCTCAAAAGTGGCATTTGGAGGTGGATTTGGATCTCGGACATCTCTAACACTATTGTGCAGATCGAAAAATTGAATAAAAGTGTCTCTCACAAGCTCAAGCTAATTCCTCACTGTTTTTGAGTTATAGGGCTTTGAAAAGTGCCGGTTTTTCCAACACTTAAAAAAAAAAAACGAGGGCTTATCTAATTCTATTCGAATCCGTGGTTCTCATGCTCACGTGTCACCATGTCAAATTATGGATATTTTCGGATATGTCTTCTTGTGGTGTTTTTCTCCTATTTTTGACAGGTATGCTAAAGAAAGGAAGAGCACTACGTTCGCATGGCTTTTAGCGAAAGTTTTGGAGAAACTCAACTTTTTCTAAATTTGGCGGATCGCACACTTCTTTGGGGGCACGGCTGCGATCAAACTGGAGGATAAGGAGACCTGCGCATCAACACGGAGGACACACAGAAATCTGAGAATTACCTTGTGATTGACAGTGTGATTGAGAGTGAGAGTGAGAGTGAGAGTGTGATTGAGAGTGCGAGTGTGAATGCGATTGTGATAGCTCGGGGGTGGTCGGGAGGTAGAGGCTTTGTCAAGAAGCTATTGTCCAAAGCTATTGTAACCATTGATTTGCATCTATAATAGTAGAATTCTTCCTTCTCTGCGTCATATTTGTTTCTACTCTTCCGCATCAGATTTTCTTTACCTTGTGCAATCTCTGCGTTCTTCTCTCCACTGATATTTTTGAGTGATCGAAAGATTGTGATTGGGGATAGATTGTGATTGAGGAAACGCTACAAGTGGTATGAGAGCAGAATCAATCCCAGGGAACGATGGAAGGTCTAACACAAAAGATTCGTGAACAAGAGGAGCTTATTCAGAAGCTTCTTGGTGAATTGCGCAAAGAACGAGGGGGAAAGCAACCAGAAGGAGCAACAAATTTGTTTGTGGAGCTGAACGATGAAGTAGATGGAGGTGCGGGAACATCTAGTGTACCTCGCAGAAAAGAGAAACGCAATTATGAAGATATGGAACCAACTGAGTTTGCCCTTAACCAAGTCTTCAAGAAGACAAAGTTGAATGATTTTGATGGCGAGAAGAAGAGTGGCGAAGATCTTGAGGCATGGATTGAAGAACTAGAGGATTTCTTTGATCTTCGACAATTTAGTGAAGAGTCCAAGGCAAAAGTTGGGATCCTGCACCTGCGTGGGATCGCGAAGCTATGGTGGAAGTCATATATGCAGACTCGAACGCGTTCTGGTCCAGTTCTATGGAAGGAATTTAGAGAACAAGCTGAAAAACGCTATTGTTCTCCACACTACCATATGGAGAAGAAGATGGAGTTCTACAACTTCCGACAACACGAAAGTGATAAGCATAGCTTATCTGTTGATGAGTACAAAGAGAAGTTCCTACGTCTTCATAAATATGCATTAGAGGTTAGTGGTAATGCTCTAAAGAGTAAATTTATTGAAGGGCTTCGTGAGGAACTGCGCTATCAAGTCAAGGGATCTGGATGCATTGATTTTCTTGATGCTGTTGCGATGGCTGAGAACTTTGAGAAGATGGAGAAGTTCAATTTGTAGAAGGCAAATAGAAGCAGATTCATTGCAACGGGACATAGGCCACAAAGACCTGTTGCAATGAACATGAACAATTCAAAGAAAACTCCATCTTCTAATAACCAAGGTAAGAACCCTGCTCAGGTGGAAAATCAAAGGAGGCGTCAACCAATCGAGTGGCAACAAGACCCTAATTTTATTGAGAGGGCAAAAAGACTTGGTCTGTGTTTTCGTTGCGGGGAGCAAGGGCATCGGACATATGAGTGCCCGAACAAGGCAGTCTTTCGACCCGCACAATCAAAAGCGATAAACATCATCGAGGACGGTACAATTATTGAGGAAGCAGATGATGGCGGTAAGTGCCCTGACTCTACTTTACGTTGCATGGTGGTTAGTTCTTTCCCAAAGGCTTCTGTAATCACCATTCCGGGTATGATTTCTGCGCATAAAACCAGATTTTTGATCGATTCAGGTAGCACCCATTGTTTCCTATCTTTCAAATTGGTACAGAATTTAGGGATAGCCCTAAATATGCAGATAACCAAACCTGTAGAGATGGCCAATGGACGATTACACTACACAAAAGGATATGTTGAAAACCTTGAACTTACTCTTTCTAATAGGCGCTTTTCTGGAAGTTTCCATGTAATTGAGATGAAACAGAGTGATGTAATCATAGGCATGGATTGGTTAGCTAAAAATTCTGCGACAATTAATTGTGAACAAAGAACAATCAGTTTAAAGCTAGATGATGAATCTATTCATATTCTAGGTGATGTCTTTAATCCTAAACCTACTCTTATTTCTGCTATGCAGATAATTAGAGGTATACGTGATG
Organism: Ceratopteris richardii; assembly: GCA_020310875.1. Taxonomy (NCBI): domain Eukaryota; kingdom Viridiplantae; phylum Streptophyta; class Polypodiopsida; order Polypodiales; family Pteridaceae; genus Ceratopteris; species Ceratopteris richardii. Next base: position 38,316,570 of record CM035408.1, on the reverse strand, counting down.
GTTGTAAAACATTTGTAGTGTATGTGAACAATCTGCATGAGGAAGGTAATGAGGAAGATATTCCAGATTACGTAGGAAATCTCTTGAAAGAATATGCCGATGTATTTCCAGAAGACTTGCCTGGTATACCCCCACCTAGGTAGATTGACCATGCCATTGACCTATATCCAGGGAGTGAACCATATTCTAGGGCACCCTATAGATTTAACATTGATGAATTAAAGGAGCTTAAGATTCAATTAGATGATCTTTTGAAGAAAGGCTTAATAAGACCGAGTGTCTCACCTTGGGGTGCACCTGTTTTATTTCAGAAGAAGAAAGACGGATCTTATAGATTATGTATTGACTATAGGGGGTTGAATAAAAGAACAATTAAGAATAAGTATCCACTCCCTCACATAGATGGCTTATTAGTTCAATTAAGTGGAGCGACTGTATTCACAAAGATTGACTTAAGATCTGGATATCACCAAATTAGGATCAAATAAGAGGATATTCCTAAGACGGCTTTTCGAACACGATATGGTCACTATGAGTTTACGGTTCTACCCTTTGGATTAACAAACGCTCCTGCCACATTTATGTGCTTGATGAATAGTATTTTTCACGATTACCTAGATGAATTCATCTTAGTATTCCTTGATGATATATTTGTATACTCTAAAGATGATTCTGAGCATGTAGTACATCTCAAGAAGACTTTGCAAACTCTTAGAGAACACAAATTGTATGGGAAAAAGAGTAAGTGTTTCTTTGCTAAGGATAAACTTGTGTATCTAGGAAGAGTAATATCAAAAGAAGGAATCCTTATAGATGAAGATAAAGTAAAAACAGTAGTTGATTGGCCGATTCCTAAGACTGTAAGGGATGTTAGAAGTTTTCTTGGGTTGGCACAATATGAAAGAGATCATATTAAGGATTTCTCTAAGATAGCTACTCCCCTCACCGAATTAACTAAAAAGAATGTAGGATTTGTGTGGAGTGATGCCTGTCAAAAATCATTTGAAACATTGAAACAAAAAGTCGTTGAGAATTGTGTTTTGAAAATACCAGAAATGGGAAAGCCTTACCAGAAATGGGAAAGCCTTTTGTGGTTGCATGTGATGCAAGTGGTAGTCAGATAGGATGTGTTCTTTCACAGGATGGCAGGGTGGTTGCATATGAGTCCAGAAAACTAAGAAAACATGAACTTAACTATCCTACTCATGATTTAGAAATGCTTGCTGTTGTGCATGCACTTAAGCATTGGAGACATCTATTGTTAGGAGTAAAGTTTGAATTGAAAACAAATCATCAGAGTTTAAAATACATCTTCACACAACCATTGCTTAACAACAGACAGAAGCGTTGGATTGAATTATTAAGTGAGTATGACTTTGACATTAAGTATCTCGCTGGTAAGGAAAATAAGGTTGCTGATGCATTGAGTAGGAGACCTTTGTGTAATCTTGTTTCTGTAATAAATTCTGATTTTCTCAATCAAATTCAAGAAGAGATAAAACATGATCCTTTTTATGCACCTATTTTGAGTTCTTTGAATGCAAACAGGGGATCGATGTATGAGGAAAAATTTCATTTGTAGAATGGAACATTGTATTGTAACAATCCTCTATGCTTATCGTCTGAATCTCCATTAAAAGTAAAAATATTGCATGATTGTCATGATGCACCATTTTCTGCACATCCAGGTTATTCAAGGACTTATGTTACAACAAAGTATTCTTACTTTTGGCCATGTATGAAGTGGGATATTAAAAAATATGTAAGTGAATGTTTGAAGTGCCTGCAGGTCGAATCTGAGTTTAAGAGGATGCTAGGAATGCTTCAACCTTTGGATGTTCCAAATCAAAAGTGGGAGTCTATTTCTATGGACTTTATCACTAAGCTACCTATGACCAGAAGTAAGCATGATACCATATTTGTTGTAGTCGATCGGCTTACCAAGATGGCACACTTCTTTCCTATGAGAAAGACTGATACTGCATTGAATGTTGCAAGAATCTTTGTAAAGGAAGTATTTCGATTGCATGGAATGCCTAAAAGCATAATTTCTGATAGAGATTCTAGATTTACGTCAAACTTTTGGAAAGCGACATTTGAATCCATTGGAACTCAACTTCGTATGAGTACAGCTTTCCATCCTCAAACTGATGAGGAAACCGAGAGGGTTAACAGGGTAGTTGAGGATATGTTGCGTATGTATGTGAATGAAAAGCAGTATAATTGGAGTGAATATTTACCCTTGGTTGAGTTTGCATACAATAGTGCATGGCATGCATCTATAAAAATGACTCCGTTTGAAGCTATGTATGGTTATAACTGTTTGACTCCACCTTCATTTTTGGGTTTTCCAAATAGAGTAGAGGTATCCAAAGAAATGCTTGATAAGATGGATGAAGAACTTGGAAAAATTAAGAAACATATAAGAGAAGCTCAGAAAAGACAAAAGAAGTTCTATGATTTAAAGAGAAGACCACTTGAATTCCAAGTTGATGATATGGTATTTCTTAAAGTTAATCCTCACCGATCTAACTTATTGCTAGGGAAGGATCATAGACTTTCTCCTCGATATGCAGGTCCTTTTAAAGTTTTGAAAAAGATTGGATCTCTTGCTTATTTGCTGGAATTACCTAAATATCTAAATGTGCATCCTGTATTTCATGTCAACTTACTTAAAAGATATGTGTCTAATGTTGCTCATGTTTTGCAGGACAATTATAAGCTGAAAGATGATGGCTCTTTTGAGCTTCAACCAGAAATAATATTAGATAGGAAGGAAAGATTTCTTAGAAATAGATCTATAGTAGAAATTTTGGTGAAATGGCATTCATACCCAGTTGAAGATTCGAGTTGGGTGAATTTGGATGATTTTCTAACACATTACCCTTCTTTCCAACTCTGAGGACAGAGTTCTTAAAGGGGGGAAGAATTGTAATAGGCCTCTTTTCTAGTGAAATAATTCATTTTGAACTTTCTAAAATTCATTGTGGGGATAATGCTTAGAATGAATAATTAGGTAATTTTATGCATGTAGGAGAAATTTTGGGTTGACAAGTTTCATATTCTCTCTCTAGACCTTATTCGCATCATGTTTTCTAGGGGAGTTTTGAAGGTGAAGATGAAAGAATTAAGGAAAACTCTGTATGAGGGAAAGGTAGAGCAAGTATCAGAGAATAAAAGTGCCAGTGTGAAAGTTTTGTGAATCATGTTTTAAGTACCTCGTTCAGGGTCCTACATTTAGTTCATTGTAAGAAAATGCCTTGATTTTACTCTCTCTAGAATTTTGAAACTTGCAGGGCTCAAAAGTGGCATTTGGAGGTGGATTTGGATCTCGGAAATCTCTAACACTATTGTGCAGATCGAAAAATTGAATAAAAGTGTCTCTCACAAGCTCAAGCTAATTCCTCACTGTTTTTGAGTTACAGGGCTTTGAAAAGTGCCGGTTTTTCCAACACTTAAAAAAAAAAAAACGAGGGCTTATCTAATTCTATTCGAATCCGTGGTTCTCATGCTCACGTGTCACCATGTCAAATTATGGATATTTTCGGATATGTCTTCTTGTGGTGTTTTTCTCCTATTTTTGACAGGTATGCTAAAGAAAGGAAGAGCACTACGTTCGCATGGCTTTTTGCAAAAGTTTTGGAGAAACTCAACTTTTTCTAAATTTGGCGGATCGCACACTTCTTTGGGGGCACGGCTGCGATCAAACTGGAGGATAAGGAGACCTGCGCATCAACACGGAGGACACACAGAAATCTGAGAATTACCTTGTGATTGAGAGTGTGATTGAGAGTGAGAGTGAGAGTGAGAGTGTGATTGAGAGTGCGAGTGTGAATGCGATTGTGATAGCTCGGGGGTGGTCGGGAGGTAGAGGCTTTGTCAAGAAGCTATTGTCCAAAGCTATTGTAACCATTGATTCGCATCTATAATAGTAGAATTCTTCCTTCTCTGCGTCATATTTGTTTCTACTCTTCCGCATCAGATTTTCTTTACCTTGTGCAATCTCTGCGTTCTTCTCTCCACTGATATTTTTGAGTGATCGAAAGATTGTGATTGGGGATAGATTGTGATTGAGGAAACACTACAAGTGGTATGAGAGCAGAATCAATCCGAGGGAACGATGGAAGGTCTAACACAAAAGATTCGTGAACAAGAGGAGCTTATTCAGAAGCTTCTTGGTGAATTGCACAAAGAACGAGGGGGAAAGCAACCAGAAGGAGCAACAAATTTGTTTGTGGAGCTGAACGATGAAGTAGATGGAGGTGCAGGAACATCTAGTGTACCTCGCGGAAAAGAGAAACACAATTATGAAGATATGGAACGAGCTGAGTTTGCCCTTAACCAAGTCTTCAAGAAGGCAAAGTTGAATGATTTTGATGGCGAGAAGAAGAGTGGCAAAGATCTTGAGGCATGGATTGAAGAACTAGAGGATTTCTTTGATCTTCGACAATTTAGTGAAGAGTCCAAGGCAAAAGTTGGGATCCTGCACCTGCGTGGGATCGCAAAGCTATGGTGGAAGTCATATATGCAGACTCGAACGCGTTCTGGTCCAGTTCTATGGAAGGAATTTAGAGAACAAGCTGAAAAACACTATTGTTCTCCACACTACCATATGGAGAAGAAGATGGAGTTCTACAACTTCCGACAACACGAAAGTGATAAGCATAGCTTATCTGTTGATGAGTACAAAGAGAAGTTCCTACGTCTTCATAAGTATGCATTAGAGGTTAGTGGTAATGCTCTAAAGAGTAAATTTATTGAAGGGCTTCGTGAGGAACTGCGCTATCAAGTCAAGGGATCTGGATGCATTGATTTTCTTGATGCTGTTGCGATGGCTGAGAACTTTGAGAAGATGGAGAAGTTCAATTTGCAGAAGGCAAATAGAAGCAGATTCATTGCAACGGGACATAGGCCACAAAGACCTGTTGCAATGAACATGAACAATTCAAAGAAAACTCCATCTTCTAATAACCAAGGTAAGAACCCTGCTCAGGTGGAAAATCAAAGGAGGCGTCAACCAATCGAGTGGCAACAAGACCCTAATTTTATTGAGAGGGCAAAAAGACTTGGTCTGTGTTTTCGTTGCGGGGAGCAAGGGCATCGGACATATGAGTGCCCGAACAAGGCAGTCTTTCGACCCGCACAATCAAAAGCGATAAACATCATCGAGGACGGTACAATTATTGAGGAAGCAGATGATGGCGGTAAGTGCCCTGACTCTACTTTATGTTGCATGGTGAATAGTTCTTTCCCAAAGGCTTCTGTAATCACCATTCCGGGTATGATTTCTGCGCATAAAACCAAATTTTGGATCGATTCAGGTAGCACCCATTGTTTCCTATCTTTCAAATTGGTACAGAATCTAGGGATAGCCCTAAATATGCAGATAACCAAACCTGTAGAGATGGCCAATGGACGATTACACTACACAAAAGGATATGTTGAAAACCTTGAATTTACTCTTTCTAATAGGCGCTTTTCTGGAAGTTTCCATGTAATTGAGATGAAATAGAGTGATGTAATCATAGGCATGGATTGGTTAGTTAAAAATTCTGCGACAATTAATTGTGAACAAAGAACAATCAGTTTAAAGCTAGATGATGAATCTATTCATATTCTAGGTGATGTCTTTAATCCTAAACCTACTCTTATTTCTGCTATGCAGATAATTAGAGGTATACGTGATGGTTGTAAAACATTTGTAGTGTATGTGAACAATCTGCATGAGGAAGGTAATGAGGAAGATATTCCAGATTACGTAGGAAATCTCTTGAAAGAATATGCCGATGTATTTCCAGAAGACTTGCCTGGTATACCCCCACCTAGGCAGATTGACCATGCCATTGACCTATATCCAGGGAGTGAACCATATTCTAGGGCACCCTATAGATTTAACATTGATGAATTAAAGGAGCTTAAGATTCAATTAGATGATCTTTTGAAGAAAGGCTTAATAAGACCGAGTGTCTCACCTTGGGGTGCACCTGTTTTATTTCAGAAGAAGAAAGACGGATCTTATAGATTATGTATTGACTATAGGGGGTTGAATAAAAGAACAATTAAGAATAAGTATCCACTCCCTCACATAGATGGCTTATTAGGTCAATTACGTGGAGCGACTGTATTCACAAAGATTGACTTAAGATCTGGATATCACCAAATTAGGATCAAATCAGAGGATATTCCTAAGACGGCTTTTCGAACACGATATGGTCACTATGAGTTTACGGTTCTACCCTTTGGATTAACAAACGCTCCTGCCACATTTATGTGCTTGATGAATAGTATTTTTCACGATTACCTAGATGAATTCATCTTAGTATTCCTTGATGATATATTTGTATCCTCTAAAGATGATTCTGAGCATGTAGTACATCTCAAGAAGACTTTGCAAACTCTTAGAGAACACAAATTGTATGGGAAAAAGAGTAAGTGTTTCTTTGCTAAGGATAAACTTGTGTATCTAGGAAGAGTAATATCAAAAGAAGGAATCCTTATAGATGAAGATAAAGTAAAAACAGTAGTTGATTGGCCGATTCCTAAGACTGTAAGGGATGTTAGAAGTTTTCTTGGGTTGGCACAATATGAAAGAGATCATATTAAGGATTTCTCTAAGATAGCTACTCCCCTCACCGAATTAACTAAAAAGAATGTAGGATTTGTGTGGAGTGATGCCTGTCAAAAATCATTTGAAACATTGAAACAAAAAGTCGTTGAGAATTGTGTTTTGAAAATACCAGAAATGGGAAAGCCTTACCAGAAATGGGAAAGCCTTTTGTGGTTGCATGTGATGCAAGTGGTAGTCAGATAGGATGTGTTCTTTCACAGGATGGCAGGGTGGTTGCATATGAGTCCAGAAAACTAAGAAAACATGAACTTAACTATCCTACTCATGATTTAGAAATGCTTGCTGTTGTGCATGCACTTAAGCATTGGAGACATCTATTGTTAGGAGTAAAGTTTGAATTGAAAACAGATCATCAGAGTTTAAAATACATCTTCACACAACCATTGCTTAACAACAGACAGAAGCGTTGGATTGAACTATTAAGTGAGTATGACTTTGACATTAAGTATCTCGCTGGTAAGGAAAATAAGGTTGCTGATGCATTGAGTAGGAGACCTTTGTGTAATCTTGTTTCTGTAATAAATTCTGATTTTCTCAATCAAATTCAAGAAGAGATAAAACATGATCCTTTTTATGCACCTATTTTGAGTTCTTTGAATGCAAACAGGGGATCGATGTATGAGGAAAAATTTCATTTGTAGAATGGAACATTGTATTGTAACAATCCTCTATGCTTATCGTCTGAATCTCCATTAAAAGTAAAAATATTGCATGATTGTCATGATGCACCATTTTCTGCACATCCAGGTTATTCAAGGACTTATGTTACAACAAAGTATTCTTACTTTTGGCCATGTATGAAGTGGGATATTAAAAAATATGTAAGTGAATGTTTGAAGTGCCTGCAGGTCGAATCTGAGTTTAAGAGGATGCCAGGAATGCTTCAACCTTTGGATGTTCCAAATCAAAAGTGGGAGTCTATTTCTATGGACTTTATCACTAAGCTACCTATGACCAGAAGTAAGCATGATACCATATTTGTTGTAGTCGATCGGCTTACCAAGATGGCACACTTCTTTCCTATGAGAAAGACTGATACTGCATTGAATGTTGCAAGAATCTTTGTAAAGGAAGTATTTCGATTGCATGGAATGCCTAAAAGCATAATTTCTGATAGAGATTCTAGATTTACGTCAAACTTTTGGAAAGCGACATTTGAATCCATTGGAACTCAACTTCGTATGAGTACAGCTTTCCATCCTCAAACTGATGAGGAAACCGAGAGGGTTAACAGGGTAGTTGAGGATATGTTGCGTATGTATGTGAATGAAAAGCAGTATAATTGGAGTGAATATTTACCCTTGGTTGAGTTTGCATACAATAGTGCATGGCATGCATCTATAAAAATGACTCCGTTTGAAGCTATGTATGGTTATAACTGTTTGACTCCACCTTCATTTTTGGGTTTTCCAAATAGAGTAGAGGTATCCAAAGAAATGCTTGATAAGATGGATGAAGAACTTGGAAAAATTAAGAAACATATAAGAGAAGCTCAGAAAAGACAAAAGAAGTTCTATGATTTAAAGAGAAGACCACTTGAATTCCAAGTTGATGATATGGTATTTCTTAAAGTTAATCCTCACCGATCTAACTTATTGCTAGGGAAGGATCATAGACTTTCTCCTCGATATGCAGGTCCTTTTAAAGTTTTGAAAAAGATTGGATCTCTTGCTTATTTGCTGGAATTACCTAAATATCTAAATGTGCATCCTGTATTTCATGTCAACTTACTTAAAAGATATGTGTCTAATGTTGCTCATGTTTTGCAGGACAATTATAAGCTGAAAGATGATGGCTCTTTTGAGCTTCAACCAGAAATAATATTAGATAGGAAGGAAAGATTTCTTAGAAATAGATCTATAGTAGAAATTTTGGTGAAATGGCATTCATACCCAGTTGAAGATTCGAGTTGGGTGAATTTGGATGATTTTCTAACACATTACCCTTCTTTCCAACTCTGAGGACAGAGTTCTTAAAGGGGGGAAGAATTGTAATAGGCCTCTTTTCTAGTGAAATAATTCATTTTGAACTTTCTAAAATTCATTGTGGGGATAATGCTTAGAATGAATAATTAGGTAATTTTATGCATGTAGGAGAAATTTTGGGTTGACAAGTTTCATATTCTCTCTCTAGACCTTATTCGCATCATGTTTTCTAGGGGAGTTTTGAAGGTGAAGATGAAAGAATTAAGGAAAACTCTGTATGAGGGAAAGGTAGAGCAAGTATCAGAGAATAAAAGTGCCAGTGTGAAAGTTTTGTGAATCATGTTTTAAGTACCTCGTTCAGGGTCCTACATTTAGTTCATTGTAAGAAAATGCCTTGATTTTACTCTCTCTAGAATTTTGAAACTTGCAGGGCTCAAAAGTGGCATTTGGAGGTGGATTTGGATCTCGGAAATCTCTGACACTATTGTGCAGATCGAAAAATTGAATAAAAGTGTCTCTCACAAGCTCAAGCTAATTCCTCACTGTTTTTGAGTTACAGGGCTTTGAAAAGTGCCGGTTTTTCCAACACTTAAAAAAAAAAAACGAGGGCTTATCTAATTCTATTCGAATCCGTGGTTCTCATGCTCATGTGTCACCATGTCAAATTATGGATATTTTCGGATATGTCTTCTTGTGGTGTTTTTCTCCTATTTTTGACAGGTATGCTAAAGAAAGGAAGAGCACTACGTTCGCATGGCTTTTTGCGAAAGTTTTGGAGAAACTCAACTTTTTCTAAATTTGGCGGATCGCACACTTCTTTGGGGGCACGGCTGCGATCAAACTGGAGGATAAGGAGACCTGCGCATCAACACGGAGGACACACAGAAATCTGAGAATTACCTTGTGATTGAGAGTGTGATTGAGAGTGAGAGTGAGAGTGAGAGTGTGATTGAGAGTGCGAGTGTGAATGCGATTGTGATAGCTCGGGGGTGGTCGGGAGGTAGAGGCTTTGTCAAGAAGCTATTGTCCAAAGCTATTGTAACCATTGATTCGCATCTATAATAGTAGAATTCTTCCTTCTCTGCGTCATATTTGTTTCTACTCTTCCGCATCAGATTTTCTTTACCTTGTGCAATCTCTGCGTTCTTCTCTCCACTGATATTTTTGAGTGATCGAAAGATTGTGATTGGGGATAGATTGTGATTGAGGAAACACTACAAGTGGTATGAGAGCAGAATCAATCCGAGGGAACGATGGAAGGTCTAACACAAAAGATTCGTGAACAAGAGGAGCTTATTCAGAAGCTTCTTGGTGAATTGCACAAAGAACGAGGGGGAAAGCAACCAGAAGGAGCAACAAATTTGTTTGTGGAGCTGAACGATGAAGTAGATGGAGGTGCAGGAACATCTAGTGTACCTCGCGGAAAAGAGAAACACAATTATGAAGATATGGAACCAGCTGAGTTTGCCCTTAACCAAGTCTTCAAGAAGGCAAAGTTGAATGATTTTGATGGCGAGAAGAAGAGTGGCAAAGATCTTGAGGCATGGATTGAAGAACTAGAGGATTTCTTTGATCTTCGACAATTTAGTGAAGAGTCCAAGGCAAAAGTTGGGATCCTGCACCTGCGTGGGATCGCGAAGCTATGGTGGAAGTCATATATGCAGACTCGAACGCGTTCTGGTCCAGTTCTATGGAAGGAATTTAGAGAACAAGCTGAAAAACACTATTGTTCTCCACACTACCATATGGAGAAGAAGATGGAGTTCTACAACTTCCGACAACACGAAAGTGATAAGCATAGCTTATCTGTTGATGAGTACAAAGAGAAGTTCCTACGTCTTCATAAGTATGCATTAGAGGTTAGTGGTAATGCTCTAAAGAGTAAATTTATTGAAGGGCTTCGTGAGGAACTGCGCTATCAAGTCAAGGGATCTGGATGCATTGATTTTCTTGATGCTGTTGCGATGGCTGAGAACTTTGAGAAGATGGAGAAGTTCAATTTGCAGAAGGCAAATAGAAGCAGATTCATTGCAACGGGACATAGGCCACAAAGACCTGTTGCAATGAACATGAACAATTCAAAGAAAACTCCATCTTCTAATAACCAAGGTAAGAACCCTGCTCAGGTGGAAAATCAAAGGAGGCGTCAACCAATCGAGTGGCAACAAGACCCTAATTTTATTGAGAGGGCAAAAAGACTTGGTCTGTGTTTTCGTTGCGGGGAGCAAGGGCATCGGACATATGAGTGCCCGAACAAGGCAGTCTTTCGACCCGCACAATCAAAAGCGATAATCATCATCGAGGACGGTACAATTATTGAGGAAGCAGATGATGGCGGTAAGTGCCCTGACTCTACTTTACGTTGCATGGTGAATAGTTCTTTCCCAAAGGCTTCTGTAATCACCATTCCGGGTATGATTTCTGCGCATAAAACCAAATTTTGGATCGATTCAGGTAGCACCCATTGTTTCCTATCTTTCAAATTGGTACAGAATCTAGGGATAGCCCTAAATATGCAGATAACCAAACCTGTAGAGATGGCCAATGGACGATTACACTACACAAAAGGATATGTTGAAAACCTTGAATTTACTCTTTCTAATAGGCGCTTTTCTGGAAGTTTCCATGTAATTGAGATGAAATAGAGTGATGTAATCATAGGCATGGATTGGTTAGTTAAAAATTCTGCGACAATTAATTGTGAACAAAGAACAATCAGTTTAAAGCTAGATGATGAATCTATTCATATTCTAGGTGATGTCTTTAATCCTAAACCTACTCTTATTTCTGCTATGCAGATAATTAGAGGTATACGTGATGGTTGTAAAACATTTGTAGTGTATGTGAACAATCTGCATGAGGAAGGTAATGAGGAAGATATTCCAGATTACGTAGGAAATCTCTTGAAAGAATATGCCGATGTATTTCCAGAAGACTTGCCTGGTATACCCCCACCTAGGCAGATTGACCATGCCATTGACCTATATCCAGGGAGTGAACCATATTCTAGGGCACCCTATAGATTTAACATTGATGAATTAAAGGAGCTTAAGATTCAATTAGATGATCTTTTGAAGAAAGGCTTAATAAGACCGAGTGTCTCACCTTGGGGTGCACCTGTTTTATTTCAGAAGAAGAAAGACGGATCTTATAGATTATGTATTGACTATAGGGGGTTGAATAAAAGAACAATTAAGAATAAGTATCCACTCCCTCACATAGATGGCTTATTAGGTCAATTACGTGGAGCGACTGTATTCACAAAGATTGACTTAAGATCTGGATATCACCAAATTAGGATCAAATCAGAGGATATTCCTAAGACGGCTTTTCGAACACGATATGGTCACTATGAGTTTACGGTTCTACCCTTTGGATTAACAAACGCTCCTGCCACATTTATGTGCTTGATGAATAGTATTTTTCACGATTACCTAGATGAATTCATCTTAGTATTCCTTGATGATATATTTGTATCCTCTAAAGATGATTCTGAGCATGTAGTACATCTCAAGAAGACTTTGCAAACTCTTAGAGAACACAAATTGTATGGGAAAAAGAGTAAGTGTTTCTTTGCTAAGGATAAACTTGTGTATCTAGGAAGAGTAATATCAAAAGAAGGAATCCTTATAGATGAAGATAAAGTAAAAACAGTAGTTGATTGGCCGATTCCTAAGACTGTAAGGGATGTTAGAAGTTTTCTTGGGTTGGCACAATATGAAAGAGATCATATTAAGGATTTCTCTAAGATAGCTACTCCCCTCACCGAATTAACTAAAAAGAATGTAGGATTTGTGTGGAGTGATGTCTGTCAAAAATCATTTGAAACATTGAAACAAAAAGTCGTTGAGAATTGTGTTTTGAAAATACCAGAAATGGGAAAGCCTTACCAGAAATGGGAAAGCCTTTTGTGGTTGCATGTGATGCAAGTGGTAGTCAGATAGGATGTGTTCTTTCACAGGATGGCAGGGTGGTTGCATATGAGTCCAGAAAACTAAGAAAACATGAACTTAACTATCCTACTCATGATTTAGAAATGCTTGCTGTTGTGCATGCACTTAAGCATTGGAGACATCTATTGTTAGGAGTAAAGTTTGAATTGAAAACAGATCATCAGAGTTTAAAATACATCTTCACACAACCATTGCTTAACAACAGACAGAAGCGTTGGATTGAACTATTAAGTGAGTATGACTTTGACATTAAGTATCTCGCTGGTAAGGAAAATAAGGTTGCTGATGCATTGAGTAGGAGACCTTTGTGTAATCTTGCTTCTGTAATAAATTCTGATTTTCTCAATCAAATTCAAGAAGAGATAAAACATGATCCTTTTTATGCACCTATTTTGAGTTCTTTGAATGCAAACAGGGGATCGATGTATGAGGAAAAATTTCATTTGTAGAATGGAACATTGTATTGTAACAATCCTCTATGCTTATCGTCTGAATCTCCATTAAAAGTAAAAATATTGCATGATTGTCATGATGCACCATTTTCTGCACATCCAGGTTATTCAAGGACTTATGTTACAACAAAGTATTCTTACTTTTGGCCATGTATGAAGTGGGATATTAAAAAATATGTAAGTGAATGTTTGAAGTGCCTGCAGGTCGAATCTGAGTTTAAGAGGATGCCAGGAATGCTTCAACCTTTGGATGTTCCAAATCAAAAGTGGGAGTCTATTTCTATGGACTTTATCACTAAGCTACCTATGACCAGAAGTAAGCATGATACCATATTTGTTGTAGTCGATCGGCTTACCAAGATGGCACACTTCTTTCCTATGAGAAAGACTGATACTGCATTGAATGTTGCAAGAATCTTTGTAAAGGAAGTATTTCGATTGCATGGAATGCCTAAAAGCATAATTTCTGATAGAGATTCTAGATTTACGTCAAACTTTTGGAAAGTGACATTTGAATCCATTGGAACTCAACTTCGTATGAGTACAGCTTTCCATCCTCAAACTGATGAGGAAACCGAGAGGGTTAGCAGGGTAGTTGAGGATATGTTGCGTATGTATGTGAATGAAAAGCAGTATAATTGGAGTGAATATTTACCCTTGGTTGAGTTTGCATACAATAGTGCATGGCATGCATCTATAAAAATGACTCCGTTTGAAGCTATGTATGGTTATAACTGTTTGACTCCACCTTCATTTTTGGGTTTTCCAAATAGAGTAGTTGTATCCAAAGAAATGCTTGATAAGATGGATGAAGAACTTGGAAAAATTAAGAAACATATAAGAGAAGCTCAGAAAAGACAAAAGAAGTTCTATGATTAAAGAGAAGACCACTTGAATTCCAAGTTGATGATATGGTATTTCTTAAAGTTAATCCTCACCGATCTAATTTCTGCTATGCAGATAATTAGAGGTATACGTGATGGTTGTAAAACATTTGTAGTGTATGTGAACAATCTGCATGAGGAAGGTAATGAGGAAGATATTCCAGATTACGTAGGAAATCTCTTGAAAGAATATGCCGATGTATTTCCAGAAGACTTGCCTGGTATACCCCACCTAGGCAGATTGACCATGCCATTGACCTATATCCAGGGAGTGAACCATATTCTAGGGCACCCTATAGATTTAACATTGATGAATTAAAGGAGCTTAAGATTCAATTAGATGATCTTTTGAAGAAAGGCTTAATAAGACCGAGTGTCTCACCTTGGGGTGCACCTGTTTTATTTCAGAAGAAGAAAGACGGATCTTATAGATTATGTATTGACTATAGGGGGTTGAATAAAAGAACAATTAAGAATAAGTATCCACTCCCTCACATAGATGGCTTATTAGGTCAATTAAGTGGAGCGACTGTATTCACAAAGATTGACTTAAGATCTGGATATCACCAAATTAGGATCAAATCAGAGGATATTCCTAAGACGGCTTTTCGAACACGATATGGTCACTATGAGTTTACGGTTCTACCCTTTGGATTAACAAACGCTCCTGCCACATTTATGTGCTTGATGAATAGTATTTTTCACGATTACCTAGATGAATTCATCTTAGTATTCCTTGATGATATATTTGTATCCTCTAAAGATGATTCTGAGCATGTAGTACATCTCAAGAAGACTTTGCAAACTCTTAGAGAACACAAATTGTATGGGAAAAAGAGTAAGTGTTTCTTTGCTAAGGATAAACTATTGTATCTAGGAAGAGTAATATCAAAAGAAGGAATCCTTATAGATGAAGATAAAGTAAAAACAGTAGTTGATTGGCCGATTCCTAAGACTGTAAGGGATGTTAGAAGTTTTCTTGGGTTGGCACAATATGAAAGAGATCATATTAAGGATTTCTCTAAGATAGCTACTCCCCTCACCGAATTAACTAAAAAGAATGTAGGATTTGTGTGGAGTGATGCCTGTCAAAAATCATTTGAAACATTGAAACAAAAAGTCATTGAGAATTGTGTTTTGAAAATACCAGAAATGGGAAAGCCTTACCAGAAATGGGAAAGCCTTTTGTGGTTGCATGTGATGCAAGTGGTATTCAGATAGGATGTGTTCTTTCACAGGATGGCAGGGTGGTTGCATATGAGTCCAGAAAACTAAGAAAACATGAACTTAACTATCCTACTCATGATTTAGAAATGCTTGCTGTTGTGCATGCACTTAAGCATTGGAGACATCTATTGTTAGGAGTAAAGTTTGAATTGAAAACAGATCATCAGAGTTTAAAATACATCTTCACACAACCATTGCTTAACAACAGACAGAAGCGTTGGATTGAACTATTAAGTGAGTATGACTTTGACATTAAGTATCTCGCTGGTAAGGAAAATAAGGTTGTTGATGCATTGAGTAGGAGACCTTTGTGTAATCTTGTTTCTGTAATAAATTCTGATTTTCTCAATCAAATTCAAGAAGAGATAAAACATGATCCTTTTTATGCACCTATTTTGAGTTCTTTGAATGCAAACAGGGGATCGATGTATGAGGAAAAATTTCATTTGCAGAATGGAACATTGTATTGTAACAATCCTCTATGCTTATCGTCTGAATCTCCATTAAAAGTAAAAATATTGTATGATTGTCATGATGCACCATTTTCTGCACATCCAGGTTATTCAAGGACTTATGTTAAAACAAAGTATTCTTACTTTTGGCCATGTATGAAGCGGGATATTAAAAAATATGTAAGTGAATGTTTGAAGTGCCAGCAGGTCCAATCTGAGTTTAAGAGGATGCCAGGAATGCTTCAACCTTTGGATGTTCCAAATCAAAAGTGGGAGTCTATTTCTATGGACTTTATCACTAAGCTACCTATGACCAGAAGTAAGCATGATACCATATTTGTTGTAGTCGATCGACTTACCAAGATGGCACACTTCTTTCCTATGAGAAAGACTGATACTGCATTGAATGTTGCAAGAATCTTTGTAAAGGAAGTATTTCGATTGCATGGAATGCCTAAAAGCATAATTTCTGATAGAGATTCTAGATTTACGTCAAACTTTTGGAAAGCAACATTTGAATCCATTGGAACTCAACTTCGTATGAGTACAGCTTTCCATCCTCAATTTGATGGGGAAACCGAGAGGGTTAACAGGGTAGTTGAGGATATGTTGCATATGTATGTGAATGAAAAGCAGGATAATTGGAGTGAATATTTACCCTTGGTTGAGTTTGCATACAATAGTGCATGCCATGCATCTATAAAAATGACTCCGTTTGAAGCTATGTATGGTTATAACTGTTTGACTCCACCTTCATTTTTGGGTTTTCCAAATAGAGTAGAGGTATCCAAAGAAATGCTTGATAAGATGGATGAAGAACTTGGAAAAATTAAGAAACATATAAGAGAAGCTCAGAAAAGACAAAAGAAGTTCTATGATTTAAAGAGAAGACCACTTGAATTCCAAGTTGATGATATGGTATTTCTTAAAGTTAATCCTCACCGATCTAACTTATTGCTAGGGAAGGATCATAGACTTTCTCCTCGATATGCAGGTCCTTTTAAAGTTTTGAAAAAGATTGGATCTCTTGCTTATTTGCTGGAATTACCTAAATATCTAAATGTGCATCCTGTATTTCATGTCAGCTTACTTAAAAGATATGTGTCTAATGTTGCTCATGTTTTGCAGGACAATTATAAGCTGAAAGATGATGGCTCTTTTGAGCTTCAACCAGAAATAATATTAGATAGGAAGGAAAGATTTCTTAGAAATAGATCTATAGTAGAAATTTTGGTGAAATGGCATTCATACCCAGTTGAAGATTTGAGTTGGGTGAATTTGGATGGTTTTCTAACACATTACCCTTCTTTCCAACTCTGAGGACAGAGTTCTTAAAGGGGGGAAGAATTGTAATAGGCCTCTTTTCTAGTGAAATAATTCATTTTGAACTTTCTGAAATTCATTGTGGGGATAATGCTTAGAATGAATAATTAGGTAATTTTATGCATGTAGGAGAAATTTTGGGTTGACAAGTTTCATATTCTCTCTCTAGACCTTATTCGCATCATGTTTTCTAGGGGAGTTTTGAAGGTGAAGATGAAAGAATTAAGGAAAACTCTGTATGAGGGAAAGGTAGAGCAAGTATCAGAGAATAAAAGTGCCACTGTGAAAGTTTTGTGAATCATGTTTTAAGTACCTCGTTCAGGGTCCTACATTTAGTTCATTGTAAGAAAATGCCTTGATTTTACTCTCTCTCTAGAATTTTGAAACTTGCAGGGCTCAAAAGTGGCATTTGGAGGTGGATTTGGATCTCGGAAATCTCTAACTTTATTGTGCAGATCGAAAAATTGAATAAAAGTGTCTCTCACAAGCTCAAGCTAATTCCTCACTGTTTTTGAGTTACAGGGCTTTGAAAAGTGCCGGTTTTTCCATGACTTAAAAAAAGAAAAAACGAGGGCTTATCTAATTCTATTCGAATCCGTGGTTCTCATGCTCACGTGTCACCATGTCAAATTATGGATATTTTCGGATATGTCTTCTTGTGGTGTTTTCCTCCTATTTTTGACAGGTATGCTAAAGAAAGGAAGAGCACTACGTTCGCATGGCTTTTTGCGAAAGTTTTGGAGAAACTCAACTTTTTCTAAATTTGGCGGATCGCACACTTCTTTGGGGGCACGGCTGCGATCAAACTGGAGGATAAGGAGACCTGCGCATCAACACGGAAGACACACAGAAATCTGAGAATTACCTTGTGATTGAGAGTGTGATTAAGAGTGAGAGTGAGAGTGAGAGTGTGATTGAGAGTGCGAGTGTGAATGCGATTGTGATAGCTCGGGAGTGGTCGGGAGGTAGAGGCTTTGTCAAGAAGCTATTGTCCAAAGCTATTGTAACCATTGATTCGCATCTATAATAGTAGAATTCTTCCTTCTCTGCGTCATATTTGTTTCTACTCTTCTGCATCAGATTTTCTTTACCTTGTGCAATCTCTGCGTTCTTCTCTCCACTGATATTTTTGAGTGATCAAAAGATTGTGATTGGGGATAGATTGTGATTGAGGAAACGCTACAAGTGGTATCAAAGCAGAATCAATCCGAGGGAACGATGGAAGGTCTAACACAAAAGATTCGTGAACAAGAGGAGCTTATTCAGAAGCTTCTTGGTGAATTGCGCAAAGAACGAGGGGGAAAGCAACCAGAAGGAGCAACAAATTTGTTTGTGGAGCTGAACGATGAAGTAGATGGAGGTGCGGGAACATCTAGTGTACCTCGCGGAAAAGAGAAAAGCAATTATGAAGATATGGAACCAACTGAGTTTGCCCTTAACCAAGTCTTCAAGAAGGCAAAGTTGAATGATTTTGATGGCGAGAAGAAGAGTGGCAAAGATCTTGAGGCATGGATTGAAGAACTAGAGGATTTCTTTGATCTTCGACAATTTAGTGAAGAGTCCAAGGCAAAAGTTGGGATCCTTCACCTGCGTGGGATCGCGAAGCTATGGTGGAAGTCATATATGCAGACTCGAACGCCTTCTGGTCCAGTTCTATGGAAGGAATTTAGAGAACAAGCTGAAAAACGCTATTGTTCTCCACACTACCATATGGAGAAGAAGATGGAGTTCTACAACTTCCGACAACACGAAAGTGATAAGCATAGCTTATCTGTTGATGAGTACAAAGAGAAGTTCCTACGTCTTCATAAATATGCATTAGAGGTTAGTGGTAATGCTCTAAAGAGTAAATTTATTGAAGGGCTTCGTTGAGGAACTGCGCTATCAAGTCAAGGGATCTGGATGCATTGATTTTCTTGATGCTGTTGTGATGGCTGAGAACTTTGAGAAGATGGAGAAGTTCAATTTGCAGAAGGCAAATAGAAGCAGATTCATTGCAACGGGACATAGGCCACAAAGACCTGTTGCAATGAACATGAACAATTCAAAGAAAACTCCATCTTCTAATAACCAAGGTAAGAACCCTGCTCAGGTGGAAAATCAAAGGAGGCGTCAACCAATCGAGTGGCAACAAGACCCTAATTTTATTGAGAGGGCAAAAAGACTTGGTCTGTGTTTTCGTTGCGGGGAGCAAGGGCATCGGACATATTAGTGCCCGAACAAGGCAGTCTTTCGACCCGCACAATCAAAAGCGATAAACATCATCGAGGACGGTACAATTATTGAGGAAGCAGATGATGGCGGTAAGTGCCCTGACTCTACTTTACGTTGTATGGTGGTTAGTTCTTTCCCAAAGGCTTTTGTAATCACGATTCCGGGTATGATTTCTGCGCATAAAACCAGATTTTTGATCGATTCAGGTAGCACCCATTGTTTCCTATCGTTCAAATTGGTACAGAATCTAGGGATAGCCCTAAATATGCAGATAACCAAACCTGTAGAGATGGCCAATGGACGATTACACTACACAAAAGGATATGTTGAAAACCTTGAATTTACTCTTTCTAATAGGCGCTTTTTTGGAAGTTTCCATGTAATTGAGATGAAACAGAGTGATGTAATCATAGGCATGGATTGGTTAGTTAAAAATTCTGCGACAATTAATTGTGAACAAAGAACAATCAGTTTAAAGCTAGATGATGAATCTATTCATATTCTAGGTGATGTCTTTAATCCTAAACCTACTCTTATTTCTGCTATGCAGATAATTAGAGGTATACGTGATGGTTGTAAAACATTTGTAGTGTATGTGAACAATCTGCATGAGGAAGGTAATGAGGAAGATATTCCAGATTACGTAGGAAATCTCTTGAAAGAATATGCCAATGTATTTCCAGAAGGCTTGCCTGGTATACCCCCACCTAGGCAGATTGACCATGCCATTGACCTATATCCAGGGAGTGAACCATATTCTAGGGCACCTTATAGATTTAACATTGATGAATTAAAGGAGCTTAAGATTCAATTAGATGATCTTTTGAAGAAAGGCTTAATAAGACCGAGTGTCTCACCTTGGGGTGCACCTGTTTTATTTCAGAAGAAGAAAGACGGATCTTATAGATTATGTATTGACTATAGGGGGTTGAATAAAAGAACAATTAAGAATAAGTATCCACTCCCTCACATAGATGGCTTATTAGGTCAATTAAGTGGAGCGACTGTATTCACAAAGATTGACTTAAGATCTGGATATCACCAAATTAAGATCAAATCAGAGGATATTCCTAAGATGGCTTTTCGAACACGATATGGTCACTATGAGTTTACGGTTCTACCCTTTGGATTAACAAACGCTCCTGCCACATTTATGTGCTTGATGAATAGTATTTTTCACGATTACCTAGATGAATTCATCTTAGTTTTCCTTGATGATATATTTGTATACTGTAAAGATGATTCTGAGCATGTAGTACATCTCAAGAAGACTTTGCAAACTCTTAGAGAACACAAATTGTATGGGAAAAAGAGTAAGTGTTTCTTTGCTAAGGATAAACTTGTGTATCTAGGAAGAGTAATATCAAAAGAAGGAATCCTTATAGATGAAGATAAAGTAAAAACAGTAGTTGATTGGCCGATTCCTAAGACTGTAAGGGATGTTAGAAGTTTTCTTGGGTTGGCACAATATGAAAGAGATCATATTAAGGATTTCTCTAAGATAGCTACTCCCCTCACCGAATTAACTAAAAAGAATGTAGGATTTGTGTGGAGTGATGCCTGTAAAAAATCATTTGAAACATTGAAACAAAAAGTCGTTGAGAATTGTGTTTTGAAAATACCAAAAAAGGGAAAGCCTTTTGTGGTTGCATGTGATGCAAGTGGTAGTCAGATAGGATGTGTTCTTTCACAGGATGGCAGGGTGGTTGCATATGAGTCCAGAAAACTAAGAAAACATGAACTTAACTATCCTACTCATGATTTAGAAATGCTTGCTGTTGTGCATGCACTTAAGCATTGGAGACATCTATTGTTAGGAGTAAAGTTTGAATTGAAAACAGATCATCAGAGTTTAAAATACATCTTCACACAACCAGTGCTTAACAACAGACATAAGCGTTGGATTGAACTATTAAGTGAGTATGACTTTGACATTAAGTATTTCGCTGGTAAGGAAAATAAGGTTGCTGATGCATTGAGTAGGAGACCTTTGTGTAATCTTGTTTCTGTAATAAATTCTGATTTTCTCAATCAAATTCAAGAAGAGATAAAACATGATCTTTTTTATGCACCTATTTTGAGTTCTTTGAATGCAAACAGGGGATCGATGTATGAGGAAAAATTTCATTTGGAGAATGGAACATTGTATTGTAACAATCGTCTATGCTTATCGTCTGAATCTCCATTAAAAGTAAAAATATTGCATGATTGTCATGATGTACCATTTTGTGTACATCCAGATTATTCAAGGACTTATGTTAAAACAAAGTATTCTTACTTTTGGCCATGTATGAAGCGGGATATTAAAAAATATGTAAGTGAATGTTTGAAGTGCCAGCAGGTCAAATCTGAGTTTAAGAGGATGCCAGGAATGCTTCAACCTTTGGATGTTCCAAATCAAAAGTGGGAGTCTATTTCTATGGACTTTATCACTAAGCTACCTATGACCAGAAGTAAGCATGATACCATATTTGTTGTAGTCGATCGGCTTACCAAGATGGCACACTTCTTTCCTATGAGAAAGACTGATACTGCATTGAATGTTGCAAGAATCTTTGTAAAGGAAGTATTTCGATTGCATGGAATGCCTAAAAGCATAATTTCTGATAGAGATTCTAGATTTACGTCAAACTTTTGGAAAGCGACATTTGAATCCATTGGAACTCAACTTCGTATGAGTACAGCATTCCATCCTCAAACTGATGGGGAAACCGAGAGGGTTAACAGGGTAGTTGAGGATATGTTGCGTATGTATGTGAATGAAAAGCAGGATAATTGGAGTGAATATTTACCCTTGGTTGAGTTTGCATACAATAGTGCATGCCATGCATCTATAAAAATGACTCCGTTTGAAGCTATGTATGGTTATAACTGTTTGACTCCACCTTCATTTTTGGGTTTTCCAAATAGAGTAGAGGTATCCAAAGAAATGCTTGATAAGATGGATGAAGAACTTGGAAAGATTAAGAAACATATAAGAGAAGCTCAGAAAAGACAAAAGAAGTTCTATGATTTAAAGAGAAGACCACTTGAATTCCAAGTTGATGATATGGTATTTCTTAAAGTTAATCCTCACCGATCTAACTTATTGCTAGGGAAGGATCATAGACTTTCTCCTCGATATGCAGGTCCTTTTAAAGTTTTGAAAAAGATTGGATCTCTTGCTTATTTGCTGGAATTACCTAAATATCTAAATGTGCATCCTGTATTTCATGTCAGCTTACTTAAAAGATATGTGTCTAATGTTGCTCATGTTGCTCTTTTGAGCTACAACCATAAATAATATTAGATAGGAAGGAAAGATTTCTTAGAAATAGATCTATAATAGAAATTTTGGTGAAATGGCATTCATGCCCAGTTGAAGATTGGAGTTGGGTGAATTTGGATGATTTTCTAACACATTACCCTTCTTTCCAACTCTGAGGACAGAGTTCTTAAAGGGGGGAAGAATTGTAATAGGCCTCTTTTCTAGTGAAATAATTCATTTTGAACTTTCTGAAATTCATTGTGGGGATAATGCTTAGAATGAATAATTAGGTAATTTTATGCATGTAGGAGAAATTTTGGGTTGACAAGTTTCATATTCTCTCTCTAGACCTTATTCGCATCATGTTTCCTAGGGGAGTTTTGAAGGTGAAGATGAAAGAATTAAGGAAAACTCTATATGAGGGAAAGGTAGAGCAAGTATCAGAGAATAAAAGTGCCACTGTGAAAGTTTTGTGAATCATGTTTTAAGTACCTCGTTCAGGGTCCTACATTTAATTCATTGTAAGAAAATGCCTTGATTTTACTCTCTCTAGAACTTTGAAACTTGCACGGCTCAAAAGTGGCATTTGGAGGTGGATTTGGATCTCGGAAATCTCTAACACTATTGTGCAGATCGAAAAATTGAATAAAAGTGTCTCTCACAAGCTCAAGCTAATTCCTCACTGTTTTTGAGTTACAGGGCTTTGAAATGTGCCGGTTTTTCCAACACTTAAAAAAAAAAAAAAAAAACGAGGGCTTATCTAATTGTATTCGAATCCGTGGTTCTCATGCTCACGTGTCACCATGTCAAATTATGGATATTTTCGGATATGTCTTCTTTTGGTGTTTTTCTCCTATTTTTGACAGGTATGCTAAAGAAAGGAAGAGCACTACGTTCGCATGGCTTTTTGCGAAAGTTTTGGAGAAACTCAACTTTTTCTAAATTTGGCGGATCGCACACTTCTTTGGGGGCACGGCTGCAATCAAACTGGAGGATAAGGAGACCTGCGCATCAACACGGAGGACACACAGAAATCTGAGAATTACCTTGTGATTGAGAGTGTGATTGAGAGTGAGAGTGAGAGTGAGAGTGTGATTGAGAGTGCGAGTGTGAATGCGATTGTGATAGCTCGGGGGTGGTCGGGAGGTAGAGGCTTTGTCAAGAAGCTATTGTCCAAAGCTATTGTAACCATTGATTCGCATCTATAATAGTAGAATTCTTCCTTCTCTGCGTCATATTTGTTTCTACTCTTCCGCATCAGATTTTCTTTACCTTGTGCAATCTCTGCGTTCTTCTCTCCACTGATATTTTTGAGTGATCGAAAGATTGTGATTGGGGATAGATTGTGATTGAGGAAACACTACAAGTGGTATGAGAGCAGAATCAATCCGAGGGAACGATGGAAGGTCTAACACAAAAGATTCGTGAACAAGAGGAGCTTATTCAGAAGCTTCTTGGTGAATTGCGCAAAGAACGAGGGGGAAAGCAACCAGAAGGAGCAACAAATTTGTTTGTGGAGCTGAACGATGAAGTAGATGGAGGTGCGGGAACATCTAGTGTACCTCGCGGAAAAGAGAAACGCAATTATGAAGATATGGAACCAGCTGAGTTTGCCCTTAACCAAGTCTTCAAGAAGGCAAAGTTGAATGATTTTGATGGTGAGAAGAAGAGTGGCGAAGATCTTGAGGCATGGATTGAAGAACTAGAGGATTTCTTTGATCTTCGACAATTTAGTGAAGAGTCCAAGGCAAAAGTTGGGATCCTGCACCTGCGTGGGATCGCGAAGCTATGGTGGAAGTCATATATGCAGACTCGAACGCGTTCTGGTCCAGTTCTATGGAAGGAATTTAGAGAACAAGCTGAAAAACGCTATTGTTCTCCACACTACCATATGGAGAAGAAGATGGAGTTCTACAACTTCCGACAACACAAAAGTGATAAGCATAGCTTATCTGTTGATGAGTACAAAGAGAAGTTCCTACGTCTTCATAAATATGCATTAGAGGTTAGTGGTAATGCTCTAAAGAGTAAATTTATTGAAGGGCTTCGTAAGGAACTGCGCTATCAAGTCAAGGGATCTGAATGCATTGATTTTCTTGATGCTGTTGCGATGGCTGAGAGCTTTGAGAAGATGGAGAAGTTCAATTTGCAGAAGGCAAATAGAAGCAGATTCATTGCAACGGGACATAGGCCACAAAGACCTGTTGCAATGAACATGAACAATTCAAAGAAAACTCCATCTTCTAATAACCAAGGTAAGAACCCTGCTCAGGTGGAAAATCAAAGGAGGCGTCAACCAATCGAGTGGCAACAAGACCCTAATTTTATTGAGAGGGCAAAAAGACTTGGTCTGTGTTTTCGTTGCGGGGAGCAAGGGCATCGGACATATGAGTGCCCGAACAAGGCAGTCTTTCGACCCGCACAATCAAAAGCGATAAACATCATCGAGGACGGTACAATTATTGAGGAAGCAGATGATGGCGGTAAGTGCCCTGACTCTACTTTACGTTGCATGGTGGTTAGTTCTTTCCCAAAGGCTTCTGTAATCACGATTCCGGGTATGATTTCTGCGCATAAAACCAGATTTTTGATCGATTCAGGTAGCACCCATTGTTTCCTATCTTTCAAATTGGTACAGAATCTAGGGATAGCCCTAAATATGCAGATAACCAAACCTGTAGAGATGGCCAATGGATGATTACACTACACAAAAGGATATGTTGAAAACCTTGAATTTACTCTTTCTAATAGGCGCTTTTCTGGAAGTTTCCATGTAATTGAGATGAAACAGAGTGATGTAATCATAGGCATGGATTGGTTAGTTAAAAATTTTGCGACAATTAATTGTGAACAAAGAACAATCAGTTTAAAGCTAGATGATGAATCTATTCATATTCTAGGTAATGTCTTTAATCCTAAACCTACTCTTATTTCTGCTATGCAGATAATTAGAGGTATACGTGATGGTTGTAAAACATTTGTAGTGTATGTGAACAATCTGCATGAGGAAGGTAATGAGGAAGATATTCCAGATTATGTAGGAAATCTCTTGAAAGAATATGCCGATGTATTTCCAGAAGACTTGCCTGGTATACCCCCACCTAGGCAGATTGACAATCCATTGACCTATATCCAGGGAGTGAACCATATTCTAGGGCACCCTATAGATTTAACATTGATGAATTAAAGGAGCTTAAGATTCAATTATATGATCTTTTGAAGAAAGGCTTAATAAGACCGAGTGTCTCACCTTGGGGTGCACCTGTTTTATTTCAGAAGAAGAAAGACGGATCTTATAGATTATGTATTGACTATAGGGGGTTGAATAAAAGAACAATTAAGAATAAGTATCCACTCCCTCACATAGATGGCTTATTAGGTCAATTAAGTGGAGCGACTATATTCACAAAGATTGACTTAAGATCTGGATATCACCAAATTAGGATCAAATAAGAGAATATTCCTAAGACGGCTTTTCGAACACGATATGGTCACTATGAGTTTACGGTTCTACCCTTTGGATTAACAAACGCTCCTGCCACATTTATGTGCTTGATGAATAGTATTTTTCACGATTACCTAGATGAATTCATCTTAGTATTCCTTGATGATATATTTGTATCCTTTAAAGATGATTCTGAGCATGTAGTACATCTCAAGAAGACTTTGCAAACTCTTAGAGAACACAAATTGTATGGGAAAAAGAGTAAGTGTTTCTTTGCTAAGGATAAACTTGTGTATCTAGGAAGAGTAATATCAAAAGAAGGAATCCTTATAGATGAAGATAAAGTAAAAACAGTAGTTGATTGGCCGATTCCTAAGACTGTAAGGGATGTTAGAAGTTTTCTTGGGTTGGCACAATATGAAAGAGATCATATTAAGGATTTCTCTAAGATAGCTACTCCCCTCACCGAATTAACTAAAAAGAATGTAGGATTTGTGTGGAGTGATGCCTGTCAAAAATCATTTGAAACATTGAAACAAAAAGTCGTTGAGAATTTTGTTTTGAAAATACCAGAAATGGGAAAGCCTTTTGTGGTTGCATGTGATGCAAGTGGTAGTCAGATAGGATGTGTTCTTTCACAGGATGGTAGGGTGGTTGCATATGAGTCCAGAAAACTAAGAAAACATGAACTTAACTATCCTACTCATGATTTAGAAATGCTTGCTGTTGTGCATGCACTTAAGCATTGGAGAAATCTATTGTTAGGAGTAAAGTTTGAATTGAAAACAGATCATCAGAGTTTAAAATACATCTTCACACAACCATTGCTTAACAACAGACAGAAGCGTTGGATTGAACTATTAAGTGAGTATGACTTTGACATTAAGTATCTAGCTGGTAAGGAAAATAAGGTTGCTGATGCATTGAGTAGGAGACCTTTGTGTAATCTTGTTTTTGTAATAAATTCTGATTTTCTCAATCAAATTCAAGAAGAGATAAAACATGATCCTTTTTATGCACCTATTTTGAGTTCTTTGAATGCAAACAGGGGATCGATGTATGAGGAAAAATTTCATTTGCAGAATGGAACATTGTATTGTAACAATCCTCCATGCTTATCGTCTGAATCTCCATTAAAAGTAAAAATATTGCATGATTGTCATGATGCACCATTTTCTGCACATCCAGGTTATTCAAGGACTTATGTTAAAACAAAGTATTCTTACTTTTGGCCATGTATGAAGCGGGATATTAAGAAATATGTAAGTGAATGTTTGAAGTGCCAGCAGGTCCAATCTGAGTTTAAGAGGATGCCAGGAATGCTTCAACCTTTGGATGTTCCAAATCAAAAGTGGGAGTCTATTTCTATGGACTTTATCACTAAGCTACCTATGACCAGAAGTAAGCATGATACCATATTTGTTGTAGTCGATCGGCTTACCAAGATGGCACACTTCTTTCCTATGAGAAAGATTGATACTGCATTGAATGTTGCAAGAATCTTTGTAAAGGAAGTATTTCGATTGCATGGAATGCCTAAAAGCATAATTTCTGATAGAGATTCTAGATTTACGTCAAACTTTTGGAAAGCGACATTTGAATCCATTGGAACTCAACTTCGTATGAGTACAGCTTTCCATCCTCAAACTGATGGGGAAACCGAGAGGGTTAACAGGGTAGTTGAGGATATGTTGCGTATGTATGTGAATGAAAAGCAGGATAATTGGAGTGAATATTTACCCTTGGTTGAGTTTGCATACAATAGTGCATGGCATGCATCTATAAAAATGACTCCGTTTGAAGCTATGTATGGTTATAACTGTTTGACTCCACCTTCATTTTTGGGTTTTCCAAATAGAGTAGAGGTATCCAAAGAAATGCTTGATAAGATGGATGAAGAACTTGGAAAAATTAAGAAACATATAAGAGAAGCTCAGAAAAGACAAAAGAAGTTCTATGATTTAAAGAGAAGACCACTTGAATTCCAAGTTGATGATATGGTATTTCTTAAAGTTAATCCTCACCGATCTAACTTATTGTTAGGGAAGGATCATAGACTTTCTCCTCGATATGCAGGTCCTTTTAAAGTTTTGAAAAAGATTGGATCTCTTGCTTATTTGCTGGAATTACCTAAATATCTAAATGTGCATCCTGTATTTCATGTCAGCTTACTTAAAAGATATGTGTCTAATGTTGCTCATGTTTTGCAAGACAATTATAAGCTGAAAGATGATGGCTCTTTTGAGCTTCAACCAGAAATAATATTAGATAGGAAGGAAAGATTTCTTAGAAATAGATCTATAGTAGAAATTTTGGTGAAATGGCATTCATACCCAGTTGAAGATTCGAGTTGGGTGAATTTGGATGATTTTCTAACACATTACCCTTCTTTCCAACTCTGAGGACAGAGTTCTTAAAGGGGGGAAGAATTGTAATAGGCCTCTTTTCTAGTGAAATAATTCATTTTGAACTTTCTGAAATTCATTGTGGGGATAATGCTTAGAATGAATAATTAGGTAATTTTATGCATGTAGGAGAAATTTTGGGTTGACAAGTTTCATATTCTCTCTCTAGACCTTATTCGCATCATGTTTTCTAGGGGAGTTTTGAAGGTGAAGATGAAAGAATTAAGGAAAACTCTGTATGAGGGAAAGGTAGAGCAAGTATCAGAGAATAAAAGTGCCAGTGTGAAAGTTTTGTGAATCATGTTTTAAGTACCTCGTTCAGGGTCCTACATTTAGTTCATTGTAAGAAAATGCCTTGATTTTACTCTCTCTCTAGAATTTTGAAACTTGCAGGGCTCAAAAGTGGCATTTGGAGGTGGATTTGGATCTCGGACATCTCTAGCACTATTGTGCAGATCGAAAAATTGAATAAAAGTGTCTCTCACAAGCTCAAGCTAATTCCTCACTGTTTTTGAGTTACAGGGCTTTGAAAAGTGCCGATTTTTCCAACACTTAAAAAAAAAAAAAACGAGGGCTTATCTAATTCTATTCGAATCCGTGGTTCTCATGCTCACGTGTCACCATGTCAAATTATGGATATTTTCGGATATGTCTTCTTTTGGTGTTTTTCTCCTATTTTTGACAGGTATGCTAAAGAAAGGAAGAGCACTACGTTCGCATGGCTTTTTGCGAAAGTTTTGGAGAAACTCAACTTTTTCTAAATTTGGCGGATCGCACACTTCTTTGGGGGCACGGCTGCGATCAAACTGGAGGATAAGGAGACCTGCGCATCAACACGGAGGACACACAGAAATCTGAGAATTACCTTGTGATTGAGAGTGTGATTGAGAGTGAGAGTGAGAGTGAGAGTGTGTTTGAGAGTGCGAGTGTGAATGCGATTGTGATAGCTCGGGGGTGGTCGGGAGGTAGAGGCTTCGTCAAGAAGCTATTGTCGAAAGCTATTGTAACCATTGATTCGCATCTATAATAGTAGAATTCTTCCTTCTCTGCGTCATATTTGTTTCTACTCTTCCGCATCAGATTTTCTTTACCTTGTGCAATCTCTGCGTTCTTCTCTCCACTGATATTTTTGAGTGATCGAAAGATTGTGATTGGGGATAGATTGTGATTGAGGAAACGCTACAAGTTGCATGCTTATTTTATTCTATGTGCAAGGATATTCATGAAGCAAATGGCACACCTTCAAAGATCCAAGTGATTCCTAGCATGCAAAAGTTGGAAAGCACAGCAATTGATAATCTTGTGATATGAATCCACTTTGGCAACCATAATTCAAAGGAGGTGTATCTATAGTCAAATAAATAACAACAACCATCTTCAAGTGTGAACTTTCTTATAATTGGGAAACTTCATCATCAGCATGCCGAAAGCATGAATTCTTCATTATACCCATGCATTGCACATGTAGTACTTCAATTATTTAAGGAAAAAAATTTGCATGATTGTTTTTGGAGATTTTTTTTTTGTGCAAAAGGAAGCACCCATGCTCAAATACAAGTCCTTGTAAAGAAAAGATCAAGCATCTGGCTTTGAAGATCAATAATGGCAAATATTTTAGAGATATAGTTCCCAAAACACCTATTTAGAAGCTCCCGATAATAAGGACGGTTGAATTTCAACAAACATGTCATCCAAAAAGTTAACACATACAAGATCACAATTCATCAAGAACCAACGTGCTCAACATCAAACAAAAAAGATCACAAGCTTAAGCTTGGACATGCCCTAAAATATGAAGCTCTAATTCAAAGAATCGAACAAGAACACCCCACTTAGATGACTCAAAAAAGTCTTGTCAAGGATGAAAAGATCTAGGAGGTAGAAGTGTTAGATGGTAAGGTAGTCACATATAAAAAAATCCCAAAATCTTTTGTAAGTTTTGTAGTCATGAAGCATAATAAATATGCTCGGGAATAGTTTTTGTAGAGACAAGAAGTGTCCTCACAAAAAAATCTACAAAAAAAGATCTAATTTAGAATAGATTCTAGTATTCAATGAGGGGTGCACTATAAATAAAAACTATGAGCCCCTCACTTGTAAGGACTTTTTTGCGAATGTGATAAAGAGAGCTCTTCTTCTTGAAAAAATCATGCATAAGTTTTTATCACTTCTTTGTGACTCATTAATGAGTGATACATGGTGTGTAAAACTTCTTATTTGTTTCCATACATGTCTTCTACCTTGAGGCTAAGTTTCTTTTGTCTTTTCTCATGATTGCAAGTTGTTTTGTGCTAACATTTTGTGCCCATTGACAATATGGAATTATTTTTGCCTCTATGTACAATTGTGAATTGTACCTTTTTGCTATTTTTATTGTTTATAACTTGTAGATATTCTTGTTAGCTTTAACACTAGTTTGGTACCAAAACAGGACACTTAAGTGTCCTTTTTTGACAATTTTCCATAAAATCACACACCTTCTACAAAGAGAATTTGAGAAAATCCTTTAGCACACATATTATATATAATTCAAAGGTTAATCCAAAATTATAAACCACAATAAATCATGTCTTTTGTTCATGTAAATAGCCTCTCAAGATGTTATGGTAGTGAAGAGGATGAAAATTCCTAATCAAATGTATTTTTATCAAAATAAAAAAATTCATCATATGAAAGAAAAAATTATACACATTCCTTGAAACATAGATAAGATGGTATGAACCTCAAACTCACTTAGAAAAATCATTTCAATTCAAATAAAATCAATTGTTTTGACTTTATACACCAAAAATAGTAACTAGCTCTAAACATGGTTGAAACAAACTTATGGGAATCTACAGAGGTGTACAAATATGCCAACAATCAAACATGGTATGAAGACAACAACCAAGGTATACACATATAAAATCAACTGCTATGACTCTAGTCACCAAAAACAAAAAACTAAAGCCTACATATATGACTCAAAATAATTTATGGACATCATCCAAGCTGTACACATTCAAGTTACCAAGTAGAAAACATGTGACATAACAAACCAAAGCTTAAATATACGAGGCTAAATAATTTATTGAAATCCACCTAAATTTTCACGTCTTCGAACACAACCAAGAATCTTCTGTTGTATGGGCATCAACCGAATTCTACAGATACAATCATGAATAGTTTGTGGATACATAACAAAGCATGTACAGTTATGGAAGAGATCCATTTTCTTCACATGAAGAAAGAAAATAAGAAATCAAACAAGGTTTACACATTGTTGGAGATAGACGTCTGCAGAAGCACGCGAACAACACAAGGAAGAAGAAGAAGCTTGGAGCACAACACACAATACTGAATGTATTACTAGAGAATGTACAAAGATAAGTGGCCCATTAGGGAAATAGGCATATATACAAGCTGGGGGAAAAACCTCCTAAAGAGGGAAAAAAGTGCCCTCGTGGTCCTAGAGTGTTCACACACATCACTACCTAAATATATCAACAAATCCCCCCTGGGAGTGATGCGGTGAACAAGTAGTTGGTCTACAATGTTCTCCTGCGTGGGCACATATGCGAAGCTGATCTCCCCAGCAGAGAACCTCTCCCTGACATAATGATAATGCACCTCAATGTGCTTAGTGCGAGCATGGAACACAGGGTTCCTCGCAACTGCCAATGCACTCTGACTATTAATGAAGATGGTGGTGGCAGAAGACTGACCAACACCCAAATCAGCCATAAGGCGTTTGAGCCACACACACTCAACAGTCGCTGTGAAAGCTTCCTTATACTCAGCCTCACAACTGGAAGTGGCCATAGTAGGTTACTTCTTGCTCAACCAAGATATACATGAGCTACCAAGCATGAAGCAAAAGCCACTAGTGGACACATAGTGTCATAGCAACCAGCCCAATCAGAGTCAGAAAAAGCATGTAAATCTGGTGGTAGTGATCCCCCCTTGGGATAAAACAACCCAAGTAGCGGAGTACCACTCAAGTAGCGAAAGATACGCTTAACCGCCTGCCAATGCTTGACTCCTGGGCAATGCATAAACCTACTCATCTGTGAGACAACAAATTGAATATTTGGCCGAGTAATGCATAAGTAAATCAAGCATCCAATAGCCTACTGATAGAGAACAACATCAAATGCATCTCCAACATCATGAAGACTCAATCGTAAACCTGTCTCCATAGGAGTGGCAATAGGCTTACAGTCTTCAAGACCAAAACGCTGCAATAATGTGTCAATATATTTCGTTTGACACAAAGCCATTCCACCATCAACGTGCATAAACTGAATGCCCAAATAATGATGCAAATGCCCCAAATCAGACATCTCAAATGAGGCATGCAAATCAGCCTCAAAATCAGCAATATGCCTCTCAATAGTACCAATGAGCAGCATGTCGTCAACATAGACAACAATGATCAGAAGCACATCATTAGCATGCTTAACATATAAGGTGCTTTCGGTTGGACTATTCTCAAAACCATGTCCAATCAGATAGGCATGTATCTTCTCATACCAAGCACATGGTGCTTGCTTTAAATCATATAATGCCTTCTTTAACTTGCACACTTGGTTTTCATGCCCTTTCTGCACAAAGCCACGGGGCTCAAAAACATACACTTCTTCATGCAAGTCACCATTCAAAAATGCTATTTTAATATCCAACTGATGTACATTCCAACCATGATGGACTGTAAGTGCACAGATGCTCCGAAGAGGAGTCATACAGCATGTAGGTGCAAAGGTCTCATCAAAATCAATGCCTCTTTCCTGTGCATAACCCTTTGCAACAAGCCGAGCCTTATATCTGTCAACTGTCCCATCAGGTTTATGCTTCAGCTTGTATACCCACTTAGTGCCAATGGCCTTCTTGCTAGGAGGAAAGTCACATAAAGGCCAAGTACCATTCTTCATTATTGCATCATATTCAGATTGCATAGCAGCCATCCAATTTTTTGAATTTTGTGCTTCATCAAACGAAACAGGCTTAGTCTCATCACATAGACTAGATGCAGCCATAGCATAGCAATCTGATGCAAAAGAGGCACTATGAGAGCCTGATCGAGTACGATATGACAGAGGTGCATCTAATTTGCTATCACGCAAGGTCTGCACCAACCATTTTGGCATAGTTCTTGCCTGCTCAATATCAGCTCTCTCATCAATAAGTGCATCATGTAAATCTACATCAGAGATGGAATGATGTGCATCATCACATGAAACCTGCAAAGGCTGAGAAGTTTCCTCATTAGGACAAGCACTAGATTGTCCACCTGTAAAAAGAGGCAACAAATTATCATACATGTCTTTGGAGCTAACAGATGTCTCCTTAGCACATGAAAGCAATGGCTGAATAGCATCCTCCACAAAAACAACATCACGGCTAACCATAATGCGTTTACTCTGTGGATGATACAGACGATAGCCTTTACTTTCAGAACTGTAGCCAACAAAAATACATTTTAACTGCTTTATCATCCAATTTTCTGCGATGTTGTTCACACACTAATGCATATGCCAGACAACCAAAAACACGCAGATGAGCAACAGATGGCTTGCGGTCATGCCAAGCCTCATATGGAGTGATAGACTGCAGCGCTTTAGTGGGACACCTATTCAGTACATATGTTGCACACATGACAACCTCAAGCCAGAAACTATGTGGTAAAGCCTGACTCTTGACCATACACCTCGCCCATACACCTCGCCATCTCCATGAGTGACCTGTTCTTTCGTTCAGCAACTCCATTCTATTGAGGTGTATACGGCATTGTACATTGGTGTTTTATCCCACGTTCAGACAGAAATGCATTAGAATCAAAAGGCATATATTCCCCCCCCTGATCAGAACGGAGGGTGCCCATTTTACATGCTAACAGATTTTCAGCCAAAAGTAAAAACTGTTTGAAGCACATGAACACTTCAGACTTTGCCTTCAATGGATATACCCATGCATGCCTGGAAAAATCATCGATGAAAGTCACCAAGTAAAGATAATTCCCAAAAGAAGGTGTCTGCATAGGACCACAAACACCACTATGTACAAGCTGCAATTTCTGAGTAGCTCGAACTGAACCATCTTTTGGAAAGGACGAACGTTGCATTTTGCCCAAAATACAGCCTTCACAAACATGTTTTCCAGGTTACTCAAAATTCAGATGACCAAAGCGTGCATGCTAAATCTTTGCATCTGACATAGCCCGAGAATCTTTATTGCACATGCCAAATCATTTACTAACCTTTCATAATCTATGAGCTTATACAACCCACGACATAAAATGCCAGAAGCAATAATCACATCGCCATTTGACAGATCTTGAAATGTACACCTATCATCAACAAATTTCACAACCAAGCCAATCTTGGCTAATGTGGAAACTGATAACAGGTTCTTCTTGATCCCTGGCACAAATAAAGCATTTGACAAAGTGAAAGAACTACCAGCAGTAGTAGTCAAAATGATCTTACCAACTTCCATAACAGGATAAGAGGAGTTGTTGGCGCATGTAACAGTATTCCCTGTAGGGGCAGGCTCGAGTGAAGAGAAGAAACTGCGCTGCGAGGTAATATGTTTGGTCGCCCCACTATCAAAATACCAAACATCTGAGTCTACTGCAGACATGCACTACTCATGAGAAGATGGGTCAAAACAGCAGACAGTAGTAAACGCCCATTCTTCTTCCTGCACAAGATTAGCAGACTCTGTTTTTGGTGTAGAGGCCTCTGCAACAACCATTCCAGCCTCTTTCTTCTTTGCCTCTTTAGCAGCCAGTTTTTGGCAGTTCTTTATGATATGATCATTCCCTTTACAGTACTTACAAAACAATTTTTGCTTTTCTGATTTCTTCTCATCTTTATCTTCCTTCTTCGAATATGCAGAATTAGTAGATTTCTGCTTACTAGTTGAAGAGCTCCATTTTCCTTTGCCCTTCTGATTAGCCAGGAAAGCTTGATCTGCAACTCGCATAATGGATCTGTTCTGCTTGGACTAATCTTCCTGCAACAGAACAAAGACTAACTCCTCAAATGATAAGGCATTCGGGTTGCATTTCATCATCAACCGAAGAGTAGAAGCAAAACTCTGATATGAATCAGGAAGACCATTCAGAACAGTCTGCACAAGTGAGCTATCTGGTATAACCTCATCAGTAGAAATCAACTGTTCCTTCAAGACTTTGATCTTCGTTAGGAAACTGTCCATAGAATCACCTTCATTCATGTGCTCACTCTCCAACTGTTTTCGGAGGTAAGCAGCATGAGCCTCATTCCTAGCTTGGTACAATGTGGTAAGTGTATCCCAAGCATCCTTAGTTGTTCTGTAAGAGCGAATGTGAGGAGTAATGGCATGTTTCATAGACAAAGCTATCAATGCATGTGCCTGGTCATCTCTGCCATCCCAGCAAATCTTCTCTACAGTAGGTGCAGCAGAAACCGCAGCACGAATAAGAATTTGCAGAATATCACCATCTTCAACACCTTCTGCATCAACTTCAGTACCTACAGTTGTAACAGTTGCAGGTGTAATAGGACGTTTTTCGACACCCTTCACAATGTTCCACAGTCCTTTTGTAGCCAACACATGTTGCATCATATAAGCCCATAACGGGTAGTTGGTACCATCCAACTTATCCTCAACAACCAACATACGGAATACATCACTGCTTTCAGCCATGGCCGATGACTAAAATACCTTGATGCAGAAAATTGACTGTATCTCAAAAAGTTGAACGGAACTGCCCAGACAAGTTCTGCTAAACCTGTAGCAGACTTTGAGACGCTTATACTTGCGAACAGAAACATGTATATACCTTTGGCACAAAAAGACAAAATAGCCTACATAAGCATTACGATAGTGCGTTCGGAGGCCGAAACGAGCTCAGATCACGATTTCGGCACCAGAAAGCGAAGCCATTTTGATCTCCAAAACACCCTGAGTATGCTCACCAAAATTCGTACGATTCTGAGACTGCAACCGGAGGAGTGTCGACGGCGCCCTAGATGAAGCGACGACTGCTCTGATACCAATTGTTGGAGATAGACGTCTACGGAAGCATGCAAACAGCACAAAGAAGAAGAAGAAGCTTGGAGCACAACACACAATACTGAATGTATTACTAGAGATTGTACAAAGATAAGTAGCCCATTAGGGCAATAGGCGTATATACAAGCCGGGGGAAAAAACTTCCTAAAGAGGGAAAAAAGTGCCCCGGCGGTCCTAGAGTGTTCACACACATCACTACCTAAATATATCAACACACATAAGGGAACTACCAACCTTTGAAAATCAACCAAGTTTTTCAAATCTATGTACACCAAACAAAGTAGATATATGTGTGGAGACCAACCAATATATCCACATACAAATATTAACATCCAATTGGAATAATGCCAAATTACAAACATTTAGCTTGATATCCAAGAAAAAGAAAATAAGCTAGTTCCTATCAAGAAACAAGAGTCACATACATATAGAATCAAAAGAATATATAGTTCTAACATATTTGGTTAAAATATTTTTTTGATAGTTGTTATATGCATAAACACACAATCCCTTGCACATAACAACACATATTAAAAAGAATACTCAAAAGTCTTTGATATAATCTTCAATATCATGAAATGATAAGGATAATTTGAAAACATTTTATTATTTCCATCATGGATGCATCTTCTTTTTGTCAAATGAAATATGTATGCCAATTTTTTTCATTTTTATCACAATCACCATTGCAGATCACATATTATTTGATGAGATTAAGAATGAAACATGGCATGAAAGCATATTTTGGAAGGTTTAATACTTAGAATAGGATTTAAATAATTATTATTTTTCATCATAATTTTTTATTCCACCTTTGGAGCTATGTTCTTTTTATGAACATAGAAATATACACTTTGCCAATTAAGCATGAAAGTCAGCACCAAATGCAATGGCTACTAGTTCAAAGTGGAGGTCTTCTAACTTTGAATAAAAAAATGCATTCAATTAGTATGAAGGTTATCCATTGATAACCTACCAATTCTCTACAAATACACACAAATTATAGTGAGCCATTCTTTAAAAGGTGCAATAAATGGTAGTGATCTAGAGAAGACAAGTTTTGAGTCCATGTTTATGAATTATGGAAGTTTCAACCTTCTCCAGAGATCCCTAGACACTTGCTTTACACTACCAAAGGCCATGAATAGCTTTCCATTTCCTAAAACATATCCAATTTGTCAAAATCTTTGAACTATGTTATTTTTTCAGTTATGCTAAAAGTTGAGTTTTTAAAAATTCCCATTTTCTTCTTCATTTAATAACCCATGTGAAGTTGTAAAATGTTAAAGATTATATTTTTCTCTAAATATACATGATGTGGGCTATCAAATCCAAGAAAGTATGCCATTAAAGCCTCAAGGGTGTCATCAAGAAAAATCAATCAATTTGGTGTAAAAGCAGGACACTTAAGTGTCCCTGGACACTCAAGTGTCCTAGTACAAAACTAGTGTTAAGAGTCATGAGACGCTTGATTTGGATAAGTAATAAGGGAGATATGGCCATTATTTCAACTAACTATCTTCTTCTCATCACCTATGTAAGCCCGACCTTTTACTTCTAGATGATGATGGCTTCATCACTCTTGATCTTTATCGGGGTTGATATTATTGGATTTGATTTTTTTAGGGTTGATTTTTAACACCCTTGATGATATCATGGTTGATTTACCAAGGTCAATTTTATCGAGGTTGATTTTATTGAGGTTGATTTTATTGAGGTTGATCTTTTGCACTTGGCCGGGGGTGATTTTATTGGGGTTGATTTTTCACCCTTGATCTTATTCCTCTTGATTTTATCACCCTTAATTCAATCACCTTGATTTTATAAGGGTTGATTACATCGAGGTTTATCTTTTTCACTTGATCATGGGTGATCATATTGGATAATAGAAGGTGTTCCTAGGTAAATGTAAGGGATCTTGGAGAGATATCTATCCATCCCATGTACGTACTGCCTTTAAATAAAACTAGGTATAGTTCTACTCTTCATGGATTTGACTTATTGAAGATGTACAAGCACACCCTATATTGCAAATCCACATAGACAAACTTAGCAGATTATGAATGGAGTAGTAGAAAATCACATGTCAAATACTTCAAATCATCACCAACTTGATTTCAATTGATTATAAAATTGTTGTATCAGGATAGGGACTCCCCTGTCTTCAATGACATATAATTGTTAGAATGTTTTCCATCTTGAGTGAATGTGATTGGACAAAACTTTCATGATTGGCATGTCATAAATCAATCATACCAATTAATTTTGTGTCTTTTCAACCCTAGTTCTCTTTGGCAATACCTTTCACCCTATCCAAGGTTTCTACACAAACCTTATAGTCAAGTTCATTCAAAAGTATCATCAAAATTATACAATAACATAAGATGTATATGCATCCAAGAAAATATGTTCACTCAAGATTTCAATCATGAATATCCTAAAATAATCAATGAATCTTTAAAGCTAAAGGTTAAGCATGAAGGCTTGACTTCTTTGCGCCAACACATGAACATGCCTTGATTGCTTTGTTAGTATATGACCAATGTCCACCCCTCATGATCATATGTAGTAATGCACATTTTGTAAGGC
Source organism: Ceratopteris richardii (assembly GCA_020310875.1). Taxonomy (NCBI): domain Eukaryota; kingdom Viridiplantae; phylum Streptophyta; class Polypodiopsida; order Polypodiales; family Pteridaceae; genus Ceratopteris; species Ceratopteris richardii. Next base: position 38,277,789 of record CM035408.1, on the reverse strand, counting down.
CCCCATTATGAGGAGAATCCAATTGTGCATTACCAAATTGAAGGGAATCCCAAATCGCATCTTGGATGAAGGTCAAATCGGACCATCTAATGTATTGTAAGGAAAGGGAGTTACCATGGTTCCCCAATTGTGGGGTCCATGAAATGTTCCCTATCATACTCAAAAATCATTCATATTTGTTAGGTCACTTGAAACAATCTAAAAAAAATATGGGGATTACATGGGTGGTCTCCGCCCACATTCTGTCACCCATGTCTAGCCATCCACAAAGTCCTCATCACTACATTAACCTATATATACATGACTTATGCACTACCCCAAACATCAAATTGAGTGAGCATACTTCTACCTTGTAACTCCTTTTCTACATTTGTGTAGATCACCATTTAAGCTCTACCTTGAGAGTGCATGGGTGTACAATGCCATCATCTTTGTACTTTTTGACAATAAAAAAAAACTCAACTATAGCTCTAGTGGGCACAACTACATATCCATTCTTGTGCTCAATTGCATTTTGACAAGGTGCAAAGAGCAGTGCAAAGGCAATGAGAATTGAAGGTTTGTTGCACAAACTTTGGTCCTCCAAATACTTAGTGTGAGTGTGCACAGAGGTGTTGTTGTCCCTCTCTTACTTAGATGAAGAAATGGTCAATGTCGTCCACTATTGCTAGTGAAAAGCAAGTTGCACATGTTGTTGTAGAGCATTAGTTTTGCTCAATCAGTAGGGTTTCCCACACTGTTTCTGTGTGAAGACAATCAGGAGTCGATGTCCTGAAGGAGGTAGAGTTCCAGGGTTAAACTATTTTTCTACAGGAACATTGTGAGCACAAGTCACTTAATCTCTATGCTCTCATTTAGACATGTTTCCTAGAGTTGTTTGCACTAAAATTGAGATTCACTCAATGTTGTGTTCAATGTCAGAGAGGAAAATGATTCGACATTGGGTTGTGGTCACTCTGTAGCATAACATGCAATAGAGAAAAACTCCTCTGTGCCACACATCAACCACGATGCAAATCAACCGAATGAGAAACTCATCACTGCTTTATGCAAAAAAGGCTCTATCAACTGATAATAGTTGGATTCAGTCACCCAAAGGACTTGGGCAATGGGTGGTCATATGGAGTGTAATCTCTAGGGCAACCATCACCGTCGATGCAAGATCAATATGAACATAAGCAAACGATCAAATTAAATATACACAACACACATGAATTAATGATAAAACTGGAATTAATTAGTGTTTATAAACACTATAATAATAGAGATTCAGCACAAATATTATGATGGTGGAAGACTATGAAGAGTATCCATAAATGGAAGATCAAGGGTGGAAGAGAGGGAAATGGGTTGAATGGGGTACAAAATAATAAAGAATAAGGAGTGGAGGGTGGGAAAACGGGTAATATACAACCCAAAAAGAGCACAAAAAATGATGGTAAAGGATCTCTCCCAATGAGTGGAGATCCACATCACCAAGCTCTACTAGAACCACCACCAAAATGACCATAAAAAGCACCACCAAGACCTCCACCTAGTGCCTTTATACCATGTAGAGAGTACACACATGGAAGAAATATGAAAATAGTACTCACAAAAGAAAGAGTTTGAGAGACTCAAAAAGAGTAGACCAAGAACTGAGTAAACTCACATGGATTAGAAATGAGCTTGCCAAGAGCATGGAGTAGGCTTCTCAAGCTTCTAACCAAGTACAAATGGGGGAGAGGCCCTCCTTATATAGGTTTGGAAGGTCTCTAGAATAAATCTCATGTGGGATAATTCCCCTTAAAGGAGAATGAATACACTAGTAGAAGCAAATGGCAAGGTACCCAAATACAAAAGAGATACAATATATAATGGAAATAAACTAGAAATAGAGTGCCTCCTAGATACAAATTGGAGATGCACTCATGCAGATACAAATGTAAACGATGTAGGAGCAATCATGTTGTTAATAGATCTTTCATGATCTTCATCATTGTGTTCACCCTCTCCTATGTTGACACGAACTTGATCCTCTTCTCTTGTGCTTGTGCTACTTCTCACACACCTACTACCAAGCTAGATTTTAGGACATCATATTCAATGGTTCCTTCTGTTTGTTATGTCTTTGACACTTGGTTTTGTATTGAGATGGAGACACATAGCACCTCTATGATGGCCTTGTGTTTGTTGAGTTGTTCCCTTAGTGCCTGTTCTCTTTAGTGAGTTTTGCATCCATTTCTTCTATGGTATCCACTTATGTAAGCAGTAATGGTTTGTCATCAGCCATTTATGACTATCGTGACTAGTCTCTATCCTCTAATACTTTTTTAAGGTCTTCTTGTATCTTCATCATTTCAATTTTTAGAAGTTGAAACCTCATATCTTTGCTCGATGGCTATTGGATCATAAACTCATAGATTTGGTGGAGATATTCTATTAGTCTTTGGTTGGATATTTTATACAACTCAAATTCATTGGTACTGCTTTGAGGGGATTGTAATTCAAAACATAATTCTCTTATCTACTCATGCATTATCTCTTTGAACTTTTTCTGTATAAATAACTACGCATGCATGTTCTTGAGAATCTTATAAGCCCTCATTAAACTATCAAACCAAGCTTAAACTCTAGATCAAGATTGTGTTCTTGTGTTTCCTCTTGTGTCTAAATATTTGTACAAGTGACTGACATAAATTTTCATTAGCTCTACTTGGTGTTGATCTAGATCTATAGCAATATATTCTTCAATCTATACTTGGGTTTGGATGGTTGGAATTTTAGTGACTTCTTCTTTTGCATTATCCTGAACTTCAACTTTGACCTTCACTTCAAATAAATGTAATACCAATACCATTGAAGTACATTTATATGATGAATGAGGATGAAATTATGATGCAATTTGAGTTTGATATAATCGAAGAGTGGAAGAAAAGAAACATTCGATGGTGGTGATTGTGTACCTAAGACAAGACATCTTAGGGACTTTTGATAATTGAGACCATACCTCAATTACCAACAAGTGCATATAGTAGTGGATTAATACACACTTTAATTTATCAATCCATGGACATAGACATATCAAGTGTATGAAGACATATGCTTTTGTATGGTTCATGATTTTAGCAATGGTGATATTATCGTGATGTTTGATACATTATACAATGGTTTGTATCACTTGGATACATACATGAGGGCTTCCCCAAATGCCTTGGCTGTTTATACTTCCTGCATGGCTGAAATGGAGCTTTGGTATGATCATTTTGGTCACTTAAAATTCAATAATTTACTTTATCGACAATAGAAGGTCATGCTTATTGTTTTGCCAACACTTGATTCCATTGAAAAGCATGCATCTGAAGGTTGTATTCTTGGAAAAATGTAATGTGATTCTTTTACAAAATATAGTCATACAAACACAACAAGGAAATTGAAGCTTGTTCATAGTGATCTATGTGGTCCCATCAAAACTCCATCTTTTTTGAAACATGTATATTTTGTTATCTTCATTGATGATGTTACTTTCCATACATGGGTGTATCCTATGAAACCAAAGAATGAGGTACTTTCTTGCTTCAAAACATTTTTAGCTATGGCTAAAACTTTTTTTGGAAACAAGCTTTTGACTCTATGCATGGATCATGGCGGTGAATACATGCCACATGAGTTTGATGTTTTCTTTGTGAAAGAGGAATTTCACACCAATGTACAATGCCATATACACCTCAGAAAAATGGTGTTGTACATCATAAAAATAGAACACTCCTTGAAATGGCATGATTTATGGTTAAAGAAAAGCACCTCTTGACATATTTTGGATGGAAGCAGCCATGTGTGCAAACTATGTGTTGAATCGCTATCTTACAAAAACACTGAGTCATCACTCCTTATGAGGCTTGGAATGTACATAAAACTATGGTTATTCATATGTGTGTGTTTGGTTGTTTGACATATGCTCTTGTCTCATGACAAAAACATCACAAACTTGACGACAAGGCAAAGAAATGTATATATGTTGGATATAGTGCTGAAATTAATGGATAGTACCATTTGTACTATCCATTGATGGACACAATTATTGTGAGTCGAGATGTGGTATTTGTTGATATATTTTGGTAATGATGTGTGTGAACATACTTAGGACTATTTGGGCACTTGTTTCCCTCTTGGGGAGGTCTTTTTCCCCCTAGCTTGCATATAGATTTATAACCCTAACAAGTTACTTATCTTTGGACATTCACTTGGTAATACATTCAATATCGTGTGTTGTGCTCCAAGCTTCTTCTTCTTCCTTGTGTTGTTTGGGTGCTTTCGCAGACCTCAAACTCCAACAATTGGTATGAGAGTAGGCCGCTGCTTCATCTAGGGTGTCATCAACACCCCTCCAATCACAGTCTCAAAATTGTGCAAAAATTTGCATGCTTTTGTAGACCTCAAACTCCAACAATTGGTATGAGAGTAGTTCATCTAGGGCATCATCAAAACACCTCCAATCATAGTCTCAAAATCATGCAAAAATTTGTGATCATGCTCAGGGCAATTAGGAGTTTGAAATAGATTTGCTATGTGGCATTGAAATTTTGATCTAAGCTTGTTTTGGCCTTTGACTGCAGTATCATAGTGCCTTTGTCCTTTTGTGCGAAACATAAGTTTCGGTTCACCAATACAACCGGCTCAAAGTCTACTATAGGTTTAGTAGAGCTCGATAAGATAGTTCCTTTCAATATTTTGAGATACAATCATTTTTCAAAATCAAGGTTTTTACTCAGTGGCCATGGTTGAAACCAATGATGTCTTCTGTATGTTGCCTATTAAGGAAAAGTTGGATGGTACTAATTACCCATTATGGGCATATATGATGCATCCTGTATTGGTAGCAAAAGTGTTGTGGAATATTGTCCAAGGTATTGAAAAATGCCCTACTACGCTTGTGAATATAGTTATTGAAGGTGATGAAGATGGCATTGAGGATGATGATCTTGAGGTCCTTGTTCATGCTTCGGTTCCTGCTAGACCTACTGTAGAGAAAATTCCCTAGATGGAAAAGATGCTCAAGCACATGCATTGATAGATTTTTTTTGTCAAACGTGCCATTATCCCTCACACTCACCCTTGCAAAATAGCAAAGGATGCTTGGGATACACTTACCACTTTATACCAGGCAAGAAATGAGGCTTGTGTTGCTTACCTTTGAAAACAATTGGAGAGTGAGCATACAAATGAAGGAGATTAAATGGACAATTTTTTGACAAAGATCAAAGATTTGAAGGAGCAATTGATTTTTGTTCATGAAGTCTTGCAAGATAGTTCACTTGTGTAGACCGTTCTTAATGCTCTTCTAGATTCATATCATAGTTTAGATTCTACTCTTTGATTGATGATGAAAGGCAATCCAAATGCCTTAACATTTGAGGAGGTAGATAGTCTCTATCTTGTTGCAAGAAGATTATTCCAAGAAAAATATGTCCATTATGAGCATTGCAGATCAAACTTTCTTAGCTAGTTAGAAGGGCAAAGGTAAATGCAGCTCGTCTACTAGTAAGTAGAAATCTACTAACGTTGAGAAGGAACACAAAGATGAGAAGAAAATAGAAAAGCACAAACAATTTTTGAATTACTCTAAAGGAAATGATCATGTCATAAAGAGTCCAAAATTGCCTGCAAAAGAGGCAAAGAAGAAGGAGGTTGGAATGGTTGTTGTAGAGGCCTCTACAATAGAAATAGAGTTTTCTAATCTTGTGCAGAATGAAGAATGGGTGTTTACTAGTGTTTGCAGTCATGGCCCATCTTCTCATGAGTAGTTTATGTATACAGTAGACTTCAATATTTGTTACTTTGATACTGGGGCAACCAAACATATTACCTTATAGCATAGTTTCTTTAGTTCACTTGAGCCTGTCCCTATAAGAAATACTATCACAAGTGCAAACAACGCCTTGTATCTTGTAATGGGAGTTGGTAAGATAATTTTGAATAGTGTTGATGGTAATTCTTTCACATTTTTGGATGCTTTGTATGTGCAAGGGATCAGGAAAAATTTGTTCTCAGTTTTAGCATTAGCCAAGATTGTATTGGTTGTCAAATTTGTTGATGATAGATGTATAGTTCATGACCTCCCAAATGGCAATGTCATTATAATTACTTCTTGCATTTTATGTCATGTGTTGTACAAGCTCATAGACTATGCAAAATATATCAATGATTCATCATGTGCAGTTCAAGATTCTCTAGTTATCTTAGATGCAAAGCTTTGGCATGCATGCTTTGGTCATTTGAATTTCGCTAGTTTGCTATGCCTGTAGAAATTCAAAATGGTGTCCTCTCTACCCAAACTTGAGGCACCTTGTAAACATGTTTGTGAAGGCTGTATTTTGGGCAAAATGAAGCATTCATCCTTCCCAAAAGATTTTTAGTTTGAGCTATTCAGAAATTAGAGCTTGTTCATAGCGATCTATGTGGTCCTATGCAAACACCTTCTTTTGGGAACTACCTTTACTTCATGACTTTTATTGATGATTTGATCTCTACGCATGCATGGATATATCCATTCAAAGCAAAGTCTAAAGTGTTTATGTGCTCCAAACACTTTCTAGTTATGATTGGAAATTTGTGAACATGTAAAATGGCACCCTATGTTCTAATTGGGGGGGATACATGTCTTCTTATTTTAATGAATTTTTGGTTGAGCGTAGGATAAAAGATCAATGTATAGTGCAAGGTTATTATGTGTGTATCATATGTACTTAACACGTGTCCCACCAAATCACTAATATCGATCACTCCGTATGAGGCTTCACATGGTTGCAAGCCATCTGTTGCTCATTTGTGTGTCTTTGGTTGTCTGGCATATGCATTAGTGTCAAAACAACAATGCAAGAAATTGGATGATAAAGCAGTGAAATGTATTTTTGTTGGGTACAATTTGAAAGCAAAGGCTATCATCTATATCATCCATAGACTAATCACATTTTGGTTATCCATGATGTTGTTTTTATGGAAGATGCAATTTAGCCATTACTTTCATGTACTAAGGAGACGTGAAGGATATGCTGAATTTAAGGCTATTTTGCATGCCTCTTTTGAGATGTCATATTTGGGGCATTTACATCATTATTTGGACATTTGATTTATCCAAGTTGATGGGGGAATAGCTTTGTGTCAAACAAAATATATTGACACATTATTGCACTGTTTTGGCCTTGAAGATTGCAAACCTATTGCCACTCCTATGGAAACAGGTATACAAATGAGTCTTCATGATGCTAGAGATGATTTGATGTTGTTCTTTATCAGCAAGTTTTTGATGCTTGATTTACTTATGCATACATTGGCATGATATTCAGTTTGTTGTCTCATAGATGAGTAGGTTTATGCATTGCCTAGGTGTCAAGCATTGGAAGGAAATTAAGCACGTCTTTCACTACTTGAGTGGTATCTGGCTACCTTGTTTTATCCCAAGGGGGGATCACTACCGCCAGATTTACATGCTTTTTCTGACTCTAATAGGGCCAGTTGCTATGATACTCATGTGTCCACATGTGGTTTTTGCTTCATTCTTGGTAGCTCATGCATATCTTGGTTAAGAAAGAAGCATTCTACTATGGCCAGTTCTAGTTGTGAGGATGAGTATAAGGTATCTTTCACAGTAGCTATTGAGTGCATGGCCCATATGCCTTTTGGCTAATTTAGGTGTTGGTCAGTGTTCTGCCACCACCATATTCACTGATAGTCAGAGTGCATTGGCAATTGTGAGGAACCCTATGTTCCATGCTCGCACAAAGCACATTCAGGTACATTATCATTATGGCAGGGAGAGGTTCTCTGTTGGAGAGATAAGCTTGGCATATGTACCCACACAAGATAACAGTGTAGATCTTTTCACAAAAGCTCTACCTCAAGAGAAGTTTGAAGCTTTTTGCAAAGATTTGGGCTTACTTCCTTTTGTGGATCGATCTCTTTCCACATAGCTTGGAACTTCCTTATACATTAGTGCTAGCTCCTTGTTCACTGCATCACTCCGAGGGGAGATTGGTTGTTCTATTTTGGTAGTGATGTGTGTGAACACAGTTAGGACCATCAGGGCACTTTTTTCCCTCTTTAGGATATTTTTTCCCCTAAATTTTATATACTCCTATAACCATAACATGTTATTTATCTTTTTATGTTCACTTGGTAATGCATTCATTATTGTGTGTTGTGCTCCGAGCTTCTTCTTCTTCCTTGTGCTGTTTTCATGCTTCCACAAACCTCAAACTCCAATAGTATTTGTTGAAAATTCAGTTTTCCCTCTACTTGTGTGCAAGAAACAACCAATAATTAGCTTACAAGATGTGTTTTATACACTCATGCCTTTGTTCCAAAGAGGTGCCCTTTCACTATGCCCATGTAGATTAGCCAACTGAGGTTTAAAGGGCTGAAAAATTCCAAAAAAATATAGCTAAAATGCATAGATTTTCAAGCCAAACATGACTAAATTTTTCCAACCAAACATGGTTGGAAATCCTGGAGTTTTTTGCCATATATGGCTCATTATTTGCATCAAAATATGGCTGAAAAATGAGCATGAAATTCAGCCCATGAGTGATATACATGTTGATGATGTATTACATAATGAATGCATGTCTATAAAGAGTGCAAAAACTATGCCATAGTGGCTGAAACAAACTTTTTAGGAGAGCAAATTGATTGCACCTTCACTTGATAGAACAAGATCAAACTCTCTACATGCATAAAGTAATTTTGTGGAATATTCTCTTATTACAATACCATATTGAAGAACCACTTACTATTGAATATGTATGTGATGATCCAAATTGGATGAGTGCCATGCAATCAAAAAATGGATTCCATACATATGAATGGTACTTGGGAGTTATGTGAATTGCCAAAAGGAAAAAATATCATTGGTACAAAGTGGGTTTACAAGATTAAGAGAAAGCTAGATGGTAGCATTGATCACTACAAAGCTGGATTGGTTGCCAAAGGATATGTGCAAAAATATGGAATTGACTATGAGGAAACTTTTTCAGCTACTTCATGCAGGACTACCATTTGTACCGTGGTTGCATTGGTTGCCCAACCGTGTGGAAAGTACATCATTTGGACATAGAAATATCTTTCTTGAATGGTAATCTACAAGAAGAGGTTTCTAAAGAAACCTCCTATACTTTCCATGAAATGGCAAGAGAATATAGTTTGTCACTTGCATAAAGCCTTGTATGGTCTCAAGCAAGCTTGACATGCATGGTATGACAAATTCCATAAGCACTTGATTGCTCTTGGATTCACATGTAGTCCCATTGAAAGCAAACTCTATGTACACAAAGATGGGGTTGATCTTACAATGCTTAATCTTTATGTTGATGACATAATCTTGATTGGGTCATGTGATGCAAAACTTGAAATCCTTATGGATTATTTATAGCATACCTTTGATGCCACCTATCTTGGTCTTTTGAGCTACTATCTTGGCATTTAGTTTGTATTATTGAGGGGGGATTGTTATGCATTAAGCAAAGTATGCTAAAAAATTACTTCAAAATTTTGACTTTGAGGATTGCAAGCCAATTTCCACACTAGTGGAGACAAGATTTAGGTTCTCAATTGAGGATTCCAATGATGCATTTTACACTTCTCTTTACCAGATGTTATATATATGCATGCAACACAAGGCCGGATATACATTATGCAGTTTCCCAATTGAGTCGATTAATTCATAGCCTTGAGACTAAGCATTGGCATGGTTTTACATATAGTGATTGGGCTAGTTGTTATGATACTCATGTGTCCACTAGTGGTAATTTCTTTTTCCTTGGAGACTCATACATATCTTGATTGAGTAAGAAGCAATATACAATAGTGACATCAATTTGTGAAGTTGAATACAGGGTAGTTTTCATAGCTACAATGGAGTGTATATGGTTGAGATACCTATTGGTGGATCTTTGCATGGAGATTTATTCCACTATGCATATTCTCATTCTCACTAATGGTTAGAGTGCATTAGCTATTGCACAAAATCTAGTGTTCCATGCACAAACCAAACATATTGAGGTGCATTATCACTATGTGAAAGAGAACTTTCATGCAAGAGATATAGATTTGCTATATGTGCCCACATAAGATAATGTGGCAAACATATTCACCATTCTTCCACATGAAAAGGCTAAAGCTTTTTACAAAGCTTTAGGCTTATTGCTAGTGGGGTCTGATCTTTCACTCCCAATATGTGTTCACATCATTTTCTCTAGGGGGGTTTGTTACACTTATGTGTGTTGAAAATGAAGCTCCAATCCTAGGAGCAAGAGTAATTTCATTGGCTACAAGTGGAGAGCTTTTGCCAAATTTCATTTGCCATAGGTGGAGCACTAAAAGAAAAGGATTTCCACGAGATTCCTTCACCAAAACGTTGTTGTACTCCCCCTCATTCATCTCATCTATTTCCAGTCACATTTAGGTGTGATTCCTAATTTTTAGGAAAAGAGAATCTCACTTTCTAACCTATATATATGTCATTTCAGCTCCAAATGAGAAATCACACATGATTTCTATCTTGTAGAAGTCCTCGCAAGCAAGTCTCTTGCTTAATCTAGGCCCTCACATTTTGTTTTGTTGGTTTTGAGTAGGCATACCTCTTTGTGCATGCAAGTAGTGCTGGAGTTGTCAACACTGGTTCTCCTTCATTAGGAATCCATTTTATGTAATATTTGGTTCATTGGATATCTTATATCATCTATTTTGTGCTCACCAAGCCTTGGGCTCATTCTATGAGTAATATATATGGAGCATGCAAAATAGTGAACTATGGTCATTCATATCTCTCTCTATGTAAAGGCTTTAGTAGAGTTATCTAGCTCCGAGTTGTAAGAATTGGTTCTACCTCCATATGAATCCATTTTTTGTGATTTTGGTATTTTTGGGTAGCCTCTAAACTTGGTCAAGTTTGAGTTTCGTTCTCTCGTTACTCTTGGAGAAAAGCTTGCTAGAGTGGTGTGGTCATTGTGTGACTAGCTCCTGCATACATTCAACTAGCCTATGTTGCAAAGATTGTTTCTCTTAGTGTAGGAAACCATTTTGTGTGAAATTTGATCTTTTGGAAAGCTTCATTAGTCTACTTTAAGTTAAAAAATCTCACCAGAATACTCTACACAAAATCTGAGAAAGAGTCATTTTGAGTCATAGAGGTGCCAAGAAGTGTACTTATGGAGGTTGTTCATGCTTCTTCATTGCATAGGGGTTAAGATACATCCCCCATCTGTGGTATCAAAGCATCAAGAACATCATTCAGGGTTTAAGGGAAGGAAGAGGAGATTTTGGAGCTGATGGAGAAAGAAGGAGCTACATCTCAACATTTCTCAAGTTCAACCATCAAGAGGGATCTATTTTTAAAGACATGACAAGGCAACATCATTTTGTTTGAAGTGCTTGGAGTCCAAAGGTAAAGCTTCAAAATTTACATCACTCATATTACTTCCAAGGTCACTTAGGGAGCATCCCAAAGTAGGAAGAAATCACCATGGCCGAGTTCAACACACAAATGGAAAAACTTGACAAAAATAAATACCAACCATTAAAGTTTAGGCTGTCAAGCTTTCTTATGGGAAAAGGCTCATGGGGATTGATAAGTGGATCAGAACCAAGGCCTACATTAGCAGATAGCCCCACCAATTACCAGTTGAGGGCATTTAGCAAGTGGAATGCAAGGGAAAAGAGAGTAGTCTTCATTCTCTCACAAGACCTTAGAAATGCAATGATTGGACACATACATGATTTGGATACATCAATGAAGGTATGGGAAATATTGGAGTGGCTTTACTCTACATCCACAAAAGCTAGGAGGATACAATTGAAGAACGAGCTCGATAACTAAAGGAAGTCACCAAGCAACAATATCAATGACTTCATTGTAAAGGAATTAAATGATGCACTAGGTTCCATTGGTTGTCATATTGATGATGATGACCTAGTAGCTTATACCCTCAATGGATTGAGGGATGATGAGAAATGGAAAGCATTCACCACTTCGATGTAGTAAGAGACAAGCTATCTGATTTTGAGCAAGTTGTGGCCTTGATGGTCATAGAGGAGATGAACATTGGAGGTAGAAAACCACGGGGCAATGAGGCCCAAGTGTTTTATTTAGGTAAAGGCAGAAAGGAAGAGGACAAAGCGAAGGCAGAGGAAGACAAGTAAGAGGACAAGTTCAAGGGGAAAGACAAGATCAAGAAGGCAATTCTTGATCACAAAGAGGAAGGGGAAGACATAGATGAAGAGGGGGGAAGACAAAACCAATCTAGATATGGAGGTAATTGAGATGTTTGCTACATATGTTGCAAATATGGACATTATGCAAGGGATTGCTAGCAAGGAGGAGGCAACAATCAAAGATACATCTCATATAAGGGACAAGGTAACTATGCATCTACTTCCTCAAACAATGATAATGAGAGTATGCTAGCTATGATACAAATTTCATATCATAAAAACCATGGAAAATACATGGTACATAGATGGTGGATTCAGCAATCATATGAGTTGCAACAAGGACTTCTTCTCCAACATGCAAGTTCCATCAACGAAGGGCCATGTGAAAATTGGTGATGGTACCCCTCACACTATCACACACATAGATAATGTTATGTTGGATGGATCACAAAAGTCAAAGTGTTTGAAGGATGTGTTGCATGTACCCAGTATCACAAAGAACCTTGTTTCAGCGGGACAAATGGTGGAAAAAGACTATCAAGTCAAGCTCAATCAAAGGGGTTGTTTTGTGGAGACTTCCAAGGATGGCTACAAGGTGATTCAAGATGAAAGAAAGAAGCAAGGCTCTTTGCAATTGAGGTAAATCCAAACCCTTATCATATATTCTATTTCTCATTTAGAAATAAAATGATTGTAGAGATTGATCTTTGGCACAAGAGGATTGGGCATATTAATGTCCAAAGGATGAAGCATATGGAGAAAATGAATCTTGTGCATGGATTACCAAGCTTCAACTCATGAAGTTTAAAGCACTTATGTGAAATCTAGGAAAGTTAACAAGATTACCTTTCAAGAAGAGCAACTATGTGAGCCAACACCCCCTTGACTTGATACACACAGATGTGTGGGGTCCAACAAAAGAAAACTCCATTGGAGGTAATAGGTACATTGTGACATTCATAGATGATTGTACATGGATCACATGGTTATATTGCATGAAGCATAAGTCCAATGTGTTTGATTTCCTCAAGAGATTCAAAGCACTAGTTGAAAGAGAAGTTGGAAGATAGATCAAATGTCTTAAATCCAATGGACTGGGAGAGTACTTCTCCCATGAATTTTCAGATTTTTTATAGAGCAATGGCATCAAAAGGCAAATTACATGTAGGTATGCCACAAAAAATTGTAGAAAGAAAAAACACGTATATTGCAGAATGTGCTAGAGCAATGATGAAAAAGATGAACATGCCAAATGTGTATTGGGTTGATGCAGCCACTATCGCAATTAACATCATGAATAGAGCTTCAACGTCAGGTATACACTCATCTACACCTTATGACGCATGGTATGGAAGAAGGCATGATGTATCCTACCTCAAAATGTTGAAGTAATTCGATGGTGATGCACCACAGTGCGCTCTCCTTCTTGAGAGTTGCACGACAATATCATCAGAGTAGAAAATTGAGCTCCTACGGCCGTACATGGTACTTCACACAGAGGCTGCAGAATACGCAGGAAAAACAAAGTACACAAGGAGCACGAAGAGAGACTTCTTAGGTCTTACAAATGTGGTCGAACATGTACAAAGAGAGACCAAGCCACTATATGTTTCATTAAAGAACATATACAAAGAAGCGTCCGGTGGCGGTAACAATCTCCCACTAAAGGCCAATATGGCCAAAGTAACTATGGGAGAAAAATAAAGAGTAATAAAGAATACCTAAGTGTGAGTATACAAACTATACCTCCCACTTGATGGGCATGTTACACAATATACAATTGACTGTGTAAGATCATGAATCAAGTAACCCCCATCAAGTGACATCAGTGTCGAAAGTTATCCTATGGTAGAGCTTTAGTCAAAGCATCTGCAACATTATCTCGAGTGTGAACCTTCTCAAGAATAATGCGCTCAGTGGCTAAGCAATCTCTAATGAAGTGATACCTCACCTCAATGTGCTTGGTCTTTGCATGATAGACCAGATTCTTAGCCAAAGCAATGACACTTTGACTTTCACTGAGAAAACGAGGTACATGCTGAGGTAAACCCATATCACAAGCAAGACGCGAAAGCCACAATGCTTCCTTACATGCCTCACTTGCTGCAACAAACTCTGCTTCTATGGTGGAAACAACTGTACATTCTTGAAGATGAGATCTCCAAGAGATAACACCTCCAGCAAAATGAAACATGTACCCTGATGTAGACTTATGATTGTCTACACAACGAGCATAGTCAGAGTCTATGTAACCAATAATGGATGCTTTCCATTTACCTAAGCATAGATACTTGTCCTTAGTACCACTCAGATATCTCAAAATCATCTTGGCCACTTCCTAATGTTCCTTGCCAGGATTAGACATATATCTGCTCACAACTCCCACTACAAATGCAATGTCTGGTCTCATAGCTACCATAGCATACATGAGACTACCAATAGAAGATGGATAGGGAATTTTTATCATGAATTCCTTTTCCTCATCTGATTTTGGGCAATCATCCTTGCTCAATTTCACATATGTGGGTAAAGATGTACTCAATGCCTTTCACCTTGCATATTGAACTTGTGAAGTGCTTTGGATATGTAATCACTTTGAGACAAGTATATGCATCTTTTACTCATATCACGAGTAATGCACATGCCAAAAATATGTTTGGCATCCCCCAAATTCTTCATTTTGAATGTCTGACTCAACTTCTTTTTGAGAATTGACAAGTCATAAGAGGACTTTCCAGCAATCAACATATCATCGACATAAAGTATCAAGCATATCAAGCTGCCATCTGAGCATTCCATGGACAATTTTCTGACAAGGATAAAAAATTTGAAGGAACAATTGACTTCTGCTGATGAATTCTTGCCTGACAGTTCACTTGTGCAGATTGTTGTGAATGATATTCCCAATTCATATCAGAGTCTTGGTTCTACTCTCATTTGATGACGAAAGGCAATACAAATGCCTTAACATTTGAGGAGTTAGTCTATGTTCTATTGTAGGAAGATCAATCTAGGAACAACATGTCATATGCATGTTCCAGATCAAGCTTTTGTGGCTAGTCAGAAGGGCAAAGGTAAATGGAGCTCTTCTAGTAGTAAGCAAAAATATGCTAATTTTGCAAAATCAAAGAAGGATGACAAAGATAAGAAGAAAACAAAAAAGTAAAAATTATTTTGCAAAAATTTTAAAGGAAATGATAATGTCATAAAGAGTTTTCCAAAACTGGCTGCTAAAGAGGCAAGGAAAAAAGAGGTTGGAATGGTTGTTGCAGAGGCCTCTACACCCAAAATAGATTGCTAATCTTGTGTAGAATGAACAATAGGCATTTACCACTGTTTGCAATTATGACCCATCTTCTCATGAACAGTGTATGTCTATAGTAGACTCAGATGTTTGGTACTTTGATAGTGGGGTGACCAAACATATTACCTTGCACTACAATTTCTTCACTTCACTCGAGCCTGTCCCTACAGGGAATATTGTCACATGTGCCAACAACTCCTCTTATCCTACCATGGGATTTGGTAAGATCATTACTATTGAGGGTAGTTCCTTTACATTGTCAAATGCTTTATTTGTGCCAGGGATCAAGAAGAATCTGTTATTAGTTTGAGCTTTAGTGAAGATTAGCTTGGTTATGAAATTTGTTGATGACAAATGTACAACTCCTGATATGTCAAATGGTGATGTCATTATTACTTTTGGCATTTTATGTCATGGGCTATATGAGCTCATAGGCTGTGAAAAAATTGTGAATGATTTAGCATGTGCAGTACATGATTCTCAGGCTATGTCAGATATCCCACTATGTACTTAATAGATATCCCACTAAAGCATTGCAGTTTATCACTCCATATGCCTGAACAATAACGTAGGAAATTGGATGATAAAGTAGTGAAATGTATTTTTGTTGGGTATAGTTTTGTAAGCAAAGGCTATCGTTCGTATGATTCATAGACTAAACACATTTTGGTTAGTCATGATGTTGTTTTTGTGGAAGATGTTATTCAGCCATTACTTTCATGTACTAAGAAGAGATCAATTAGCTCCAAAGACATGTATGACACTTTGCTGCCTCTTTTTACAAGTGGATAGTCTAGTGCTGGTCCTAATGAGGCAAGTTCTTAGCCTTTATAGGTTTCATGTGATGATGCAGATCATTCCATTTCTGATGCAGATTTACATGATGCACTTGATGAGAGAGCTGATATTGAGGAGGCAAAAACTATGCCCAAATGGCTGGTGCAAACTTTGTGTGATAGCAAATTAGATGCATCTCTATCATATTGTACTCATTTTGGCTCTCATAGTGCTTCTTTTGCATCACATTGCTATGCTATGGCTGCCTCTAGCCTCTGTGATGAGAATGAACCTATTTCATTTGATGAAACACAAAATTCAAAAAATTGGATAACTACTATGCAATCTGAATATGATGCTATAATGAAGAGTGGTACGTGGTCTTTATGTGACTGCTATGCAATTTGAATATGATGCTATAATGAAGAGTGGTACCTGATCTTTATGTGACTACTATGCTATGGCTGTCTCTAGTCTCTGTGATGAGAATGAGCCTATTTCATTTGATGAAGCATAAAATTCAAAAAATTGGATGGTTGCTATGCAATCTGAATATGATGCTATAATGATGAGTGGTACCTTATATGTTAAGCATGCAAATAATGTGTTTCTGATCATTGTTGTCTATGTTGATGACATGCTACTCACTCGTCCTCATGAGAAGCATATTGCTAATTTTAGGATGATTTGCATGCCTCATTTGAGATGTCTGATTTGGGGCATTTGCATCATTGTTTGGGCATCCAATTTATGCAAGTTGATGGCAAAATAGCTTTGTGTCAAAGGAAATATATTGGCACATTATTGCAATGTTTTGGCCTTGAAGAATAGAAACCTATTGCCATTCCTATGGAGATAGGTTTACGATTGAGTCTTCATGATGATGGAGATGCATTTGATGCTATCCTCTATCAGTAGGCTATTGGATGCTTGATTTACTTATGCATTACTCATCTATATATTCAGTTTGTTGTCTCAGAGACGAGCAAATTTATGCATTGCCCAGGTGTCAAGCATTGGCATGCGGTTAAGCGCATCTTTTGCTAGTTGAGTGGTACCCCAATACTTGGATTGTTTTATCCAAAGGGGAGATCACTACTGCCAAATTTACATGCTTTTTTTGACTCTCATTGGGATGGTTGCTATGACACTTATGTGTCCACTCATAGTTTTTGCTTTATGCTTGGTATCTTGTGCATATCTTGGTTGAGCAAGAAGCAACCTACTGTGGTCACTTCTAGTTGTGAAGCTTAGTATAGGGAATCTTTCACAGGCACTGCTGAGTGTATGTGGCTCAGACGCCTTATGGCTAATTTGGGTGTTGGTCAGTCTTTTGCCACCATCATCTTCACTGACATTCATAGCACTTTGGCAGTTGAAACCGCAGCACGAACAGAAATATGCAGAATATCACCATCTTCGACACCTTCCGCATCAGCTTCAGTACCTACAGTTGTAACAGTTACAGGTGTGATAGGATGTTTTTCAACACCCTGCACAAGGTTCCACAGTCCCTTTGCAACCAACACATGTCGCATCATATAAGCCCATAACGGGTAGTCGGTACCATCCAACTTATCCTCAAAAACCAACATACGGAATACATCACTGCTTTCAGCCATGGTCGGTGACTAAAATACCTTGATGCAAAAAATTGACTGTATCTCAAAAAGTTGAACAAAACTGCCCAGATGAATTCTGCTAGACTATAGCAGACTTCGAGATGCTTATATTGGCGAACAAAAATTGGCATATACCTTTGGCACCAAAAGACAAAATAGCTTGGACAAGCACTATGATAATGCGTTCGAAGGCCGAAACGAGCTCAGATCGCAATTCGGCACCACAGAGCGAAGCAGTTTTGATCTCTGAAACACCCTGAGTATGCTCACCAAATTTCGTGTAAATCCGAGACTGCAAACGGAGGAGTGTTGACGGCACCCTAGATGAAGCGACGACCTGCTCTAATACCAATTGTTGGAGTTAGACGTCTGCGGAAGCACGCGAACAACACAAGGAAGAAGAAGAAGCTTGGAGCACAACACACAATACTGAATATATTACTAGAGAATGTACAAAGATAAGTAGCCCATTAGGGCAATAGGCGTATGTACAAGGGGGGGGGAGGAAACCTCCTAAAGAGGGAAAAAAGTGCCCCGGCGGTCCTAGTGTGTTCACACAGATCACTACCTAAATATATCAACATACACCTCAACAGAATGGAGTTGCTGAACGAAAGAGCAGGTCACTCATGGAGACGGTGAGGTGTATGGTCAAGAGTTAGGCTTTACCACATAGTTTCTAGCTTGAGGCTCTCATGTGTGCAGCATATGTACTTAATAGGTGTCCCACTAATGCGTTGCAGTCTATCACTCCATATGAGGCTTGGCATGGTCGCAAGCCATCTGTTGCTCATCTGCGTGTTTTTGGTTGTCTGGCTGCATTAGTGCCTGAACAACATTGCAGAAAATTGGATGATAAAGCAGTAAAATGTATTTTTGTTGGGTACAATTTTGGAAGTAAAGGCTATCATCTATATCATCCACAAACTAAACACATTCTGGTAAGCCGTGATGTTGTTTTTGTGGAAGATGCTATTCATTCGTTGCTTTCATGTACTAAGGAGACATCTATTAGCTCCAAAGACATGTATGATACTTTGCTGCCTCTTTTCATAGGTGCACAATCTAGTGTTGGTCCTAATGAGGCAACTTCTCAACCTTTGCAGGTTTCATGTGATGATGCAGATCATTCCATTTATGATGCAAATTTACATAATGCACTTCTTGATAAGAGATCTCATATTGAGCAAGCAAAATCTATGCCAAAATGGTTGGTGCAGATCTTGTGTGATAGCAAATTAGATGCACCTCTATCATATCGTACTCCTTCAGGCTCTCATAGTGCCTCTTTTGCATCAAATTGATATGCTATGGCTGCCTCTAGTCTCTGTGACTGAACCTGTTTCGTTTGATGAAGCACAAAATTCTAAACATTGGATGGATGCAATACAATCTGAATATGATGCTATCATGAAAAATGGTACCTGGTCTTTATGTGTCTTGTCTCTTGGCAAGAAGGCCATCGGCACTAAGTGGGTATACAAGTTGAAGTGTAAACCTAATGGAACAGTTGACATGTATAAAGCTAGGCTTGTTGCAAAGGGCCATGTGCAGGAAAGAGGCATTGATTTTGATGAAACCTTTGCTCCTACTTGCCGAATGACTACTGTTCATAGCATCTGTGCACTTGCAGCTCATCATGGTTGGAATGTACATCAGTTGGACATTAAAACAACATTTCTAAATGGTGACTTGCATGAAGTGTATGTTTTTCAGCCCCATGGCTTTGTGCAAAAAGGGCATGAAAACTAGGTGTGTAGGTTAAAGAAGGCATTATATGGTTTAAAGCAAGCACCACCTGCTTGGTATGAAAAGATACATGCCTATCACATTGCACATGGTTTTGAGAACAGTCCAACTGAAAGCACCTTATATGTTAAGCGTGCTAATGATGTATTTCTCATCATTGTGGTATATGTTGATGACATACTGCTCACTGGTCCTCATGATGTGCATATTGCTGATTTTAAGGCTGATTTGCATGCCTCATTTGAGATGTTTGATTTGGGGTATTTGCATCACTATTTGGGCATTCAATTAATGCAAGTTGATGGTGGAATGGCTTTGTGTCAAAGAAAATATATTGACGCATTATTGCAGTGTTTTGGCCTTGAAGACTATAAGCCTATTCCCACTCCTATGGAGATAGGTTTACGATTGAGCCTTCATGATGCTGGAGATGCATTTGATGTTGTTCTCTATCAGCAGCCTGTTGGATGCTTGATTTACTTATGCATTACTCAACCAGATATTCAGTTTTCTATCTCACAGATGAGCAGGTTTATGCATTGCCTAGGTGTCAAGCATTGGCAGGCGGTTACGCGCATCTTTCACTACTTGAGTGGTACCCGACTACTTGAATTGTTTTATCCCAAGAGGGGATCACTACCGTCAGATTTAAGCAAGAAGCAATCTACTATGGCCACTTCCAGTTGTGACGCTCAGTAAAGGGTAGCTTTCACAATGACTGTTGAGTGTATGTGGCTCAGACACCTTATGGTTGATTTGGGTGTTGGTCAGTCTTCTGCCACCACCATCTTCACTAACAGTCAGAGTGCATTGGCAGTTGTGAGGAATCCTGTGTTCCATGCTCGCACTAAGCACATTGAGGTGCATTATCATTGTGTCAAGGAGAGGTTCTCTACTGGGGAGATCAGCTTGGCATATGTGCCCACGCAAGAGATGCAGACCTTTTTTCGAAGGCTCTGCCTAGGGAGAAGTTAGAAGCTTTCTGCAAAGCTTTGGGCTTACTTCCTTTTGTGGATTGATTCCACATAGCTTGGCACTTCCTTATATATGAGTGTCAGCTCCTTTTTCACCGCATCACTCTGGGGGGATTTGTTGATATATTTGGGTAGTGATATGTGTAAATACTCTAGGACTACCGGGGCAACTTTTTACCTGTTTAGGAGGTTTTTTTCCCTGGCTTGTATATATTCCTATTGGCCTAATGGGCTACTTATCTTTGACATTCTAGTGGTAATACATTTTTCAGCATTATGAATTGTGCTCCAAGATTCTTCTTCTTCCTTGTGTTGTTCGTATGCTTTCGCAAATGTCTAACTCCAACGTGGTCAGACAGAGACTGTAAGTTCGACCACATTTTTAAAACCTAGAGATTCGGAGTTCGCACCATTTGTGATTTGTGTGGTTTCTGTGTATTCTATAAGTCTTGTATTGTGTGTGAAATCTAGATCTTAATTTTCTACTCCAAAGGTATCATCGTGAAGCTCTCATGAAGGGGAATCCGGTGTGGTGCATCACCATTGCACCACTTCATAGAGAATATGGCCAAAGTAAACTATGGTAGATAAGAAAGAATGATAAGAAAAACTCAGTGTAAGTATACAAGCTATACCTCCTTGTTGACACTATAAGGCACAAGAACGCATCAAAGAAGTGGACACACAAGAAGAGGGAGCATGTAGGGAGCTCCAAGAAGTACATGTCGAATTTTCAAAAGAAATCCCTATAAAAATAGTGATTTTCATCACTAAAAACCATTGTAAATATCATTTCACATTTTTTGCAACTCCATTTTGTTCAAGCTAAAGAGTCCTCAATCTTGATGATTATTAGAAGTATCATCCTACCAATTTTCATAACTTTTCGACTCCATTTGAGCCCTCAAATAAGCCTTGGAATCTAATTTTTAACTAGGTCAGACACTAGGTCTGGACATGGCCAAAACTACTCAAAAAACTATAAAAAGAGCTAGAGAGCTCATTTTTTAGGTTAGCTTGTTAGAAATTTGAGCTTTTCTAAGAGAGTTCTTTTGTAATAGAAAGCTTTTCATTGTTCCACTCTTTGTCCTTGCCTTGTGTGTGCATGTGTGTGTATGTGTGTACATGCTTGTGTGCTTCTCACTCATGCACTTGTGCCTTCACTTGCTCATGGTCTTCATACCAGTCCTCACATCTCCACAGATTGAAATTTATGAGGTGGATCTCCTCATGTTGGTACTTGCCATTGTGCTAGAGTGACACTCCCACCTGATGAGCATGTTACACAATGTAGAAGTAATTTTGTAAGACCATGAATTGAGTAACTCCCATCAAGAGATAATAGTGTCAAATGATATCCTATGTTAGAGATTTAGCCAAAGCATCTACAACATTATCTACGTTATGAACCTTCTCAAGAATAATGCGCTCAATGGATAAGCAGTCTCTAATGAAGTGATACCTCATCTCAATGTTCTTGGACTTTGCATGATAGACTAGATTCTTAGGCAAAGCAATGGCACTCTAACTATCATTGAGAAAATGAGGTAGATGTTGAGGTAGACCCATATCACAAGCAAGATGATAAAGCCACAATGCTTCCTTACATGCGTCACTAGCTTCAACATACTCTACTTGTTTAGTGGAAAGAATTGTGCATTCTTGAAGACCGCATCTCCAAGAGATATCACCTCCAAAAATGTGAAAAATGTATCCTTATGTAGACTTTCGATTGTCTACATAACTAGTATGATCAAAATTTATGTAACCAATAAGGGATGCCTTTCCTCTACCCAAGCATAGACACTTGTCTTTAGTGCCATTTAGATATCTCAAAATTATCTTGATTTCTTCCCAATGCTTTCTATCAAGATAAGGCATATATCTGCTCACAACTCGCATTGCAAATCCAATGTTGAGACTCATAGCTAAAGTAGCATACATGAGACTACCAACAACATATTGATACACCATTTTGGTCATGAATCCATTTTCATCATCTAATTTGGGGCAATCATCCTTGCTCGATTTCACATAGGTAGATAAAGGTGTACTCAATGCCTTGCCACCTTGCATATTGAACCTATGAAGTACTTTGGATATGTACTCACTTTGAGACAAGTATATGCATTTTTTCTCCTATCGTGAGTAATGCACGTGCCAAGAATATTTTTGGAATCCCCCAAAATTCTTCATATCAAATGTCTCACTCAACTTGTTTTTTAGCAATGACAATGATCAAAGGACTTCCCATCAATCAAGTTATCATAGACATGAAGTATCAAGCATATCAAGCTGCATACGAGCAGCTCTTTTTGTAGAGAAAATGATCCTCATTTCTTTGAGAATAGCTTTGAGACTCCATAAAATCATCAAAATTTTGGTAGCATTGTCTAGGGGAATGTTTAAGTCAATATAAGCTCTTCTTTAGCTTACAAACTAGAATTTCTTTGCCAAGAACTACATAACCCTCTCATTGTTCCATATACATCTCATCTATAGTACATTAATACCATGCTTATATATGGACACAAAAAAACATATCTATTTGGAGTCACATCGCAAAGAAAAAGTGAGGGCACCTTTCCCGATCATCCCTCTTTTTTTTGTGATTTGTTTTTTATAAGTTTTCTGTAGAGAATGAGGGACATATGCCTATGATCCTCTTTAGAGATTCTCTGATATTATCATTATGAAGTGCCAATTTCATTACATGAAATCAATTGTGACACTTAGTGACCTATTTATGATTTGTGTTTACCCATGAAAATCAGCAACTATGAATGTGACATAATAGATAACACTAAAGCACCGTGAGAGCAATCGTAATGAAACAAAAAGTTTAAAGAGGAGAAAGTTGACTTAAGATTGTAGACTTGTCTCATGTTTTCATGTGTCAAACAAAGGAATGTAAAATTCATTTTTTAACTTGGCACCCCATGTGCACCCCTAAGCACGCAAGAACCCGACCACAACGCACGTGGAAGCAAAATGAAAAGTAAAGTACTCTCACAAAACAAAGAATGTGTGAGACACAAAATGAGTAGACCATGAAATGGGTAAACTTGACTACTAAGGAGAAGATATCCATGAAATCAATACCATGTTGTTGCTTAAAACCTTTTCAAGTCATGCTTTATATTTGAGAAGCACTATCCAATGTGAATTTCAGCTTATATACCCATTTACATGGTAAAGCTTTCCTACCCTTTAGGAAAGGTATCAAATCCCAAGTATCATTCTTGTGAATAAAATCCAATTCACTCTTCATGGAGTGCTCCCATTTGACATGATCCTTTATTTGCATAGCCTGTTTGTAGCAAGAAGGCTCACCAACATCTGTTAGGATGAAAAAAATCCAAACCTAGAATATATCGATCAAGTGGATGTGAGACACGTGTAGAACGTCTCAATGGTTGTTGAACAAGAACATTAATCTAATTAGACATTCTCTTGAACATCCCCATGTATAGCATTCTTATGCATGCTAACTAGAGAACTAGTATCCTCAAACACCACTTTTCTCACTTCAACCTCCTTAATGGGATGTTTGTGCATCTTAAAGACTCATTGAAAATGACATCACTACTTCTAATCACTGATCATGTTTCAAGATCCCATAAGCAACATCCGAATCGGCCTTCTCCACCATATCTAAGAAAAATGTATTTCTTTGACTTATGGTCCAGCTTCTATCTAAGATTCTTTGGTATTTGAACATATGCTTCACGAACAAAAACTCGAAGATGATTAATATCGTGGCTTCTATGTCCATAATCTTCTATCACTTTTAGACCATTAGCAGTACTAGGTGAAAGATTAATCACATCACTTGCAATCAATACTACTTCTACCAAAATCCTTGTATAAGGTCTGCATGATGCAGCATAGAAACTACTCTATCTTGAATAGTTCTATTCATCCTCTCAACTATACCATCCTATACTATGGTATAATGAGGTCTAAACTCTCTACAACTTCCTCTAGACTAACAAAAAAGGCTAATTTCCTATGAGGTATATTCAGCTCCATTATCTGAATGTAAAGCCTTGTGCTTAATTCGTTTTTCAATCTCAACTAAAACAAGCCATTTTTTGAAAGTAGGGAATACCTCATCCTTCGATTTCATAGGATATGCCGAGACTTTTCTAGTAGCATCATCTATGAAAGTGAGAAAGTAAAGAGAACCAACTAATGACCTTGTGGGCATAGGACCACACACATATGTATGAGCGAGACCTAAAGGATGAATTGAAGAGTCAATGTGTGCCTTATGCATATTCTAGTTTGCTTTCTATATTGGCAATGCTCACAAAATGAAAATCAAAGAAAGATAACATAGGTAAGTAGGTAGAACGAGAAAGATTATCCATTCACCACAAGATATGTGGCTCAAACGGCCATGCTAAATACAAGCCATAGGCTATTCAATAACAGCTAAGAAGTGTTCTTTCTCTAATACAAATAAATGATAATATTGTTGGAGTTCAAGGTATGCAGAAGTACACAAACAACACAAGGAAGAAGAAGAAGCTTGGAGCACACTGCACAATACTGAATGTATTACCATTAGAATGTACAAAGATAAGTAAGCAATTAGGGCAATAGGCATATATACAAGCCGAGGGAAAAAACCTCATAAAGAGGGAAAAAAATGCCCCGACGGTCCTAGAGTGTTCACACACATCACTACCTAAATATATCAACAAATCCCCCCTGGGAGTGATGTGGTGGAGGAGTTGGCACCATGTATAAGGAAGTGCCAAGCTATGTGGAATCAATCCACTAAAGGAAGTAAGCCCAAAGCTTTATGAAAAGCTTCAAACTTCTCTCTAGCAAGAGCCTTCGTGAAAAGGTCTGCAATGTTCTCTTGTGTGGGCACATATGCCAAGTTGATCTCTCTAGCAGAGAACCTCTCCTTGACATACTGATAATGCACCTCAATGTGCTTAGTGTAAGCATGAAACACAGGGTTCCTTGCAACTGCCAATGTGTTGTGACTGTCAGTAAAAATGGTGGTGGTAGAAGATTGACCAACACCCGAATCACCATAAGGCATCTGAGTCACACACACTCAATAGTCACTGTGAAAGTTATCCTATACTCAGCCTCACAACTCGAAGTGGCCATAATAGGCTGCTTCTTGCTCAACCAAGATATACATGAGCTACCAAGCATGAAGCAAAATCCACTAGTGGACACATGAGTGTCATAGCAATCAACCCAATCAGAGTAAAAAAAAGCATGTAAATCAAGTGGTAGTGATCCCAGCTTGGGATAAAACAATCCAAGTAGTCGGCTACCACTCAAGTAACGAAAGATGCATTTAACCACCTTCCAATGCTTGACACCTAGGTAATGCATAAACCTACTCATCTGTGAAACAACATACTGAATATTTGGTCAAGTAATGCATAAGTAAATCAAGCATCCAATAGCTTGGTAATAGAGAAAAACATCAAATGCATTTCCAGCATCATGAAGACTCAATCATAAGCCTATCTCCATAGGAGTGGCAATAGTTTTATAGTCTTCAAGGCCAAAATGCTGCAATAATGTGTCAATATATTTTGTTTGACACAAATCCATTCCACCATCAACTTGCATAAAGTAAATGCCCAAATAATGATGCAAATGCCCCAAATCAGATATCTCAAATGAGGCATGCAAATCAGCCTTAAAATCAGCAATATGTTTATCATGAGGACCATTAAGCAGCATGTCATCAACATACACAACAATTATCAAAATCACATCATTAGCATGCTTAACATATAAGGTGCTTTTCGTTGGATTGTTCTCAAAACCATGTACAATCAGATAGGCGTGTATCTTTTCATAACAAGCATGTGGTGCTTGCTTTAAACCATATAATGCCTTCTTCAACCTGCACACTTGATTTTTGTGCCCTTTTTGCACAAATCCACGAGACTGAAATACATACAGTTCTTCATGCAAGTCACCATTCAAAAATGTTGTTTTGATGTCCAACTGATATACATTCCAACCACGATGAGCTTCAAGTGCATATATGCTACGAACAGTAGTCATTCGGCATGTAGGAGCAAAGGTTTCATGAAAATCAATGCCTCTTTCCTGTGCATAACCCTTTGCAACAAGCCTAGCCTTATACCTATCAACTTTTCCATCAGGCTTATGCTTGAGTTTGTATACCCACTTAGTGCCAATGGCCTTCTTGCCAAGAGGCAAGTCACATAAAGACTAGGTACCATGTTTCATGATAGCATCATATTTTGATTGCATAGCAACCATCCAATTTTCAAAATTTTGTGCTTCATCAAATGAAACAGCCTCATTCTCATCACAAAGACTAGAGGCAGCCATGGCATAGCAATCTGATGCACAAAAGGCACTATGAGAGCCTGAACGAGTATGGTATGACAAAGGTGCATCTAATTTGTTGTCATGCAAAGTCTGCGCCAACCATTTTGGCATAGTTTTTGCCTCCTCAATATCAGCTCTCTCATCAACAATTGCATCATGTAAATCTGCATCAGAAATGCAATGATCTACATTATCACATGAAACCTGCAAAGGCTAAGAAGTTGCCTCATTAGGACTAGAACTAGACTGTTCACCTATAAAAAGAGGCAGCAAAGTATTATACATATCTTTGGAGCTAATAGATTTCTCCTTCGTACATGAAAGTAAAGGTTGAATAGCATCTTCCAAAAAAACAATAGCACGGCTAACCAAAATGTGTTTAGTTTGTGGATGATACAGACGATAGGCTTTGCTTTCAGAAATGTACCCAACAGAAATACATTTTATTGCTTTATCATCCAATTTCCTGTGATGTTGTTCAAGCACTAATGCATATGCCAGACAACCAAACACATATAGGTGATGCAAAAGATGGCTAACAACCATGCCAAGCCTCATATGGAGTGATAGACTGCAATGCTTTAGTGGGACATCTGTTAAGTACATATGTTGCACACATAACGGCCTCAAGCCAAAAACTATGTGGTAAAGTTTGACTCTTGACCATACACCTTGCCATCTTCATGAGTTACTTCTTCCATTTAGCAACTCCATTCTGTTGAGGTATATATGGCATTGTACACTGATGTTTCATCCCACATTCAGCCAGAAATGCATTAAAGTCAAAAGACATATATTCCCCCCTCGATCAAAACAGAGGGTGCCCATTTTATATGCTAACAGATTTTCAACCAAAACTAGAAACTGTTTGAAGCACATAAACACTTTGGACTTTGCATTCAATGGATATACCCATGCATGCCTGGAAAAATCATCAATGAAAGTCATGAAGTAAAGATAGTTTCCAAAAGAAGTTGTCTGCATAAGACCACAAACATCACTATGTACAAGCTACAATTTCTAAGTAGCTCGAATTGAACCATCTTTTCGGAAGGATGAATATTGCATTTTGCCCAAAATACAGCCTTCACAAACATGTTTACCGAGTGCCTCAAGTTTGGGCAAAGAGGACACCATTTCAGATTTTTGCAAGCATAGCAAACTAGCAAAATTCAAATGACCAAATCGTGCATGCCAAAGCTTTGCATCTAACATGGCCTGAGAATCATGTACTACACATGTTGAATCATTCATAGATTTTTCATAGTCTATGAGCTTATACAGTCCACGACATAAAAAACCAAAAGCAATAATCATGTCGCCATTTGACAGATCATGAATGCTACATCTATCATCAAAAAAAGTCATAACCAAGCCAATCTTGGCCAAAGCTGAAACTGATAACATATTCTTCTTGATCCCTAGCACAAATAGAGCATCTGACAATGTGAAAGAACTACCATCAGCAGTAGTCAAAATGATCTTACCAACTACCATGATAGGATAAGAAGAGTTGTTGGCACATGTGACAGTATTCCTTGTAGGGGCAGGCTCAAGTGAAGTGAAGAAACTACACTGTGAGGTAATATGTTTGGTTGCCCCACTATCAAAGTACCAAACAACTGAGTCTACTCCATATATACACTATTCAAGAGAGGATGGGTCAAAACTTCAAATAGTAAACACCCATTCTTCATTATGCACTAGATTAGCAGACTCTGTTTTCAGTCTAGAGGCCTCTACAACAACCATTCCACCCTCTTTTTTCCTTGCCCCTTTTGCAGCTAGTTTTGGAAAATTATTTATGACATGATCATTTTCTTTACAGTACTAGCAAAACAATTTCTACTTTTCTTTTTTCTTCTCTTCTCTGTCTTCCTTTGATTGTGCAAAATTAGCAGATTTTTGTTTACTACTAGAAGAGCTCCATTAACCTTTGCCCTTCTGACTAGCCAAAAAAAATTGATCTACAACACACATAATGGAGTTGTTCTGCCTAGACTGATCTTCATGCAACAGAATAGAGACTAACTCCTCAAATGTTAAGGCATTTGGATTGCCTTTCATCATCAAACAAAGAGTAGAAGCAAAACTCTAGTACGAATCCGGAAGACCATTCAGAACAGTCTACACAAGTGAATTGTCAGACAAGACTTCATCAACAGAAATTAATTGTTCCTTCAAATCTTTAATCTTTGTTAGAAAATTATCCATAGAATCACCTTCATTCATATGCTCAATCTCCAACTATTTTCGAAGGTAAGCAACTTGAGCCTCATTTCTAGCCTAGTACAATGTGGTAAGTGTATCATAAGCATCCTTAGTTGTTCTACAAGAGTGAATGTGAGGAATAATGGCATGTTTGATAGACAAGGCTATCAATGCATATGCCAGAGCATTTCTACCATCCCAACAAATTTGCTCTGCGGTAGGTGCAACAAAAACTGTAGCATGAACACGAACATGAAGAATATCGTCATCTTCAATGTCGTCTGGATCAGCTTCAGTACCTGTATTTGCAGGTCTAATAGGACATTTTTCAACACCCTCCACAATATTCCACATTCCTTTTGCAACCAATACATGATGCATCATATAAGTCCATAATGGGTAATTCGTACCATCCAACATATCCTCAACAGCCAACATACGAAATACATCACTGCTTTCAACCATGGCCACTGACTAAAATACCCTGATGCAAAAAAAAAAATTGTATCTGAAAAAGTTGAACAAAACTATCCTGATGAGTTTTGCTAAACATGTAGTAGACTTTGAGATGCTTATACTGGCGAACCAGAACGTGTATATATTTTTGGCACAAAAAGATGGAATCTTGCACAAGCATTGCGATAGTGCATTCGGAGGTCGAAACGAGCTCAGATTGTGATGCCCTAGATAAAGCGGTGACCTGCTCTGATACCAATTGTTGGAGTTCAAGGTCTATGGAAGCACGCAAACAGCACAAAGAAGAAGAAGAAGCTTGGAGCACAACACACAATACTAAATTTATTACCACTAGAATGTACAAAGATAAGTAACATGTTAGGGCAGTAGGCGTATATACAAGCCAAGGGAAAAAAACCTCCTAAAGAGAGAAAAAGGTGCCTGAGCGATCCTAGAGTGTTCACACACATCACTACCTAAATATATCAACAAAAATGAGCCAATTTTTCCTAGGTGTGATCTATGATCTCCTCAGCAATGGCACCAAAAAGTATCAGATTTTAGTGTAGGGCACGCTCACACACTTCTAAATCATCAATCCGCAAAGAATACACATCAACCTAGCTATAGTCAGTGGCATAAGTAGACGAGGTGGAAGGACATCAAGTCAAATATTAGAAGCACATTGTCATGATAGCCTCTAAGAAGATCCACACTTATGTAGTTCCTCAAGTCTAGAAAATCAAGTCCTAATCATCACCATCCTTCCAAGATAGATGACCATTGATACCCAAGAACAATTGCAAGGGAGGTCACAAAGTAGAAGATTCCACAACTCCACTAGGTATCGTGATGGTCATGTAGAGTGCAACTTGATCACAAGCATGACCTTCCCCAAGTCCATGATAGCTTGTCCATGAAAACCTCGAATACTAGCATTCTTGATAGTTTCAAGCTTAGGTATTTCCGATGGCATCAACAAACTTGTCAATGGTGTCATGGGGCTGAATCACTAAAAATGCTTGTATTTTCTCATTGTCAATCCGTTTGATGCATATTATAGCTTGTTTCAAAGATCTTGACAAATGCTACGATCTGAAATAGGAGGAAATGCAAAAAAAAAAGGGTACGTCAAAAGCTCATAAACATGTGGAAAATCCTCCTTTGCTCATTTTAATCACCTAAATAAGTGTTTAATCAAGTCAATACAATTTAAAAAGATGCAATCATGTTAGATAAAGCTTCCAAAGTTCTAAAAATAGTGTCACAAACCCAACATGAAGCAATACACACACTTAAAAAGCATGGAGAATCACAAACACGAGTTTTGCAAGAAGAGATCTAACTCTACATTCAACCAAACAAAGTCATTTAGTTTTTTTGAGGGAAGAATCTTACGTTCAATACAATGTAGAGCTAAGAAAGCCTCAACTATATACAACTCTTTCATGCTACAAAACTTGATGGGGTTTTTACCAAGTTTGAATAATAATAAAAGGGTTACCTAACTCAAAATGGATGAACTCAAAGGACTTCCATAATCAATAGAAGAGAAATATTTATAGTACCCTACAAGTACAATATACAATACAAATTGATCCAAAACTCAAGTATACCTATACATCAGTGCTACCTATACATTATAGATGTTGAACTAAGAATTCTCCATCAAATAAAGTCATCTTTCCACCACAAGGTTTCATGTGCACCCAACATCTTCATGCATAATTTGTAACTTTAGGAACCTACAAAAAACAGGTTTTAGAAGTTTGAATGGGTACAAGGTTATAAAAAGTTAGATACTTATATAAAGCCAAAGACATAAATCAATTTTAATATTAGTTATGCAACATACTCTATGAAATAGAGAAACTTATACACAATATGGTTAATACACTAAAAAATTAATTTGAAACTGAGCATTCAGATCAAGCAATCCTTTGGAATAGGGATAATAAGGTTACGATGCAATCTTTAAGGAATTTACCAATTCCATCAGTTCTAGATTATTCTACTAATAATGTGTGGTTAGAAAATACCCCCTTTATAATCACTTGAATGATTTCAAAATATCCACCAAGGGGTTAAGCTTAAAAGCTAGGAATCATCATCCAACAATAACCAGCTAAGCTAAAGTAGTAGTGAAAAATGATATAAATTTATGCTAGAGGTAGAGCTTCAGTACACTCACCACTTTGCTTTGGATATGTAGTTACATACTTGTTGTTTTTTATGTGTAGTATGTAAGTACATTTAAATGAGATTAAAGAAAAAAATATTTTGATCAAAGCATACAAGATGCATACGCTCCACTTAGGGTTAATAAATCAAAATAACTTTCAAGCAAATTAGAAATACTATAGATTCCCCATGTAGCTTAAAGTCAAACATCTAGATAAAAAATAATTGTTAATCATCATCATGCATAATTAATAGCTTCCCCTATAATTTTTATTATAGAAGTAATAAGTAATATGTAGAGCTCTAACACCAAGATCTACATCAATTACTGAATTAATATAGAAGGAACTTTACAAATAAGAAACCAATATATTCAGCAATTATACTTCTTAAACTATTTAAGAGACAACAAAATCCATTAGTTATCAAAATTAGCAGTTCAAAGTGAGACCTCTTTAAATCCTTAGCGGAAGAATGTAATATATCTTCAGCATATTCATTGAGATTTCTGCATGTCAAGGGAAGACATCATCTCCAGAGTATTATAGTTCTATTTTTTGGTTAATCACATATCTCCTAACATATTAAAAAAGTTTCCAATAGTCAATTAAGGTTTAAACCAATAGATGACTCAATATTTTTGTACAAATGTATATATAGATTGAGCTAAGAGACTTAAATATTTTATAAAAAAAAATATCATTATAATATGAGATACACATTGTGGGTTTCAATGCTTTAAAAATTTCCAAATAAAGGCTAAAACCTAGTCAAAATCCAAGTCAATGTAAAAAATACAAAGGACTCAACTAGTACAGAAACATAGCCCGCCTTTTCTAGAGGGTATGTAAACTCCCCATGTTGCATCATTACCAATTTCTGGATCAGGATAGATTAATGGATCATCAAACATTGGAACATTAAGGATTTAAGAAGTAAGAATAAAACCAAAGAATGCAATCAAAAAATTCAAGTGTAATCATTAGTGGGTGTATCAAACATAACTACGTGAGTTATCAAAAGCAAGAAAGACATCATGTAAGTAAAAGAACATAATTACCTTGCAACACTAAAATAGAATTTTAACTTCAACTAAAGACTTGATTCTCTACAAAGGTAGGTTTCAAAAAAGATAACAGCAAAGTATACCCAAAAATGAAAAAGTTTAATGTTTATGCATGTTTCATTTGAACATTGAATCAATACAAGAACCTATATTGTACTTATCCATGCTCTATTAAGAGTAGAGGAATTCATAAATTGTTCTTAATGTTTTATCATGTATCAATAGAGGAAAAATCTAGGAGAATTACATTTATTCTCCACATATTTTAGAAAGGGAGACCATATAAATAGTGAGTCCCCAACTATTATGTTCAAAAATTGCCTATTTTTATTAAAAAGTTGCATATGCTCCTTTCAATATTCATTTACCATTTCTCTTTTTTTTTTAAGGTAATCAAGTATACAATAAATGCTTTATAGCTAAAGTTAGTAGTTCATCAAATCAAATCTTTACCTTCCAATGTTCCCTTTTTGTATAAGCTAGCTCGATAGGAATATAAAGTATTTCTATAAAATAAGAAAGTAGAAAATAACTCCTTTGAATGATTAAACTTGGTGCATAACTTTTTACCATACCTTTTTTATAAACAAAAGGTAAATCCCATTGCAAAAACAAAATAGCAAGTGCTCTTTTTTTGTAAAGAGTAGACTGCTCACCATGGTCCTAACTTTAGAGATATATATTCCATGAAAATAGTACATTCAAAATGTTAAAAGCTTAACTAAAATATTGATTGCGTGGATAACAATAAAGCAACTACTCTTTTTTTGTAAAGAGTAGAGCTGTTGCAAAGTTAACACAAATTGATTACACACAAGTTGCATTCAAAAACCTCCATTTAACTAACAACCAAGCCAATGAATAAGTGATAGGTAAATCATATGAAAGACTTCTCTTCATGCACAGGATTTAAGAACCCACTTGTTAGGTACTACAAAGGTATTGTATTAGTAAAATTGTGTATACATGTGACAAAGAACTAGCACATTGTACCATGGTTAGGACCAGAGAGGTTCATTGGAGAAGAGAATTTCAATATATTAAGGTCATTATGAATAAATCCAAAGAACCGGATCAAGTTGAAAACTAGTAGTGCATATAGGATTTTTAATGGCCCATATAGCATGTCATTAAATGCATTTCAATAGATATCATAGCTAATATTAGAACCAATCATGCAAACAATCAATCAAGAGAAAGATAACATTTTTAGTTTGGAAATTTCAACTTCACCACCTAATGCTATATGATAAGATCAACCATAGTGAGACTATTCAAGTGTATATTAATTAAGGGTTCTTGAACCATCTAGATTAGACCCACAAAAGCTTACCGAAGTATACACAATGAATAGAGATAATATTACCTGAAAACATTCATCAAAACAATCAAACAAAAGTTCTAAAACATCAACGGCAACAACAAGAATAGAAGGGTTTGGTGCACACATTTCCAAGGGCTTTGACAATGTATCAAATGAAGAATCCATAGCATAGCACCATGAAAAAGACATAAAACTATTAATTAAGGGTTCTTGGACCATCTAGATTAGACCCACAAAAACTTACCGAAGTATAACCAATGAATAGAGATAATATTACCTCGAACATTCATCAAAACAATCAAACAAAAGTTCTAGAATAGCAAGGGCAACAACCAGAATAGAAGGGTTTGGTGGACAAATTTCCAAGGGCCTAGTCAATGTATCAAATGAAGAATCTGTAGCATAGCACCATGAAAAAGACACAGAAGACACCAAGTCCATGGAATGTAGGCAAGAAACTTAGTGAGTATGGGAGAAAACAAATAATTAACCAATGAAAACCTGTACGATTTTACTTCCAACATGCTTCAAAACTAACAATCTTGTATATACATAAGCTATATTTCAATCTTTCCTAGCACAATAACTTTTTTGTTTATCATTCCTTGTAGAAAAGAAGCATAAACAAAGCCAAAATTGATGGGGGTGATAGATCATGCATAGTCTGAGTATATGGTACAATATGGGACCTGTTGTGCATCTCCAACATTTATTGGACCCAACCATCTAGATTTAGTGGGGAGGTGGAAATTTTTTATTGAATCTTGAGAGGTTGGACTATGATGCTCAATAGAAAGTAGAAATTGAATGTGTGTGATTGTTGATAAAAAGATGCCCAATGTTTATGGTTTCTCAACTCCTCATAAATGAGTGAGTCCAAGGGAATCTAGAACAAAAATAAGTCATCAAAATAGCAAACTAGATTAACTAGGATTGAGTTGCTATTCAACTAAAAGGATTCCATGGTCAATGTTCTATTGTAATATCCTTTCATAAGTCGAGTGAATTTGGTAAGATACAAAAAGGGAAAAACATAAAATAAACAGAGATATACCATGTATTCTTAGACTTATCATATGGATATGGGAATGATTATGAATAAGGGCTATAAGATCGTTAGTCATGTAAAAAAGGAGAGTTACACTGGCCCCCAAATACTAATATTTGCTTTGGAATGGGTCAATATTTGCACACTAGAAAATGATAAAGACTTGGATAGAACTTAAAAATTATAAGATATGCAACAATGAGGAATATATACATATATTCATCATATAGGCCCAAAATATCCCATCATTGGAATAATCTTACAAAGTTTTCCAAACTATCTTGGGAATAGGGGTGAGAAATCATAATCACTAAGGAACAAAGAAACAATTTAAACATAGTTGGGACCATACAAATATCTAATAATGCCAATTCAAGATTGCTAAGTCTTACAAATTTAAATTGAACAAAATTATAGCATAGAAAAAAAATAGACATGTATATTTTGACATTGGGTAAAATCAACAAATAACATACATTATTGCTTGGAAAAAGGAATGATAAATCATTTGTAATTTACAATATTTTTATATTAGTCCTCTTTGCGTAAATCACCCAACCATTTTCCAAATAAACCAAACTATCATTATCTTAATTGTACATTATAACTAAAACCATAACTGATTCATAAAAAATAAGATTCATAAGATGATTACTTGCAAAGTTTTTTAACCTTATATTTTAAGGAGGTTATGACTATGATAGACCAAGGGTGAGATTTGCAAAAAAAAACATAGGTTAGAAGTAGTTGAAAATAAATGAGGAAAAATAGCACCATTATAAAATTATATACAAATAAAGGGTAGGCATATAGCCTCCAAAAAATCAGATCCTATAATAGGATGGAAAGAAGCTTATTTCCTTTATCCAGGTCATCGTCCTCCAACAATCTATAAATTCTTCAATAAATAGGAGAAAAAATAATGAGTTATTTAAGTGCAAAACACCAAGGTTCAGAAATATAACATGAACCATCAAAACATTGGTTACACCAATAATATATGTGGGCATAGTGAGCCCAGTCAAACCCTTGCTTGCTCCAAAAATATATAATGAGTAGCAAAAACTTTAGAAGAAGATATCCAAGTCATCAAATACGCATTCCCATATTAGTGGAGAGCCATTTTCCTTTGCTAGCTTTGTACTTCGATCATACATCAACATAAGCTCATGGTTGGTAGCATGTTGCATCCAAATATATCAACATGGTTTTAACAAGGTAGCATGTACATATGTATGTATATATGTATGTACATATGCACGTATATATATATATATATATATATATATATATATATATATATATATATATATATATATATATATATATATATATGTATGTATGTATGTATGTATGTATGTATGTATGTATGTATGTATGTATGTATGTATATATGTACGTACATATGCATGTACATATGTATGTATGTATGTATGTATGTATGTATGCATGCATGCATATATATATATATATATATATATATATATATATATATATATATATATATATATATATATATATATATATATATATATATATATATATATATATATATATATATATATATATATATATGTGTGTGTGTGTGTGTGTGTGTGTGTGTGTGTATGTATGTATGTATGTATGTATGTATGTATATATGTATGTATGTATGCATGCATGTACGTACGTACGTATGTATGTATGCATGTACGTACATGTGTAGGTATGTATGTATGTATTCAATAACTCATTCACTTATTCATTTGTTAAATTTTTCACATATCCATTTGTTAATTTATTCATTTATTTGTTTGTGTGTGTACATATGTATACACATTTATTTATTTATCTACATATTTAATTGTTTGTTTGTTTGTTTACATATCTGTATGAATGCATGCATGCTCATTGATGTGTGTATTTAATAAATGGAACTCCATTCAACTTGTCGCTTATATATGTTATAAAAATTACAACACGTCAAAGACTATGGGGCATAACACTATATAGCACATGAAGTATAACACCCAAGATTCAATGATCATATGGAGCTACCAGCTAGGTGAGACTATTTCAACTTCTTGTGTTTTGTTGTGTCTAACATCCTCTACTGAAGAATGTTACTCCATGACATAAACATATGTTTGGAAAAAAAGATTATGCTCCATGAATGCATATTTCACACGTATTTCCATATGGTATCCCTAGCATATATAAAGCGTCAACAACTTATCCAAATTATGGTTTTTTGCATTTAGTGCACATACACGTATAATTCTTGGAAACCTAATTTCATCACCCAATCATTTTCTTGGAGATAGACTCTAGTCATTCTTGGGATGCCTTGAAACCACTCTGTGTTTTTTCCATTATTACAATAACCTTGCATACTTTGTAATCCCTCTCCTCTAACTTCCTAATTTAGCATCATTAATTTTTTGACATTTTTCTCTTCTAGCACCATCCAAAACTCGATCATGTATGTCTTATTGACATAAATGAACATTTTTGTATATTTTCATGGGACTTGCAATATGATGCATGGTACATTATATATTTTTCTTCCCTTGGATTAAAAAATAGTCTGGTTGGAAGAATTTATGGTCATCAATATATCCTTCTAACTAAATACTTTCAAAGGTATGTTCATCTTTATCAAGGTAGTAGTTCATGATTATTTTTTTTCGACCCTTTGACACTAAAGCATTACGATCACCACACAGAGAGATGAGTCTCTTTTTCTTGTCAACCATATGCCTCTATATATAACTATCTCCAAGGAACTGCCCATTATGGTAGGTGGATACCAACCATCCAAGTGTCGGCCATGTAACTATATTTGTGCCAAGTTTCCTAGTTAATTAGAGTTAAGATAAATGGATGCTTCTAGACGGCTCTAAAGCTCTTGGGGCAAAAACCTCTCCCATGACTCTCATGGGACTTGAACCCAAGACCTCTTCCTTCCCATCCATATGAGGGAACCACTAGGTCAAGCACCTTTGCTTGTGTAGTGAGTATAAGCACTTTTACTTAAGTCTATTCTCAAGACTTCTTCCCTACACTTGAATAATCAAATGATGTCTGATCTCAAATCCTTATGAACCTATCGGACCCTTATATCATAAACTTACTTAATAACATTCTTCCCCTCCTGGAAAACATCTTCGTCCTCAAAAATAGAGCTAAAGTACTCTAGGCATCCCTCGAGCCTCATGTAAAAAATGTACATGATCATCTTTGTGCGTTGTTTCTGTATCCTCCCCCTCAAAAAGTCTAATAAAAAATTATATTAAAGGTGGGAAACCATCTGGGTGGTTCTTACTATCTCTTATATACACCTCACTTCCAAACTATCATTCTCATGATGCCAATATCATCCAAATGACCTCAGTCCATATAATGTATGCTCTATGGAGCAATAAGATGAAAGACAAGTGCAAGTGCCAAGCCATATAAGCTTCACCATACCTCAATGGAGATAATAAACCATTAAATCCTCTAAATATAGAACAAAGTCCCATAACAAAAGTGATTTTAAACCCTTCTAAACCTAAGATGATAGACTTGCTCTCATCTCTCTCAAGGTATTCCTATCCTTGAGTGTAGTCACAAGTGATATTTTTTACCTAAACCATCCTTGTGATCTGTGTAAATCCATCATCTTGGCTCTCACAAAAGAATTTCTTGAAAGTAAAATGAAATCATGAGCAATGAAGCATCATAACGACCACACCAAGAGATGAGTCTCTTTTTCCTCCCAACCATATGCCTTTATATACAATTCTCTCCAAGGGACTACCGACTATGGTAGGTAAATACTAACTATCCAAGTGTCGTCCACTTAACTACATGTATACCAAGTGTCAAAGTTAATTGGAGTTAATGCAAATGGATGCTTCTAGAATGCTCTAGAGCTCGTGGGCTAAAAATCTCACTCATGAATCCCATAGGACTTGAACCCAAGATTTCTTCCTTCCCATCCATATGACTTAACCACTAGGTCAAGCACCTTTGCCTGTCTAGAGAGCATAAGACCTTCACTTAAGTCTAGTCTCAAGACTTCTGCCCCATAATTGAATGACCAAAGGATGTCCAATCTCATATCCGTCTAAACCTATCGGACTCTCATGTCATGAACTTACTTCATAACAGACATTCTGAACCTCAAACCAAAAAATGATTTTCAACTACGTTATTCTTTAATAGCTAGCAATATTGGGCTAATGATTCTTATAATTTCTAAAATTTATAAATAAATTATCATGTTCATCATTTTAAAGGACATTAGAATTATGAAGTTGAATACAAAAACAAAAAAAAAATCATTGAATTTTCAACATCAAAATCCCATTTTTTCATCACCATAACCATGCTATGTGATATTAGAAGTAGACTACACATGAAATTATTTTATTTCCATGAAATGTTAACTATCCTCTTTTATATACTACGTAATACTCCCTTGAAAGCCCTCTTTCTCTCTCTCTTTCAACTGGGTCACTTTGAGATTCTATATCTAAGCATCAAGTTCACATATTATAATTCATCATTGCAAACAACAAAATATAGATGTATGCAACTACCAAACAATTTTTTAAAACCATCACCAAAAAAATACAACAAAGGATTATCATTTTCACAAATATTGGTATGATGTTTGATAGAGGACCAAAAGAACATAAATTTCCACCACTTCAAAACGTAGGTGATTGTGCCCCCTACAAGTGTCATTAAGCCAACTCTACCTTGTAAAATTGTGTAATGTTTCTTTAGTTATAAAGTAAAGAGCATTTCCTTTCATAAGTTTCCATTTATATCTTGGAATTGATTCTCCTCAAGCATTCAACTGAGGATGTTTTTCATGTATAAACCCATTCATGGTCATTTATTCACAAATAATGAGATTAAACCAACATAATATATGGAGAAAAATGGAGAAGACCATGAAGATTAGTAGAATTAACAAAATAAAGGCATAAATGAAACTACACAAAGATAATTGCATTAATGGAGGAAGAGGAAGCGAGAAAATAAGAACCCTATAAGATTGAGCAAGAAACAAGCACATACTTATAGCAACACCTAGTGTAATCAATTTAAAAAGCACCTAGGAATATTAATAGGGTATTCTAAAATTCAACAAATTGGAGAAATGTTTGCAATAAAGATAAGAAAAAATAATAACTAAATATGCGAGAGAGAGAGAGAGAGAACTCTCTTATAAGATCTACCACTTTGAAGTCTTCCATGTATAAAAAGTTGGGACCAATTGAACTTTTGACTACAAAGAAAATAAATAAGGGAAAAGAAGTAAAGTATTTCTAGTCTTCTTTCAATTAAAGAGTTTAGTTTTAGAAGCGCTATCTTAATCATTATAAATAATAAATAAATTTTACATATAGCTCAAACAATAAGCACAAAGTATATGTCTAAGTCATATACCCCCTTGAACAAAGCAATCTTTAAAATTTAACTAATTTCCTAAACTACCAAATAAAGAAACCCATGAAGAACCCAAAAGTTTCTTAAAGTCTTACACTTGGCACACTGAATCAAACTTGATATTAATCCAAAAATATCTCGCGGCAATTGCAAA
This sequence comes from Ceratopteris richardii, assembly GCA_020310875.1. NCBI lineage: Eukaryota > Viridiplantae > Streptophyta > Polypodiopsida > Polypodiales > Pteridaceae > Ceratopteris > Ceratopteris richardii. The sequence continues at coordinate 38,236,968 of CM035408.1, read as the reverse complement.
AAAGTTGTTGAATTCATTGGGCATGAACTATACATATCAAACCTCATTCAAGGTATAACCAAACCCTCATTACTCTTGAAGACAAGACCAATCAACCTTTTAGACTAGGTTATGAGTGTCACGAGAAAGGAGATAAGGAAGAGAGCTCACACACACACTCTTACAATCAAAGAGAAGCACACACTCATATTGAGGCAAGGAAGAATGACCTTCTTCTTCTTCTTCTATTACATAAAAAGGAATGTACAAGAATGACCTAAAACGAGAATACAAGTGCAATATATAAAGACCAATACATAAGGAAAAAATTAATGTCTGCGAGTGAGTGAGCTGACAAGAAACAAATGTGTCATCACTCTCGGCAGATAAATCTAATAAAGCTCAATGAAGTATCCTTGACATATATCAGCGTGACCACTATACATGTCAGAGAAATGAAAAACTGATACATGTCATCCTGGATCATCACATGTTGAGCTTGACATCTCAACACTCCCCCTCAAGCTCAACATCATATCCTGCAATCCAAGCATCTCCCGAAACTTCTTCAACTTCTCAACTCTAAGTGCTTTGGTGAAAATATCAGCAACCTGCCCATCTGTTCTCACATAAACAAGATCAATATCACCTGCTAATACGTTCTCTCTGATGAAGTGATAATGTACCTTGATATGCTTTGTTCTGGCATGAAAAACAGGGTTCCGTGCTAACTGTATGCTACTAAGATTATCACAATAGATACTGATAGGCTTTTGCACTTCCACACCTATATCTGCAAGTAGCATCTCCAACCATGATGCCTCACATGCTATCATTGCAACACCTCTATACTCAGCCTCTGTACTCGACAAAGCAACAGTGGGTTTCTTCTTGCTTCTCCATGTAATAGCTACAGCTCCAAGTGAGAATAGAAAGCCACTAGTAGATCTTCTATCTGAAAATACTTCCATCCCAATCTGCATCGGCGTATCCATGAACCTGCAAATCTACACCAGCTTCATAAAACAATGCATAATCCAAAGTAGCACTCACATAACGTAGAGTGCACCTAAGAGCATCCAAATGTGGCTTCCTGGGAACCTGCATAAACTAACTTTCAAGTTCAACAATATAGCTTAGATCAGGCCTTGTAATTGTGAGATATATAAGACTTTCCACAATTTTCCTATACATAGTAGCATTTTCCAATGCTTCACCTGATGTAGCATCCAACTTCAAATTCTGATCTAATGGCAAAAATTGGCTTACAATCAGCCATACCATACTTTTGCAGCATATTCAAGGGATATTGCCTTTGTAACATCCATATACCTGTTTTTGTATATATAAACTCAATGCCCAAGAAATAGCGCAGCACACCAAGATCTTTCACATCAAATTCCTACATAAGAAGTTGCTTTACCTCTTTAATGCTTTCTTCATTATCACCACCTACAATCAAGTCATCAACATAAATAGCAACAATTGTGATGAAATCATCACCCTTCATTGCATATAGTGACTAATCTGCATCACACATAGAAAACCCAATGGTGGTGAAGTAATCAACAATCCTTGCATGCCATGCACGAGGAGCTTGCTTTAGCCCATACAAAGCCTTTTGCATCCCGCAAACATATTTTGGATGCTTTGAATCTTTAATTGTTGAACTCATTTGACATGTATTCACCTCCTCCATCATATCTTAATGTCTGAATGTACTTCTCTGTCTGCTTTTCCACCATAGTTTTAAAATTCTGGAAGTGAGTGAACACCTCACTCTTCTCTTTCATGAAATATACCCATACTTTGTGTGTATGGTCATCAATGAAAGTAACATTAAACCTGCAACTGCCCATAGACGTGGTCTTTGCTAGACCCCAAACATCTGTATGTACTATTTCTAGTACATTCTCACTAACATGCTTGTCATGTGGAAATGATGCTCTTGATTGTTTACCAAATTGACATGTTGCACATATCTTTCGCATTTCTGCAACTTTGAAATTCGGTAGTCCATGGACAATCTCCTTTGACTTCATCAATTTCAACCTTTGCAAGTTTGCATGTCCAATCCGTTTGTGCCACATCTCTATTTCTGCAATAACTCCTCCACCTTTTGCAAACATGGCTGCATTCATGCAACTTTGAAATTCGGTAGTCCACGGACAATCTCCTTTGACTGCATCAATTTCAACCTTTGCAAGTTTGCATGTCCAATTCGTTTGTGCCACATCTCTATTTCTGCAATAACTCTTGCACCTTTTGCAAACATGGTTGCATTCATTTCAGGAATCTTCACATTTAAGGTGAACATCCTACCCACTTCGTTTCCTTTGGCAACCAGATTCTTTGTTATATTTGGAACATGCAGCACATCAGCAAGATGTTTTACCTTTCCATCCACCATAGATAGTGCTATGTTTCCTGTATGCTCAATAGGATGTGATGTGTCATCACATGTTTCAACATATCCAAGAACTGGCAATTTCTACAAAGTACTAAACCATTCCGCATGATGGTCACGTGATTTGAAGCACTTGAATCAACATACCAGACATTATTATTCGATTTTGAAACACCAGCAGACATCGTATTCATCATGTGATGTTGAACCATGAACAGCTTCTCAGAATCATCTACACTTGTGGATGCATAGTTGTTTTGATACCTTCTATTATTTTAATTCTTCAACCTACAATCACATGCAAAGTGTCCAGATTTACCACAATTCCAACATCCTTTACTATCATTACCTGAATCATTTCTTTGGAGATTTTTGCGACCTCTTCGGCTCCCCCTGCCTCGAAACTATCCTCTCCTCTTGCATGATTCTGTTGTTGACCTTGGTCTTGGTTACTGTTTCCTCTTCCACTCCCGAAACCTCTACCTCTGCCTCTTCCTCTGCCAGAGTAGAATACTTGCTCAAAACTAGGCTTTCCTTGGGAGTTTGAACCCTCACCAAGATTTTTTTCTTCAATAATCAACATGGATACCAAATCAACAAAATTCAAAATATATTCCCTAGTTTGTATAGAAGTTCTGAACTGCTTATATGCAGCTCCTAAACCACGAAGGCACACTTCCACCTTATCATCATCATCTACATTCACACCAATAGATGCAAGTGACTCACATATACTTTTGCTTTTCAGAGTGTAGTAACTTACCAACATGCCCTTCTTCTCGAATGTATGCAGCTCATTCTTGAGTTGCAATTTTCATGCCTTTGTATTGGTCTCATACAATGTGATCAAACTATTCCAAGCCTCTTTCGGAGTCTTGGCATCCTATATGTGCCCAATCATGCTATCCTGTATGCTAATAGATAGCTAGTACATTACCTTTCGTTCTCCTTGATTCCATTCCTCGTATGCTCTTTAACTGGTCTGTAGTCCGATTCCTCTCTGGCAACTGCGGAGCATTTTCGTTCTCTCCTTCGATATACTTCCAATAGCCTTTTCCCGTCCCGAAATTCGTCATTCTGAATCTCCATGCATGGAACTTGTTCTTGTCCAGCTTATTGCTCATAAGCTAACTCATTCCATCTGCATTTTTCATTTCTGTAGCAATTCACAACACCGCAAAACACTACAAGTAGCACTTCTACTTGAACATTGTCACACTATGACGCGATAGTTCGATCTCAGAAAAACACAGTTTTTGTGTATCAACAATAGATGGAATCGCTTGAAATTCTAGACCTGGAGTATATGAGTGTAGAACGGTGCAAGTTACAGTTTCTGAAATTGACTTGGTTTTTTTGTGGGCCCCACCTTGCGGGCTCGAAACAGAGGTCCGGATGGCTCCGAAACTTCGATCTGACAAAAACAAGTGACCCTGAAGGAATAATGCACGAAAATATTTTGAGATCTTCTATCTTCACGCCGATTTTCATAGCAAACGGAGGTCATTTGTGAATCGCGTTTTCTCCATGCCTTGTTGCATACTCTTTATCGTCACCTTCTCCACGAGCTCTCTATAGCCACGCTGGCTCTGATACCATGTCACGAGGAAGGAGATAAGGAAGAGAGCTCACACACACTCACAATCAAAGAGAAGCACACACTCAAATTGAGGCAAGGAAGAATGATCTTCTTCTTCTATTACATAAAAAGGAATGTACAAAAATGACCTAAAACAAGAATACAACAAGTGCAATATATAAGGACCGGTACATAAGAAAAAAACTGATGTCCACGAATGAGTTAGCTGGAAAGAAACAAATGTGCCATCACTCTCGGTAGATAAATCTAATAAAGCTCAATGAAGCATCCCTGACATATATCGGCATGACCACTATACATGTCAGAGAACCAAAAAACTGATGTGTCATCCTGGATCATCACATGTTGAGCTTGATATCTCAACAATAAGTGGGTCATAAAGGAGCTATAACGTGGCAATTGTTCCAAGCACTTTCGTAAGGTTTGAGCTTGATGCATCACAACTACCTACAGAGCTATGTGCATATTAATCGAGGACAAAGCACAATCCAAGGATACCTTGCACTACCAGTACAAGGCATACAAATTTTCCACCAAACATATCAGTCCTCCACTATCCCTCTTCCCCCCAAACCCACTCCACCCACAATATTGATCATAGGGATTGTCTCTACTCCAAATATACCCTCAAAAGCCACAACTAGGAATGAATCAAGCACACATGACCCAAATCCCAAGAGACAATGATCTACAACCACATACTTATACTCTAGTTATTTCATATCATCACATGTACACTTGAACTAACACCTTACCCAGTATGAAATAACATTGACATCATCAAACTCAATACCCTTATCATGAAAAGATGTCTACCTTTCCACCCTCAAATGCAACCCCTTCTCTCGTCATATAGCCTTTTACCAAAGTTTATCAGTGTACATTTATTCAACTAAAAGTGCACAATTGACATAAGACAAAATTACACGATTTTGTTCCCCATTTCTAAGACGCAATCCATCAAAAAAGTACATATTTATAGAGCCAAGATCAAAAACAGTGCAGGCAATGGTCTTGGCCCAAACCGGAGATCAAGTTTCAGTCCCTTTGACATCCTTTGGTCGAGATGACGAAAATGATTGCTCTATAGCAGATCCTTCACAAAGCCATCGGGGCAAACACTAGAGCTCACAAGCTGCTGAAAACTTCCCCTTGGTGCAAGGGGTACTACAAAAGAGCAACACATTGAGCATCTTTTTTAGACGTGTATGTAGAGTAAAAAGGTGTGGCATCAGATGTGAAGATTTCTCAGCTAAGTATTAAGATCTCATGACAGCATGTTATGCTAGGCGAGGCAATGTACTCCTCTACAACCATTCATGCTATCAAAGGGAAATCACTATGGAAGATTTGGAAGAAGACATGTATGGTCAACTTTGGAAAATCTTTCAAAAAAATCTCCATTGAGAGATTGTGTTCTTTGTTAGGCAAAAGAATCAAGAGCTATAAGAGTGTCCCCCTTTTCGACATTTGATGATCATTGCAATTCAAGGAGATAAGCTAAAAAGGAAATGAATCCCCCTCAAATGGGACAATAGGTTAATTAACTTGCTTTGCGTCTCCTCATGACTCGTGTATTTCACCTCTTTTTGCGCCTTCTCTTTATTAAGAATCAAGTCCTTGTTCAAGTCTTTTGGATCAAGGAATTTAATACCAGACCTTACCATTCCAGATCCAATCAAAATATGGACATGACAGAACAGTTATTCCGTTCAAATGAGAGCAAAGAAAGCTGGGAATGTCTTTAACCACTAGCAGAGTTTCAAGTTCCCAAAAATTACCTACAGAAATACAAATTAATTTCTATGAAGAAAAACCCAATGCAAATGCTTGGTGAAAAAGATGCGAGGAAAAAAACATATATCGATATTGTAAATCTGCAAATGTCTGTAATCAGATAATAGCTAATTTCAAGTCCACAAAATTGTCTGTTAACAGCATAAATTGGCAATTTACTCTTCTTTCTATGAAGAAAAGACCAATTTTCACAATTTATTAGTGAAAAAAAGGATGTGATTGAAAACCATAAAAATGTGATTCAGTTGCAAAAATACCCAAAAACCCAATTACTCACTAAACCACATTAAATAATAATAAATTTTGCAGACAATATCTTTGCTGACCAAGCCACCCATGAAAATATACTGCTCACCCTTTTCAAGATACATCTGTGCAGAATTTTGTAATGTCTCCATAGTCAGAAGTTGGTGCACCCTCAAACCTGCCTAACTCCAACATACAAGGGGATACACCATTGGCTCTTGAAATACTCAGCAAAACGAGAAAGTGTAGTCACAAACGCTAAAGCTACAGATGAGGGCTACGACATAGATGCTGCAATCAAGAAAAATTGCAGCCACTACTTTTTTGAGAAGTAAACCAATACTCAGAACATCATTGAGTTGTCCCACGACCTCAAGGGCCTTTGAGAACTTACCAAAGCTGCCATCAAGATCATTGGCTGAAGAAATGTACAAGTCTCTTTTGAGAAGCTTCTTTTGTGTATGAAGAATATAGGCCCCAGTTACAAGCACCAGATCTGTTATGCAAACAAGACAGAGTGGCCAAAGAGGCAGTAAAATAGCAATTACATTGCCCCATGAATGGCCACAATGTGAAAGAACACTTTGCAGAGCCACTAAAATGGCCACTATTGCTGCCATTGAAGCCCTTAAACTTTCAGAGGCCTCAATGCTTTCAATGATAATCCTAACGTATACAGTGTCCGTTCTCTTGGGTGGTTTCACTGCTTGTGATAACTCGTTGCTCATTACTGGAGCCAATGAAGTCCTAACTATAGGTTCTTTTACCGATTGTCTATCTGAAGTGGAAATCACTTCACCTGATGTTTCCTCAGAGACTTCAGGTAGTTTTAAATTGGCCTCATGCTGGTTCAATTCCTGAACCATTCTACCTTCATCAGATCCACTCCTGGTTACTTCAACGATTCTCGCAACAGCAGATGCACTCCGGGATTCTTCAGCTAGAATATGAATATAACAATTACACATTAAATATAAGTCAGCCATTTGACAAATTAATGCATATAAAGCAAACTCTCTTGATTTTGGGACAGTAAACACCTTAAAAATCCCACTGAGAAAAACACATTGATCCTACCAAGAAAGAAGAAGGAACCATGATGGACATGTTATGGCATGAATGCATCACACATATAATACTCACGATGTCCAATCTAGATGGGGCTCGAATCAGCTATATGAAAACCACTCATTTATGACTTAAATTTAAACCAAGCCTATTCTTCTGTGAGTATCTTCAACAAGATAAGCGTTCTCACCACAAAACCACATACGGTATACACACAAATTTCCAAAGGAGCTTATCATGAAAATTAAAAAAACATAGAAATAGCTTAATGAAAAGTTCAGTAAATTTTGTTCTCTTGATAGTGCCATTTACCAGCTCACAGGAATGATTCTGGCAATCTCCCTACCTCCCCTCTCTAATCCACCCTCCCATTTGTAATAGCTCTTCCATTCTCCCTTTCCTAAATTGAACCCAAGCAAGGGCCAATTGACATAAAGGGTTCTCCTCCCCTCCCCCCTCCCACCCCTCCTCCCCTCAAAATTGCTACAATTTTTAGTGGGACTCTGTTAGACCATTGCTGGAAAGTGCAAAATTTCATTTGCAGCACCTCAATTTCACCAATATTGGTCAAATTTTATTAAATTCAAGTTTATGCAAGGCTTAAAAATTGAGGGGTGTTCATGCAAAATACCTTAAATATGATGACTGTGGAATACATCAAATTTGAGGAAAAACTCTCGGCACTTTATTGAAAATTAGGGCATCTTATGTTTGCTGAAATTTTTGAGGAAAAAAGACAACAAATAACTTTGCCCTATCCTCAAATTTGTGATTTCTCTTTGGTGACTGGTCATGAGTTGTGTAGGGGGAATTGCACACTAAAAATTCACCTAAATTTGTGAAATTTGTGCATTATTACAGAGAAATTCTGATTTTATGAATTCCTAACATAATTTCAGAGATTAAGTTTTCCTGGCTTTCTTACATCCTTCATGCAGCAATGGCATCCTCGTTCTTTGATGTAAAAAATCTATGCTAGAAAGAGAACCGGGATAGATGCAACTTACAAGTATACACACCAAGAGAGCAAACATGCACAAGAGAGGTATGAGTCAAGAATAGTAATGACTCCAATTAACTTCAAGTTCTACAAGTGAATGTACATACAAGAGAAAGTAAAAGAATCAAAATACTTGACTCACACCACTCATACTGGCCAAGTGTGCAAAAACAAAGTAGGCACACATACCTTGAATGGTACTCAGCTGCTGCTCCAAATCTCCAAGCTTGAGAGCACCCCAGGAGATGAGTATGTTATCATCAATATGCCCCCCAAGGTCCCCTTTATATAGATATGAGGTTTTAGGAAAAAACTCAAAAGCCTAAATTAGTTTTTTTGCAAAAATTTTCCACAAAAAGCTTTCTGAGCTTTTCATAATTTTAATTTTGCTCTTAATATCCACATGTCATAACTATCGGCCACTGGATCATGTAGTGTGGCCTTTATGGATTTGTGACACGTGTCATGGGTATTAATATTCTTTTCAACTGTTTTTCACTCTTTGACCAGAATTAGGATTTGGATTTTGAAGAGATTAGAGGTGTCGAGATCATGGAATGTTACACATGCATGGATAGCTCTTTTCAAATAGAATAAGACGATGAGAAAAAGTTTTCAACCATTTTTTACCTAACCTTCCAAACATAAAAATTAACCATGGTGTATGAATCTACTTACCTATGATACTGAACACTCGATATCATATCTAGTATTATACACATAGATTAAGCTACCAACAACTTGACTTTGTAACGTACTATCAAACGATTCTTCTACATCACTGTAACTTGTCAATTTAAGACTTGGTTCAATAGGTGTAGAAATATCTTTACAATTCTACATACCAAACCTTTCAAGCAACTTTTGAATGTTCTTCTTTTGATTCATACAATGACTATCTTGAGAAAATTGAATGCCTAAATAATAATGCAATAAGCCCATGTGTCTTAAATTTTCTTCAAGTCCTTAAGCCTGTCAATCTTTTCTTCACTAGGATCTATCAATAAGATGTCATCTACATATATAATCAAAATAAGTACTCAACTTAATGAACTGTCTCTTTCAATTCACTACTTTTAAATCCTTCTTTTATTAGATATGCATGGATTTTCTCATACCAAGATCTAAGAGCTTGTTTGAGTACATACAATGCTTTAATTAACCTATAATCCAAGTGCTTTTTACCTTTTTTTGCAAATCCTAAAGAGTTAATTGATAT
>CM035408.1:38187652-38217652 GCA_020310875.1 Ceratopteris richardii | reverse complement strand
ATCGAGCCATGTTAAAATGAAGAACGTTGGGTCCAAATAATTCAGACAAACCCGCCATGCGTCAACAAGAACACCTTTTTCCGTTGTTCTAGTGGTTGAGTCTACCATAAAATCAACATCATTTAGCTGAGCTAAGTTCATAAAATATGATGTATCCTCTTGGAGCAATAATCTGAAATAAATGTGGAATTCTATGGAGATCATAAACCGTATAAAATAGAACGACGTCCCATAAGAAAAGCAATTCCAAACCTATCTAGAACTAAACATGACATATTTGCCCTCATGCCACTCCAAGTATTCCTAGCCTTCAGTGCACTTACAAGAAATAGTTTTAACCTAAAGTATCCCTGTGTCCTATGCAAATTTATCCTCTCGGCTCATATATAAGAAGTCCCTATTAATAGAATGCAAACACTACATCCCACTATCCAAGAAGTTATTGGGTTGTCATCTGTATCTTTATTGACACTATGATGCAAACTCTAATCTTTTCTCTTCACCTTACTTTTTCATACGAATGAAAAGATGTTACTTATGGAGATTCAAATAAGTCATAATTATATCAATATTCTATAAAGAGATATACTCAAAAGACATGTGTGTGAGTTCTATGAGAGGGACTACTAGCATTGGATATAGATAAGATGAAGTTTGGACCCATCCACCCTGCCTCAGTGTGTGCATCATAGTATGCCTTTTCTCTTTTCTTAGCGACATAAATACCTACTATAACCTTCAATTGGGTTTCATGTAGCTTCTCCATACCAAGAAAGCTCGTGACCATTCCACTCATATTTTTGTACCACTTTTAAAATTGGGATCAAGAAGTCGATTGGGAGGACCACATTCTGAAAGTACACTAGATTGAATGGTACGGTACTTAGAGCACTCCTATAGGATCCTCAAAAAGCCCAAACAATATGATGTAGCTATTTGTCTCAATCAGACCCGCTATTGTTCACAATTCTAGTTAAGATGGTGTAAAGAATCTTATTTTTTTAACTTTCTACTTGTTGTTGGCTTGTGGATGATAGAGCACTGGCTTCTTATGGATAAATAAGAATTCATTGAGTAATCAATCTACCACTTCATTGATGAACTAAGTACCTTTGTATCGAGCGGACATCTTTTTGACTAAGATTCTTATAGTAATTTGCACATCACTTTTCTTAATGGCTCTAGCTTTGTCCCATTTTTTCAAATAAACCATAGCAACAATAATATATTTTGTTGTGAAACTTTAGCAGGTGTGTGTTGATTGGTGTGATGGATTCTATACATCATTTAGTAAAGGCTCTACTATCAATCATAGGTTGTACTAGCATGTCATCTCTTCTTCTACGGTACTTGGTCCTTTCAATACATCACATCTTAACATAAGATTCTACATTCATGTGCATAGTTGGCCGCCATAATCCTACAAAGAGTTCACATCCTTGCTTGCACGATTGATTATCAATGATTGCGTAATCTTGAATTTCTTCCTCTAATGCAGGCTTTCTAGCAATGCTTTCTCATGTGGGATGCCTATTGTGTTTAAGGAAGTCTATATAGAGTTGACTCCATTCAGGTGTTATGGTAGAGAGTCCATGACAAGTATTCTTGGCACATTCTTTATAGTGATACTCTTCACAATCCCCTACATATGCATGTACATCCTTTTTCATTCATGGTCAATAGACACCAAGTCTATAGAGGTTTTCTAGGATTCTATTTGGCTTCATGAGCCTTCCATATGGCCTCATGTGCCTATTTCAATAGAAATTTCCTCTTATCATCATTGGACCTCAACAACACTCTATTTGGATCCTCGTTATAGAGACTTCCCACAACAATATAATATTTCTTAGCTTTTATGATGTCTCACTCGAACTTGTGTGTTACCTCATGCATTGGGCTATATGTTAGTATGGGAACTAGCTTTTCTGCCCATGAAGAGACTACTTCCAAATTGAACCAATATGTATCATGAAACTCGTTTGTTACTCCTTGTGGAGGTTCTCCATGAGTTATCCATGATAGATGATCTCCCTTGAGTTGGGTGTTTCCTTTTTTTACAACAACCTCAAAGTCAAACTCTATCACTAGTAAAAGCCATCTCACTAATATACTTGTATTGCAAGGTTTGATAACTAGGTATAGTAGTTCTTCATGGTCTACAAAGAACTTAAACTTTTTAGCCAAGAGATAGCAATGAAACATTTTGATATCGTACACCATCCCTAAGCTTTCTCGTTCATTTGTTGTGTAGTTCTTCTCAGCACTATGTAGTTGTCTCATACTTCTTGAAGTTGTATTAAGGATGTGTTGAATTTGTATTTGTACTCCCAAGACCCACACCACCTTGCGTGGAAGCAAGATGGAAGGCTCAAGATAGACTCTCCTCTCATCCAACCCAACCTCCAACATGCCCATGCCATTGGCCATCAGCCCCATGTTATGCCACATGCCCATGTCAAAATGGAGTGAAGGGTTGTCAAGGATCCTTGTCCATGTGAAAAATACAAGTAATGCAACTATTCTAATCACACATCAAAGGAGATACATGCATAGGCACACATGCACCTCACTCTCTCACACTCCCAAAGACACAATACAAGAATGTACATAGTCTAACAGTAAAAGAGAGCATTCTTCTATTCCTAAAGAATATGTACATGAGAGCACATCAAATCAAAAGCTCCCCCTCTTTACAAAAATGAGGCTCTATATATAGGCTAAGCACATCTCCCGATGTGCTCCTTTTGAAAAGTCAAAAAGGGAATATCTCTCACTAACATATCTCTAGGAGATTCTCAAATCTCTTTTGTAACAAACAAATCCCCATAAAAGATATGCATGGGATTTCTATGTGGGATTTTCCTAGATGTGTGCAAACAAGGTGAATTATTTAGGAGTCTCCTACATTGTGGCATAAGGAGATATTAAAAAGTGCTTAGGAGAGTGTTCACATGGGCACATCTCCATTATACAAAAAGAGGGTATTTCTTGAGTACTAAAGGGGTGTCTATGCACAAGAGAAATCATGGGCAACCCCAATAAGCCAACACTCACCCCCCCTAGACTTTGTCACCCTCAACAAAGCTAGAGAAGAGGAACATACATGCATGAATTGTTCCAAGTTGGAGTCTTGGTTTGGAAATCTTCAGGTTTGTAAGTCTACAAGTCTTCAAATCTTCAAGTTTCCAGATGTGCAGGTCTGCAGCAAGTCTTCAGCTCGTCAAGTCTTCATATCTGAGTCACACAATCCCCCTGGGGGGCAGTCAACCCAAAAATAGAAAGAGCAACCTTTGTTGCCAAATTTGCAGCCATTCTTGTTGAGCAAGTCCTAAAAACTACAATCCAAAAACTTCATGGGCATACATAATAATTGCAAACATGAAGGAGTAAGCAAGACCCAGCTTCCATAAGAGGCTATAGCATCTTTAAAAACTTAGTAGAGCAATCCCTGCTTCAAGTAGATCTGCAAAGATATAGGAACCATGTCTTATATCGGATATCTCAGGCTAGCCTGCTACACAATTGTGTCTACCAATGCTCAAACAATAGTGTGGATTTCTACATCTGGGTGGTTGCATATCTCGTGGTGACAGTCATGCACTCTAGATTTATTAGTATAATCTACACATGATCAGGATGGAGAACCTTGAACAAGGAAGCAGCTGAGCAATAGATCTAGGTTCCAACCTAACATAGAAAACATTTTCCAGCAAGGGCAATACTCCAAGAGATGTGGTAACCAAAATAATTCAATTGTGTACCTCAAGCATCATGTTGCCTGCAAACCGTGAAGTTTGGCATCTCTCACACTCATGATGAGAAGGTAAGAGACCAGGGACAATAAAGGTTTTCATAGCATACTCCAGGCATACATAGGAAAAGTTAGAACTGGTCTCAGGAAGACATCCCGGAGTTCGTCTTGTATATAGCCAAGCCCTATGTTACACTCACTCAGACCAACCAGAATGAGGAGGCAACACACCATTTTGTCATGCTACACATAGATTGATAGAACCAAAAAGCGATAGCCATCCCCCAAGCCTAGATCCACCTTCTGAGAGAAAGAAGCCATTAAAGAAAAACTCATCGGCTTCTCTAGATTTCTGATGGGGCCTGCTCATGTAAGTACCCAAATTGTGGCTAATGGAAATGCCACAATAGTAGGATGATCCAAATATGGAAGTCCATGAGGATTGATAGTCTTTAAACCACCTTCAGCTGAGACTAGTCAATACATCCTGCAATTACATCCTTTGTTAGTAGGCCTGGTAGGAGCCTTTGCCCAGTTTGGATAACAAGGCCTGCCACTTATGGCCATACTTGGAAATTCAAAAGTATCTACTTTCTTGCTTCAAGCTTCAATCATGAGAAGTGAAATAAATGACATACATAGATATGTGGCCACTCATGCATAGACAAGATCATACTATTGGTGCTTTACACAATATCATTCCCTGCATAGGGCAGTCACAGTAGTAATTGAATGTTTTGTCTACAATTGTACCTCATGAAGGATCATATCATGACGAGGAGCATCAGAACCCTAGGTAAAACACTAGTAGACTATGATGTGCCAGATAATTGATGGTTTCCACCCATGTCCAATACTCGAGGACTAAGAGCATTGAGTAGAACTTGCCTGAAGAAATTCTTAAGCAACCTAGTCACATTCATCCCAAGATCAAGTCATCATTAGAGTGAGCCATGCATAATGTTAGGGACTGATTCCTTCAAGAAGTGTATGGGCCCCTAAATATCTTCCGCGTTCTCAGATTTTACAAGAAGAGGCATGCACAGGTAAGCATCCAACATGTGTTCAATAATATCCAGAAAGTTGATCTTCATCAGTTGCAGTGTGAGTAATTAGCCAGACTGCAGTCCGTATGTGTTGGTGAGCATGTAGACCGATGATGCATGCATACATATGAAAAATTTCGTCAAGGCTTTTCTTTTGCCCTATGAGTATCAGCTAATTGTTTAAGAACAAACCATTCCCCTTTCCATAGCTCATTGCCATGCTCTGTCCAATGCCGGCAATGACATCATGTGTCTAGATGATCGGGCCTTATAGGTCCATAAGCCAAAATGGCCCCATGGTTCTCATATTGCAAATACTGAGTGCCTAGTATGCATATTCATGAAGTTCACACCCAAACGAAGGAAGATGAGAAAGTATGAATGTACTCTTGCTTGGTAACTTAAAATAGATCAAAACCTCCAAAATACTATTCGTCTACCAACTGCTCTGTTATATTAGATCTTTCTCTTTCCGTTAGTCTGAAGAACTCTTGCTCAGTAAAAGATTCATCCATCCTAGGCCGAAATGTTCAAAGTAAGCCAATTAGGATGGCTATGTTTGAACATCATCTCTTATTTCTATTGACATTTTTTATGGATTTTTTATCATTTTCTTTCAAGAGTGACTACAGTAGATGCAAAAATTGAAAATCAAGGTATCCTATCAAATGGTAATCTGCGATAAGTCTTCCTTTTGAGTGTATGAACCACTAATGACTAGCAAGATTCTTTTGTCAATGAACACATAGACATGACTGTATTATAGTAAGACAAGAAGTTTAGCCCTGTGCAATAGCAAAATGATATCACACAACACTTGTGTAGATGAGTTTCCCAACACCTTGTGAGTGACAACTGTCTTTGGTCAATGACCTTGAGAAACATAAAGGTTGACAAGGAGAACAAGCTATAGTGGGACTAATAGATAGTGCAACAACACATACAAAGATTTCTTCCTCAGTGATAAGCTTGTTCATGAAAAAACACCAAGCTTTAGGGAGTCCCCCTTATTCTTCTTCACTTCCAGAGCTCAGCCGTCTAGCAAGGATCAGGAAACGGAGATGCTGGTGCCTGTAGATGTCCAATAAGAGCCTTTCCCAGCAACAACATGGAGAGCCGCTTTGTTGGTCAGGTGAATTATCTCAAAGCAATCGGGTAGTGCCTCAGGCCTCATCTAGATAGAGAGGAAGCCATGAACAACGATCATTAATGGTGTCCACCCCCCCCCCCAAATCATTCGATGGCACCCACAACCAAAGGAGGCACCTAAAACCTCGGCCTAAAATTCGTCATAGCCCTATCCAAACGCCCTTTGCCAATAATGTGAAGAGATAGAGGGGCATGAGATGCTTGATTTGTCCTAAGGAGTACTAATAATGGGCCGCTGAGATTAGGAGTTGGATGGCTAAGAAACGGAGCCACAAGAAATGTGCAACTCTGTTGTAGAGATTCAAAGATGACCACTGCAGAGTTGACCCATCATAGAGGCTCAAAATGCATCAGGACAAGGGGCCAAATGGCATGAAGGATTATGCACCAATTGCAAAAAAATTGCTCCAACATTTGAGTTGTTTTTGCTCCATCCGAGGACACATCCGAAGAGCGTAACATAGGAGGGATCACTGGCGATGCCCAACTCTGAGATGTCTCGCAATTTCGCTATGGTCATGGTAGAAGGGGCATCCTGGAGAGTAGTAGTCGCCCCATTCATAGCAGGAGAGCCATGGCTTGACCTGCAACCACTAGAGCTATAGAGTGGTACCTGATGAGGTGCCTTCCGAGGAGGTTAAGCCCAAGCTATGCCGAATGAGTGATGTCGAGGAGAGCCTAAAAAGATGAATTTGATGGAGAAGAGCATGTCGGACAGGGTAGTGAAGCCCGGTTCTAGAGTTTGTCAGGTCATTGGATCAATAGATTCGACTTGCAAGAGGCAAAAGAAAGTTTGACTAGTCGATGCAGACCATCTTTCAAACACAATGGAGCCCAAAATCCATAATGCCTCGACCTTATGTGCAGTGGACACCAACGGGGATGCAAGCGCATACTCACACCAAACTATCGGATTGAAGAGGGAGCATAAGCTCAACCTTGAGGAGATAAAGCAATGGGAGCTCGCATAGAGCATCTATTCTAGAATAGGAGAGAGAGTGTGGACTCAACCTCATGTTGGAGAAACCATAGCAAATGTTCAATCCCACGATCAAATGCAGACACATAGAAGGAGTAGACCGTCCATCAAGAAATGGGGAAGCATGATGAGAGAAGGCCATGGGAGCTCAACACCTCATGAATGGGTTTGTGTAGGGGTGCAAGCATGAGAACAAACTTGAAAACAAAGCAGAAGTGAGCATAGAAGCTCATCTCGCCATGGCATTGAGCTTCAGTTAGCTTTCGATAGAACCCTTATGTGAATTGTTTGGAGTAGCAACAAGTTTCCCATGTTTGCAAAGGAGAAAGAATGTCCGATGTTCACGCTTGATTAGTAGAGATGGTGGGCTACGCTGGAGCAGAGCTCCACCTGTGCAAAGCGTCTAGCACCATAGAAGGGCCAAGAGAAGCAGGGGAGAGCTCGAATGAGCTCAACCCCCATGGAACAGAGAGGACTAGGGGGAGTGAGCAGGAGAAGAATGGCCATTTCCCACCATTAATGTTCTGCGTGATTCCATGATCGAAGGGGAAAAGGACATATAGAGGGAGTTAAATCCAATTTACTATGCATCTACCATACTCATTTCGTATGATGCTATCAGATTGCCAAAAATGAGATTCACGATCTTTAAGTTTTGTTACTCTTATGAGAGAGTAACGAAAGCTTCAACAAATCCTCGAACATAGATTAGGCAAGTACTCTTCCCAATGAGTTTACCATTCATTTACATATGCTTGTAGCATATCGTCTAGGATTTCATTAACTCTCTTAGTTTGCCTATCCATCTATGGATGCTCGCTCATACTCTTGCTAAGTCTGGTATGCAATCTTTTGAAGATCACTCTCCAAAAGTGGCTAAAAAACTTCCTAACCTAATAAAAAACAATGTCTAAAGGAAGATTATACAATCGTTAAGGGTGATTTATAAAAAACATAGACAACTTTGGTGTCTTCACTATGCTAGGTGTCAGAATAAACACAATTGGTTAACCTATCCACAATTACCCAAATTGAGTCATGCCCTATCTATGTCTTAGGTAATCCTATAATAATATGCATGGAGATACTCTCCTACTTCCCACCAAGAATATCCAATGGGCAAAGAAGATCTCTTGTCCTCAACCTTTGAGCTCTATTGGTCTGGTAGGTAGTGCATCAAAGCACATATTATAGGACATCCTTATGAATTCTAGGTTAGGTGTTACCATTAGTGTCCATGTTAAGGCCAAATGGGCGTCGGATACTTTTGCATATGTTCTTTAATGAAACATATAGTGGCTTGGCCAACCAAAAACCCTAAGCTTGACTGCATTTGTAACACCCACGCGACCTGTGTTTATGCTCTTTGTGCACTGTGTTTTCTACATATTCTGCAGCCCCTAAGTAGAGTACTATATTTGGCGTCTAGAGCTCAATTTTCTATTGCAAGGGGATCATCGTCGAGCTCTCGAAAAGGAAAATCCACCGTGGTGCATCGCCATCGCAATACTTCACTAGGAAAATTTCCCTTAAAAAATATCATGTCTTGTTAACTCATGTTTGTCCCCCACTAAGGGTGTCATGACTCTCATAAAGAACTTTCTTTCTCATCTCTAAATCTCCTAAGTACACATATCTTTCGTTTATATAATAGATCTCTCTCATGAACATTGTAAGTCTTCCACTTGAATCCTTGTTTCCATCCCTTCTCCTTTCTTGAATTTCCATACTCATATATCTTCTCGTGTTGCTCGCTTCTCGTCGCAGCCAACGACCTCCTTTCTTCCGTTATCTCTTGCCGATAATATTTGTATGTGTTCTTGAATACTCTATGCTTATAATACTCTATGAGCATAATCCCTCTTTCGAAGACAAAGGATTGCTACCAGCGTATCGTGATGCTGCCTCTATCACGAACTCATTACTCCTGCTAGCCATGATTTTTTTCTTCCTTCTCCTCGTTTCCCATCCTAGATGACATAGTTCGAGCCGTATTTCCCCTCCGGAGATAGCATGCGTGCTTTGTCCTCCATTGTTGCAACACCTTTCAAGTTACTTTGAAAAAAAGGAATTATCGCCATATACACCAGAAAGCACACATATATTCACATGCATACCCAGAGTTGCATACGTTAGCACACATAGAAACACTCACACGTACTTACACATATGCATCGGTGAGGACATTCTAACATGTAAACACATTAATACACACATTCAGGCACTCACAAGCATGTAATTGTGTACATGCAACCATACAAAAATGACACACATAACACAACACAAACACACACACACACACGCGCACACACACACACACACACACACATATATATATATATATATATATATATATATATATATATATATATATATATATATATATATATATATATATATATATATATACACACACACACACACATATACATTAGCCACAATAGATGCATCACATAGATGCATACAAAATGCACATTCATGTACACACATTTGCATATTTACCAACTCTTAAGTGTTCATACATGCTTACATGTATATATAATATACATATATTTACACATATATGAGTATGCACATCTATGCATATGTACACACAATTTGGCTTGATCCTCACATATGCATACACACCCACTAACATTGTCATTTTGTGTAGGTAGAAGAAGGATATATCATGCAAGAAAATCAATGATAGTTCATGCATATGTGTGCCAAGCAATCACACTTCCATATCCTACAAGTACTTTGACTTATAAATGAATATATTAGACTGCACAAGCACATTAAAATAATTTTCAGATTTCGACTACGAATTGTGTCTACATCTGCCCCCTCTAAACATGTGCATCCTCCAGATGCAAAAACTTGTACACAAATAAAGATGAACATGCATCATTTTTTTTAGATAATTAAATTTATTCAAGCCAAATAGAGATGCATACACATGATGGCTCAATGCAAGTAGATATATTGGACTTCATGCATGACTAAAGTCACTAATCAAATATGAGCATAGTATTTAATTTAAACGGCTCAAGATTTTACAATTGAGTTAGAATGTATATGACTAGTCCTAATTAAAATTTGGAATTGACTAGTCCTCAAAGCTCTTCCTTCCATATGAGTAGTCAAATATTCCATTGGAAAAACAATGTACCTCATGTATTGAATTCTTATGCGTATTGTGATGTAACCTATTACCCACTTGTAATGATGTTATACTTTATGGAATAATGGAATGTTATATAAAATTTAATGTCTTGAGGGTTTTAATGTGATTTGTGTTTTGATTTAGCAGGTGAAGACTTATGAGGGTGTGAATGCATGTGGACTTATTCAGATATTTTTGAAGATATTTAGAAGAATATTTAGAAGGTAGTATTTTAGTTATTTTTTGTAAAGATAATAGATCGCTTTAGATAAACTTCATGATGATAGATGATTTGTTAGATAAACTTTGTGGAGCATGTGTCTTTAGTAAAATTGATCTTAAATATGGGTATCACTAGATAAGAATGACATAAAATGACATTTACAAGACTTCCTTTAGAACTCCAATTGGTCATTTTGAATTCATTGTAATGCCTTTTGGACTCACCAATGCACTTGCTACATTTGCACGTATGATGAATAACATTTTTCTTGATTGTCAAGCTTTTGTTCTTGTTTTCTTTGATGATATACTTGTTGGAGTTAGACGTCTGCGGAAGCATGCGAACAGCACAAGGAAGAAGAAGAAGCTTGGAGCACAACACACAATACTGAATGTATTACTAGAGAATGTACAAAGATAAGTAGCCCATTAGGGCAATAGGCATATATACAAGCCGGGGGAAAAAAACCTCCTAAAGAGGGAAAAAAGTGCCCCGGCGGTCCTAGAGTGTTCACACACATCACTACCTGAATATATCAACAAATCCCCCCTGGGAGTGATGCGGTGAACAAGTGGCTGGCACTCATGTATAAGGAAGTGCCAAGCTATGTGGAAATCACTCCACAAAAGGAAGTAAGCCCAAAGCTTTGCGGAATGCTTCAAACTTCTCCCTAGGCAGAGCCTTCGTGAAAAGGTCTGCAATGTTTTCCTGCATGGGCACATATGCCAAGCTGATCTCCCCAGCTGAGAACCTCTCCCTGACATAATGATAATGCACCTCAATGAGCTTAGTGCGAGCATGGAACATAGGGTTCCTTGCAATTGCCAATGCACTCTGACTGTCAGTGAAGATGGTGGTGGCAGAAGATTGACCAACACCCAAATCAGCCATAAGGCGTCTGAGCCACACACAGTCAACAGTCGCTGTGAAAGCTGTCCTATACTCAGCCTCACAACTGGAAGTGGCCACAGTAGACTGCTTCTTGCTCAACCAAGATATACATGAGCTACCAAGCATGAAGCAAAAGCCACTGGTGGACACACGCGTGTCATAGCAACCAGCCCAATCTGAGTCAGAAAAAGCATGCAAATCTGGCGGTAGTGATCCCACCTTGGGATAAAACAACCCAAGTAGCCGAGTCCCACTCAAGTAGCGAAAGATGCGCTTAATCGCCTTCCAATGCGTGACTCTTGGGCAATGCATAAACCTGCTCATCTGTGAGACAGCAAACTGAATATCTGGCCGAGTAATGCATAAGTAAATCAAGCATCCAACAGCCTGCTAATAGAGAACAACATCAAATGCATCCCCAGCATCATGAAGACTCAATCGTAAACCTGTCTCCATAGGAGTGGCAATAGGCTTACAGTCTTCAAAGCCAAAACACTGCAATAATGTGTCAATATATTTCGTTTGACACAAAGCCATTCCACCATCAACTTGCATAAACTGAATGCCCAAATAGTGATGCAAATGCCCCAAATCAGACATCTCAAATGAGGCATGCAAATCAGCCTTGAAATCAGCAATATGCTTCTCAATAGGACCAATGAGCAGCATGTCGTCAACATAGACAACAATGATCATTAGCACACTTAACATATAAGGTGCTTTCAATTGGACTGTTCTCAAAACCATGTGCAACGAGATAGGCATGTATCTTCTCATACCAAGCACGTGGTGCTTGCTTTAAACCATATAATGCCTTCTTTAACCTGCACACCTGGTTTTCATGCCCTTTCTACACAAAGACACGGGGCTGAAAAACATACACTTCTTCATGCAAGTCACCATTCAGAAATGCTGTTTTAATGTCCAATTGATGTACATTCCAACCATGATGGGCTGCAAAGTGCACAAATGCTCAACAGTAGTCATACGGCATGTAGGTGCAAAGGTCTCATCAAAATCAATGCCTCTTTCCTGCGCATAACCCTTTGCAACAAGCCTAGCCTTATACCTGTCAACTGTACCATCAGGTTTACACTTCAGCTTGTATACCCACTTAGTGCCAATGGCCTTCTTGCCAAGAGGCAAGTCACATAAAGACCATGTACCATTCTTCATTATAGCATCATATTCAGATTGCATAGCAGCCATCCAATTTTCTGAATTCTATGCTTCATCAAAAGAAACATGCTCATTCTCATCACAGAGACTAGACGCAGCCATAACATAGCAATCTAATGCAAAGGATGCACTATGAGAGCTTGAACGAGTACGATATGACAAAGGTGCATCTAATTTGCTATCACGCAAAGTCTGCACCAGCCATTTTGGCATAGTTTTTGCCTGCTCAATATCAACTCTCTCATCAACAAGTGCATCAGAAATGGAATGATCTGCATCATCATATGAAACTTGCAAAGGCTGAGAATTTGCCTCATTAGGACCAGCACTAGACTGTCCACCTGTAAAAAGAGGCATCAAAGTATCATACATGTCTTTGGAGCTAACATATGTCTCCTTAGTACATGAAAGCAATGGTTGAATAGCATCTTCCACAAAGACAACATCATGGCTAACCAAAATGCGTTTTTTTCTGTGGATGATATAGACGATAGCCTTTACTTTCAGAATTGTACCCAACAAAAATACATTTTACTGCCTTATCATCCAATTTTCTGCGATGTTGTTCACGCACTAGTGCATATGCCAAACAACCAAAAACACGCAGATGAGCAACAGATGGCTTGTGGTCATGCCAAGCCTCATATGGAGTGATAGACTGCAGTGCTTTAGTGGGACACCTGTTCAGTACATATGCTACACACATGATAGCCTCAAGCCAGAACCTATGTGGTAAAGCCTCACTCTTGACCATGCACCTCGCCATCTCCATGAGTGACCTGTTCTTTTGTTCAGCAACTCCATTCTGTTGAGGTGTATACGGCACTGTACACTGGTGTTTTATCCCACGTTCAACCAGAAATGCATTAAAATCAGAAGACATATATTCCCCCCCTCGATCAGAACGGAGGGTGCCCATTTTACATGCTGACAGATTTTCAGCCAAAACCAAAAACTGTTTAAAGCACATGAACACTTCGGACTTTGCCTTCAATGGATATACCCATGCATGCCTGGAAAAATCATCAATGAAAGTCACGAAGAAAAGGTAATTTCCAGAAGAGGGTGTCTGCATAGGACCACAAACATCACTATGTACAAGCTGCAATTTCTACGTAGCCCGAACCGAACCATCTCTTGGAAAGGAGGAACGCTGCATTTTGCCCAAAATATAGCCTTCACATACATGTTTTCTAGTTGCCTCAAGCTTGGGCAAAGAAGACATCATATCAGATTTCTACAGGCGTAGCAAACTAGCAAAATTCAGATGACCAAAGCATGCATGCCAAAGCTTTGCATCTCACATAGCCTGAGAATCATGAACTGCACATGCCGAATCATTAACAGATCTTTCATAGTCTATGAGCTTATACAGCCCACAACATAAAATGCCAGAAGCAATAATCACATCCCCATTTGACAAATCATGAATTGTACACCTATCATCAACGAATTTCACAACCAAGCCAATCTTGGCTAATGCAAAAACTGATAACAAGTTCTTTTTCATCCCTGGCACAAATAAAGCATCTGAGAAAGTGAAAGAACTACCATCAGCAGTAGTCAAAATGATCTTACCAACTCCCGTAACAAGATAAGAGGAGTTGTTGGCGCATGTAACAGTATTCCCTGTAGGGGCAGGCTCGAGTGAAGAGAAGAAACTGCGCTGCGAGGTAATATTTTTTGGTTGCCCCACTGTCAAAATACCAAACATCTGAGTCCACTGCAGACATGCTGTTGGTAGCAGTCAAGGAACCGAAGGACTCACAAGACAAGGAAGCCTACGAAGGGAGTCGGAGCGAAGAGAAAGCACAAGCGGACACAGTAGTCAAAGAAGATCTGGCAAGTAGGCCATTTAAATTTTTCATGCATCAAAGAGTTGGGCACACAAGAAGAAGGAGCAAGTATGTATGTCAAAAGGTTAGAAGAAATCCCTACAAAACTAGTGATTTTCATCACTAAAAACCATTGTAAATACCATTTCATATTTTTGTAGCTCCATTTTGTGCAAGCCAAGGAGTCCTTGAGCTTGAGGAGCTTTAGAAGTACCTACCTATCAGTTTTCACATTTTTTAGACTCCGTTTGAACCTCCAAATACGGCAGAGAACCTAATTTTTAACTAGGCCGGACACTAGGTCTGGACAAGGCCAAAACCTAGTCAAAAACTATAAATAGAGCTAGAGAGCTCATTTTTGAGGTGAGTTGATAATAGATTTAAACTTGTATGAGCACTTTTGAAGCAATCTAAAAGAACTCCATTGTCTTCCTCTTTGTCTTGCCGTGTGTGCGCGTGTGTGTGTATGTGTGTGCATGTTGGTGTGCTTCTCACTCACGCACTTGTGCCTTCACTTGCTCGAGGTCATCATACCATCCTCATGTCTTCCCGGATTGACATTAAAGGAGGTGCTACTCATCACTGAGCTACACATGCACTGCTCATGAGAAGATGGGTCAAAACTGTAGACAGTAGTAAATGCCCATTCTTCTTCCTGCACAAGATTTGCAGACTTTGTTTTTGGTGTAGAGGCCTCTGCAACAACCATTCCAACCTGTTTCTTCTTTGCCTCTTTAGCAGCCAGTTTTGGACAGTTCTTTATGATATGATCATTCCCTTTACAGTACTTACAAAACAATTTCTGCTTTTTTGATTTCTTCTCATCTTTATCTTCCTTCTTCGAATATGCAGAATTAGCAGATTTTTGCTTACTAGTTGAAGAGCTCCATTTTTCTTTGCCCTTCTGACTAGCCAAGAAAGCTTGATCTGCAACTTGCATAATGGACCTATTTTGCCTCAATTGATCTTCCTGCAACAGAACAGAGACTAACTCCTCAAATGACAAGGCATTTGGATTGCCTTTCATCATCAACCGAAGAGTAGAAGCAAAACTCTGATATGAATCAGGAAGACCATTCAAAACGGTCTGCACAAGTGACCTATCTGGTATAACCTCATCAGCAGAAATCAACTGTTCCTTCAAGTCTTTGATCTTTGTTAGGAAACTGTCCATAGAATCACCTTCATTCATGTGCTCACTCTCCAACTGTTTTCCGAGGTAAGCAACACGAGCCTCATTCCTAGCTTGGTACAATGTGGTAAGTGTATCCCAAGCATCCTTAGTTGTTCTACAAGAGAGAACGTGAGGAATAATGGCACGTTTGACAGACAAAGCTATCAATGCATGTGCCTGGGCATCTCTGCCATCCCAACGAATCTGCTCTGCAGTAGGTGCAGTAGAAACAGCAGCACGAACAGGAATTGGTGGAATATCATCTTCGACACCATCTTCATCAGCTCCAGCACCTGTATTTGCAATACCTGTAGTCAGAGGTGTAACAGGACGTCTTTCAACACCCTGCACAATGTTCCACAATCCTTTTGCAACCAATACATGTCGCATCATATAAGCCCATAACGGGTAGTTGGTACCATCCAACTTATCCTCAACAGCCAACATACGGAATATGTCAGTGCTTTCAGCCATGGCCGGTGACTAAAATACCTTGATGCAGAAAATTGATTGTATCTCAAAAAGTTGTACGGAACTGCCCAGACAAGTTCTGCTAGACCTGTGTCAGACTTCGAGACGCTTATACTGGCAAACAGAAACTAGTATATACCTTTGGCACAAAAAGATGAAAT
The DNA here is from genome assembly GCA_020310875.1 of Ceratopteris richardii. Classification (NCBI taxonomy): domain Eukaryota; kingdom Viridiplantae; phylum Streptophyta; class Polypodiopsida; order Polypodiales; family Pteridaceae; genus Ceratopteris; species Ceratopteris richardii. The sequence continues at coordinate 38,201,642 of CM035408.1, read as the reverse complement.
AACCTGCACAAGCACTGCGATAGTGCGTTTGGAGGTCGAAATTTCGTGCGAATCTGAGACTGCAAACGGAGGAGTGTCGATGGCACCCTAGATGAAGCGACGACCTGCTTTGATACCAATTGTTGGAGTTAGACGTCTGCGGAAGCACACAAACAGCACAAGGAAGAAGAAGAAGCTTGGAGCACAACACACAATACTGAATGTATTACTAGAGAATGTACAAAGATAAGTAGCCCATTAGGGCAATAGGCATATATACAAGCCGGGGGAAAAAAACCTCCTAAAGAGGGAAAAAAGTGCCTCGACGGTCCTAGAGTGTTCACACACATCACTACCTGAATATATCAACAATACTTGTCTATAGTGAGAATGACAATGACCATGAAAATCATTTAGCAATTTTCTTTAATTTATTGTGCAAAAAATAACTTTATAACAATCGTGAAAAGAGTTATTTCTGTCAAAAAGAATTAGAGTATCTAGGACATATTGTTTCTAGTCAAGGTGTTCATGTAGATCCAAAGAAAATTAAAGTAATTGAAGAATGGATTGTACCTCAATCTATGAATGATGTACACTCTTTTCTAGGGTTAGATAGTTTTTATAGAAGGTTTGTAAAAGGTTTTTCTTATTTAACACTTCCACTCACATTATTATTGAAGAAAAAGTTAAAATTTTCATGGGGATTATAAAGAGTTGAGAATGTTATATGCATAATGTTAATAAGAAACGAGTAGCTAAATAATTTAATGAAAATGAATTTGTACAGTTACGAATAATTAAAAGACGTTTGAAAAATGTTTCACAACATCCTAAGGTTAAACTTGCACCGCGTTATTACGGACCTTTCCATATTATTCAAAAAATTAATGAGAATGCTTTTAGATTAGACATAGCTTTTCATTGGAATATACATAATTCTTTTCATATTATTTTATTGAAATCTTTTAAATGAACTTTACCACTCACTCTTATTTTAGATGATCCTTCATTACTTGAAGAGGATGCTGAAATTTCAGTCCTAGAGAAAATACTTGATTATGATGTTACTACTACATGCATAGGTAACCGATATCATAGATATTTAGTTAAATATAAAAATCACTCACTTGAAGAGTCTGAATGGATTCATAAAACATCACTAACTCCACACTATGGTCATTTGATTTCTGCATATCATTCACAGTCACATTAAATTCTAGCTTTCCAATTCCATGCATGTGTTTTTACACGGAACATGCTTATGATTGTTCAGTGATGGAACATGTGACTGACCATCCATGTCTATGTTATTCTTATCAATTGAGATCAATTGCTCATCAACTGGGAGGCATGTTATACTTTATGGAATAATGGAATATTATATGGATTTTAATGTCTTGAGGGTTTTAATGTGATTTGTGTTTTGATTTAGTAGGTGAAGACTCATGAGGGTGTGAATGCACCTGGACTTATTTAGATATTTTTGAAGATATTTAGAAGAATATTTAGAATATAGTGTCTTAGTTATTTTTTGCAAAAATAATAGATTGCTTTAGAAAACGACGTTTTTGTAAAAATAGTAGATTGCTTGAAAAGTGACGATTTTGTAAATAAAGTAGATTTTTGTAAACGCATGCTTTTCAAAGTGCCACCCTCATGTATCTTCTATTCAGGATGTAATGAAAAATACCTATAAGGACATTTTTGTAAAAATATTAGATCGCTTGAAAAGTGACGATTTTGTAAATAAAGCAGATTTTTGTAAATGCATGCTTTTGGAAGCGCTGTCGGTGAGAAATTGTTACTCTTAAAATATTACAAAAATTAAAAGATTAATTGATTGATATAAGTTTGGTTAAATTATGGAATTTTGACTAATGTTTGACTTTAATTTTGCAGGAAAAGAAGTTTGCTGACCAAAAATAAGATGGGAAGTATTCATTTAAGTTTATTCCAGGGTATTATAAGGGTTACTTAAGGGGTAAACTAAGCTTTGGATGAAAATATAAAGATAATTAAGGGTTAATTATAGGTTTTGATCATACTCTAGCTAAATTACAAGGGTAATTAAGGGTTAAATGTATGTTTTGAGCATGGATTATAGGGTTCAAGTTAAGCTTTAAGGTTAATTATGGGTTAATTATTCATCCTAGTGGGTTATGGAAGGTTAGAAAATAGATTTATGGGTTAGTTGGAGCTAATTGATGTGGTTTAAAGTTAGTTGTAGGGTAAACCTAAGGTTAAATAATTAAATAAGTGGGTTGTAGTCCATAAATGAAATATTCAATAGGTTAATTATATCTTAAGGAACCTTAGCAAATTAAAAGGAATATATATTGATTATTTTTTTCCACTAAGCCTAAGGTAATAATTAAAATGGGTTAAATTAAATTTTAGTCTAAGTTATAGTATTTATTCTAAAAATTTTAGTATTCAATTAAATAAAAAAGGAGAAGTGAAAGGTTTTTTTTTTTTTCTAAAGTATATGGTCCATAGAATCTTTAAATAGTTGGATGAAATTGGGGAAATTCACATAAAGGGAAAATCCCACGCCTTTTTTCTTGTTGAGTGTTGTTGGAGTGATGTGGAGTCAATTTAGGTAATTGGTTGAGTTATCTAAAGAGAATTGTAGGCTATGGTGGGCTACTCACTTCTATATAAGAAGGGAGTACGTGCTCACAAGTTCATGTGTTTTTTTTCAGATTTGATTTATGAAGAATTGCAGCCTCTTGAAAGCTATTGGCGAACTGGAGATACACATGTGACCTGAAGTTTGAAAAGCAGAGATTATCCTTAGTTTGAAACTTTTATTAGCTTGTATAGGCTATTTTTTAGACTGTCATTTATAAACATCATCCTTGAGGTTGTATAGGACTTTGGTTATTAATTTAGTATCATCTTTTATGTCTAAAGAAAATTCTTCTAGTAACACCTTTCTACCTTCATCAACTTTTGAATTGTTGTTTCCAAAATCAATAGAAGATAAAGAATCAATAAAAGAAGTAATAGTAGAAGAATCTTTGCACGATCCTAGAACAACTATAACTTTACTTTCTACTGTTCCTCCTAATGTTAGTGAAGAAAATTTTCCTCCAACTGTAGATAGAAACGTAGAAAATATCCAAGAAGAAACAAACGAAACTATAAAAAATCAAATAGTTAGTGAAAAGATTATCCTACCTTCTTATTTTGATGCAGTTGAACTTTATAGGAACGCTTCACCTTATGGACCTTAGGAAAAGTTATACCTGTCCTGCATAGTCACCCTGCGTGCGCCGTTAGCGAGGCGACTGAATTGATCCGCCAGTCGTCAGAAATCACGCCCTCAGCGCCACCCTCATGTATTTACCATTTAGGACGTAATGAAAAATACCGATACACATGCTCTGATAGACTCTTCCATCAAAGTATGTGGGGGGAGATTGTAACCAATCTAGTTTCAATTCTCTTGTGTCTTTCTAGTCTCTGAGTGCTTTTGTGAGATCTCGTTTCTATACTATCCTCTGTGTATGTGCGAATGTGGGATCTTGTCAACAAATGAATGCTGTGGGGATTTATTAAATGCAATTCATCTTTGAGTTTCATGTTTGAATGTAGTTGACATGTTTTACATGTAGTCATATAGCTTTGGATGTATTCACATATCCCAATACTTCTCTTTTACCTTGTCATACGTTGCATGTAAACCTTTATGTCTGATAAAAAAAGCTAGTTGTGCATATCACTCATAACCTTTCTCCTATCTCTTTATTCTCTAATACTCACTGAGGAGCATTTTCTTTTCATTTTGAATGTCTCTAGATTAACCCACCTTTCAAGAAGAAGTTGGCTAACTTCTTTGGTTTATTTCATAATTTCACTTTAGGCCAATTCAAGCCTAGAGACATAGTGCATAAATACCTTCCAATTTCTCTCCAATCATCTTCATGTTTATTTCATTAAACTTTTTATTGAAAATTATTTACACATCCTATATATGCCCAACTTTCATTTTTGTCTCTTTATCATCTCCTAAGTTTCCATTCTTTGCTTCCATCAATGAACTAATCATAAAGCTTGACTTTCTAGGTCTATATGCAAAGTCAATTTTGATTATTCTAACATATGTTTCATGAGTATGGATAGTATGTACATGAGATGAAGAATAAAAGCTAAAACCAATATCTTCATCATTGGAAGTTATTGAAGTCTCATATTCATATACGTCTTGAGAGAATGTGCCGACCACCACATTATTTCTTCCAATAGTTTGCATAAATTTATGATTTCAAGACTTAATGAAGGTTATCCACTTGAGTATAGCAATGTCTGTCGTGGAAGAATTTAATATCATTCCTAGTAATGGAAACAATCTATTTCTACTACAACATTTGCTCTAATTAAGTATTCTTTACACCCAAAATTCCGCATAGTTCATGCTTCATTTGTGGATAGCCTCTATACCATATCTTTAACCTTGCTCATCTTTCTGGCTGATTACCCATCCAATGCCTGTAGGGCTCATTCCAACCATAATAAGAATTGTCTTATTTTTTGTCTAAGCATTGGAGCATCAAGAAAAGCCTTCTTCAACTTTCTTATGGCTTGATTATAGAACTCTTTCCATTGAGATCATTGGCCTTTTGGTAGCAGTTAATACAATGGGTCTACTACATGAGCAAAATGTAGAATCCACACCACATAGAAAACAAATGACCCAAGAAACCTCCTCACTTCAATGATTGTGGAAGTGTAATTCACAAAAAAAATTATGTTAGGCACACACCAATAAACAAAACCAATCATGTTTTAAGTTAATCATGGCTCTTTAAATAGTGCAAGTTAAATACATGATCCACCAAGTTGGCTTCTTTTTATGGACATGGAGTTCTAATCCCGAGGACGCCATAATCCTTTTTGAGGTTTGAGTCTCTGACCTCAAAAGAGCTCCTGTAATAAAGAATAATAGTTCCTTTTTTTTGGGGAAGTTCAATCCTCAAGTTACTCTTCCATTTATGATGGTGCATAGATATCGACATTGAAGATGGTTAGGCATTGGCAATTCACAAAACCGATTCACAGAGAAAGATATTCAAGACAGACCTCCCAGCCATGCATAATCTATTTACTTCAACTTCCATAAAGGAAAGACTTGGTGGCTTCCCACATGAGTGCCACTTGGCACTCATGTGAGGGCCCATGCACTACAACATATGAGGGGCATATCGACGTTGCTTATACCAACGGTCACTCTCGATGTCGGTATAAACATTGGAAAAATGCACTTAAGCATACTGAGGTCACTTGATCGTCGATATGACCGTTTAAAACGGATCATTGGGATGTTTCACGATCGCCAGTATAAGCATCGATATAGGCACCAGTATAAATGTTAGTAATTTATAGTAAATTATCGATGCTTATACCGATGCCTATACTGAGGCCGTGTTTTAAACATACCGGGAACTCGAGAGAAAATATCAACATTTTCCACGTGTTTTACACTAAGTACTGCTTGCTTCTGTCGAACTTGCATGTGCAAATCGAATTGTGACCCGCATTATCTTGTGCACACACATATACACTAGATCTCTCTCTCTACACACACTCTCCCTCTCTCTCTTTAGATCTTGCATCTTGGTAAGTGGTGTGCCTCTTTCCCTTTGTCTTTCTCTATGCTTTATGTTTTATAATTTTTCTTCTCTTTGATTTTGCAGAAGTTTTTGGCATCAATTCTTTGGAATTCGACGATAGACGACATACATTATGCTTTGACGACAATGATCCAAAAGAGAGACATACCTCTAAGTGATTGTTTTATTCTCTATTGATAGAGAGAGATAGAGAGAGAGATAGAGAGAGAAAGAGATACAGAGAAAGAGAGACAAAGAGAGAGAGAGAGAGAGAGAGAGAAAGAGAGATGAAAGAGAGGAAGATAGAGAAAGAAATAAAGAGAGATGAAAGAGAGAAAAATAGAGAGAGAGAGATAAAGAGATATGAAAAAGAGAAAGATAGAGAGAGAGATAAAGAGAGAGAGAGATAGAAATACATACACACACATACATACATGTATATACACACACATACATACATGTATATACACACACATATACACGCACATATACACACACATATACACACACATATACACACACATATACACACACATATACACACATGCATACATACACACACATACACATATACACACATGCATACATATACACACACAATACACACACACATGTACACACATGCATACATACACACACATGTACACACATATACATACATGCATGCATACATACACACATGTGCACACATGCATACATACACTCACACATGCATACATACACACATTCATGTACACACACGCACACACATACACATACCATACACACACACACTCATACAAACATAGACACACACATACACATACACATACACATACACACATAACCATACACATACACACACATACACATACAGATACACATGCACACAAGTACACACACATCCACATAGATACACACACATCCACGTACACATACACACACATACATGCATATGTACACACATACACATACATACACGCACACACGTACACATAGCATACACATACACACTCATACAAACATAGATGCACACATACACATACACATACACATACATGTTGGAACATCAAGCTTACACTATGCTTGAGGTGGATTTGATCTACATCAAAGGCTATCGTGTCGAAAGAATATCCGTTGGAGAGTTCTTTTTCATATGCTCATTTATTGTATTTTTTTGAGAGATTTTTGATGGCTCATTTACCGTTGTAAAAGCCTTGAGCTTTAAACATGTAAAGGTAGAAATATAGAGCCCAAATCCCACGAATTTGTGGTGGTTGAAGTTGCATTCAATCAAGCAAATCCAATCACCTAAAAGTAGATCAAACTAGATCTTCACTTTTCCTAGATTGTAGGAAAGTGAATTGATTCCCTCCAACAACCATTCCCACCTTCATTTGAATTCAAATTCAACTTGTAAAAGTCGTGGAACACTCCTAGAGTCTATATAAAGACTTGAAATCACTTGTACATTACATGGAAGCAATATACATACACTTGTGACCATCATTGTCTTGCTCCTTCAATTTTCTGCATCATCTTCTTCAGTAATCTTGCAGAGGCTGCTGCTCTCTCCCCAGAGCTCCAAATTGAGTGAAAGATAACTCATTGGAAAGGTATAAGTTTCTAGTTTATGGCTGTAAATTTTCAAAGCATTTGGTTCAGTAGATTTGGAGAAATCTTAGTTTGTATGTCTCGGGGTCAATCTCTACGTATTCCTGAAAAATAGGAAGTACCACCGGTGAATGTCGCATTCATTCCTATAGCATATTTTGCTTATTCATTATACTTTTGTGCATTCCATACACTCAACCCTATGTGTATCACTCCCATAAAAGGATTTTTTCTAATTGTAATCACGCTGGTCGCTATGGACATTTGAAGTTCATTGTCTCTTCCATAGATAGTAAGTTTTTTTGAGCTAGTCGACCCCCGAACATATCTGTTTTGTATCGACTCATTCTCCTTGATGCTCCAAAGTACATAGTGTGTTTCTTTGCACTTATAGCATGCCTCTAAGGTCTATTTGAGTCTCCATAAGCTCAAGGGCTGGTCTTGTGCCGGTTGGCTTGACCAAACTTCGTCGCTTCGAAACGCACTTTTCTACCTTCGACAAGCTTCTCCAAGTTCTTTCAGTGGTATCAGAGCTAGATCAAGATGGGTGACGAATTTCCCTCAATGATTGAGAAGCTTGATCGACACAACTACGCGGCTTGGCAAATCAGAATGGAGGCCTATTTGCAAGGTAGAAATCTTTATGGAATTGTAGCAGGTGATGACGCTATGCCTATTCCAAGATCCATAGGAGGACCTACACAAGAGGAGACAGATAAGCTCACACTTTGGTGCGCAAGGGATGCTCAAGCAAGGTCGTACATACTAAACTCTATCTCTAACTTTCTATTACCACATATTAGAGGATGCAAGACATCTCAAGAGACTTGGGGTGCCCTGGAGACTTTCTTTTATGCTAGTACCAAAGCAAGAAAGAATCATCTTTGGAACGAGTTCAACCAAATGAAGAAGACACCTAAACAAACCATCACAGAGTTTGTTACCAAGGTCAAGGAGGTTGCGGATCAGTTAGCATCCATTGGAGAGCTGATTGAAGAAGAGGTCATCATGAGGCAAATTCTCAACGGCATTCAAAGTGATAAGCAATGGCAATCCTTCACGACGGCTTATGATCTCATCATGGATGTGCAAACTCCAGACTTCAACATCTTTCTTGGACAACTCTTCAATCAAGAAGCCAACAATAGCATAAAGGAAGGTAACTCTTATCATGGTAATTCAACTAGTGCTCTATATATAGATAAGAAGGATAAGAAGCAGGAAGGCAAGAAGAAGGAAGAAGATGAAGAAGAGACTTCTCAAGCCAACTTCACAAGCAAGAGCAAGTGGAAAGGGAAGAAGAAAGGAACAAAGCAAGACAAAACCAAAGGTCAGAATGTTCAACCTTGTGCCATATGCGATAAGACCAACCACACCACTTAGAATTGCTGGTTCAATGGGAAGACCCAGAAAGGAAGCGGAAGAGGTGGATATGGCAGCAATAGAGGCAGAGGTGGACACAACTTCAACAATAACAATAGAATCTATAATAGAAGGGACTACAACAATTATTCATAAGATCAGCCACATGAAGACTCATTACTTCTCATGAATCTTAGCCACAAAGAAGGTAAAGAAGATGATCATTTGTTCTACATAGATTCAGGATGTTCGAATCATGTTGCAGGCAACATTGCTCTTCTATTTGATTTGGAAAGTCCAAAGCATAGACATGAAGTGCAAACAGGGGATGACACAAAGCACAATGTGGAGAAGATTGGTAATGTCAAAGCTTCCAATGACAGGACAAACATTCTAAGTAAGGTTCTCTATGTACCCACTATCACTAAAAACCTAATAAGTGTAGGCCAAATAGTTGAAAAAGGCTTGCAAGTTAGGTTCACCCAACATGGAGCTTTTGTGGAAGATCCATGTCAAGGCTTCAAGAAGATAGCCCGAGGTGAGAAGCATGGTAGGCTCTTTACTTTTGAAGTAGGAGAAACCAGGAACATAGCTCTATTCAACTTTGGGTCTCAAACCCTAAGTGAGCTTGAAGTGTGGCATAAGAGACTTGCTCATGTGAATGAAAGAACCTTGAAGGATCTATGCAGGGATCAAAGTGTTCTAGGACTGCCGAACATATCAAAGCAACACATGATCAACAGGTGTGATGCATGTCAAATTGGGAAGGCACAAAGTCAACTATTCAACCACAAAGGCTACATCCACAACAACTTATTGGACTTAGTACATACAGATGTATGGGGACCAAGTCAAGAACCTTCATTGGCAGGATCAAGGTATTATGTCTCATTTATTGACGACCATAGTAGATGGACTATTCTATACTTTATCACAAGTAAGAATGAAGTGTTTGATTGCTTCAAGAAGTGTCTTGCACATGTGGAGAATCATACAGGTAGATCACTAAAGAAGCTCAGATCTGATGGAGGGGGAGAATACTTCTCCAAAGAGTTTGATGAGTTCTTGCAGTAAAAAGGTATCAAAAGGGAAGTGACTACTAGGTACTCTCCTCAACTAAATGGAATTGCAGAGAGGAGAAACAAGACATTGGTTGGATAAGCCCAAACAATGCTTGAAGAGAAGAAGTTGCAACATTATCTATGGGCAGAAGCTATTTCAATTGCAGTGTACCTCGTCAATAGACTACCATCCAAATCACTTCAAGGTATGACTCCTTACGAAGCATGGCATGAAAGAAAACCTAGTCTTGGACATTGCAAGGTTTTTGGTTGTTTAGCTTATGTTCATGTACCATCACAAATAAGATGTAAGCTAGATGAAAGGGCAACAAAGGCAGTGTTTATTGGATATGATTCAACTCACATGGGTTACAGGTTCTTCAATCCTTCAACCAAGCAATCCACTACAAGTAGAGATGTTGTGTTTGAAGAACACGGGTCTTGGTATGATGAAGACAAACAAAAGGTAACACTACCATATGATCTTGATTCTGACTCTCATCAATCAGGAAGCAAGCATGATACATAGGTCCAAGATCCAAGAAGTGATACAGACGATGACCAAGATGAAAGAGAAAGGGATTACAAGCTATGGAAGTCAAGAGGCAAAGCAAAGATGCAAGAGGTTGGAGAATGCTCCAAACAAGCACCTAGAAGATCAGAAAGAGAGAAGAAACAACCAGAAAGGTATGGATATGATTCCACATGTGTTACGAAGCATTCAATCTACTTGGCAAAAGACTCTGTTTCAGAGGAACCCTCAACCTATGAAGAGGCAAAGGGAAATTCTAATTGGGAAAAGGCCATGAAAGAAGAAATAGATGTATTGAAGGAGATGGACACTTGGGATTTGGTTCCAATGTCGCCGAATCAAAAGGTAATTGGTTGCAGATGGGTATATAAAGTTAAAAGAAATTCAGATGGATCAGTTTGCAGGTACAAGGCAAGATTAGTTGCCAAAGGATGCTCACAAACTCATGGTATAGACTATGAGGAAACATTCTCACCAGTTGCAAAGATGACTACAATCAGAACATTGATAAGTGTAGCTGCTGCAAGGAATTGGAGACTCCTCCAACTTGATGTAAAAAATGCATTCTTAAATGGTTGGATAAGTGAAGAGGTATACATGTCACAACCACCACGTTTTGAAAACCCTAATCATCCATCTTATGTTTGCAGACTTAAGAAAGCATTGTATGGATTGAAACAAGCTCCAAGAGCTTGGAATTACAGGTTGGTTACATATATTCAAGACCAAGGGTTCAAAGCTAGCAACTCAGATCCTTCTCTATTCATCAAAACGGATCACAATGAGGTTATCTATCTATGTGTATATGTAGATGATATTATTGTGACAGGTGATGATCTAAATGGCATTCAAAGGATCAAGAGACACATGCAAGAGGAGCTCAAAATCAGTGACCTAGGTGAGCTCACATATTTCCTAGGTATGGAGGTGATATATACAGATGAAGGAATGTATTTGACTCAAAGAAGATAAATTCAGGATCTTCTTCTCAAGTTCAAAATGGAGACCACTAAACCTGCAGGTACACCTTTGGAGATGAATCATAAACTTAGTGTTTATGAAGGTGAGAAAATTGAAGACAATAAAGAGTATCAAAGCTTGGTAGGTAGCTTGATATATGCTACTCATACAAGGGCAGACATCTCATATAGTGTGGGAGTGCTTAGTCAGTTCATGCACTCACCGAGAAGACCACATATGGATGCAGCTAAGAGAGTACTCAAGTATCTCAAAGGTACAATCAACGAAGGTATATTCTATCCTTACTCTTTAGATTTGGATATCAAAATCTACTCAGGTGCAGATTGGGCAAGAGCTAAGGATGATAGAAAAAGTACATCTGGTTACTTAGCATTTGTAGGATCGAAGCTAGTGTCATGGAGTTCCAACTGAAGCAGAGTACAGAGGCTTGACCATAGCAACTCAAGAGGCAATATGGTTAAAAGCATTGTATACAGATTTGGGACTTGTGAGTTCCAAACCTCACATATTTGGAGATAATGTAAGCTCCATGCATCTAGCGGCAAATCCTATTTTTCATGCGAGAACTAAGCACATAGAGGTCCATTACCACTTCATCAGGGAGAAGCTCATGGCAAAGGAGATTGACATTTCTTTTGTTCCAACTGAAAAGCAAGTAGCAGATATGATGACGAAGGCACTTGATGGAGTAAAGCTTTGTAGATTCAAAGCTATGGCAGGTATTCAACCTATCAGAGAATGAAGACTCAAGCATACTTTAGCTTGAGGGGGAGCTGTTGGAACATCAAGCTTACACTATGCTTGAGGTGGATTTGATCTACATCAAAGGCTATCGCGTCGAAAGAATATCCGTTGGAGAGTTCTTTTTCATATGCTCATTTATTGTATTTTTTTGAGAGATTTTTGATGGCTCATTTACCGTTGTAAAAGCCTTGAGCTTTACACATGTAAAGGTAGAAATATAGAGCCCAAATCCCACGAATTTGTGGTGGTTGAAGTTGCATTCAATCAAACAAATCCAATCACCTAAAAATAGATCAAACTAGATCTTCACTTTTCCTAGATTGTAGGAAAGTGAATTGATTCCCTCCAACAACCATTCCCACCTTCATTTGAATTCAAATTCAACTTGTAAAAGTTGTGGAACACTCCTAGAGTCTATATAAAGACTTGAAATCACTTGTACATTACATGGAAGCAATATACATACACTTGTGACCATCATTGTCTTGCTCCTTCAATTTTCTGCATCATCTTCTTCACCAACAGTAATCTTGCAGAGGCTTTTGCTCTCTCCTCAGAGCTCCAAATTGAGTGGAAGATGACTCATTGGAAAGGTATAAGTGTCTAGTTTATGGCTGTAAATTTTCAAAGCATTTGGTTCAGTAGATTTGGAGAAATCGTAGTTTGTATGTCTCGGGGTCAATCTCTACGTATTCCTGAAAAATAGGAAGTACCACCGGTGAATGTCGCATTCATTCCTATAGCATATTTTGCTTATTCCTTATACTTTTGTGCATTCCATACACTCAACCCTATGTGTATCACTCCCATAAAAGGATTTTTTCTAAATGTAATCACACTCGTCGCTATGGGCATTTGAAGTTCATTGTCTCTTCCATAGATAGTAAGTTTTTTTGAGCTAGTCGACCCGCGAACCTATCTGTTTTGTATCGACTCATTCTCCTTGATGCTCCAAAGTACATAGTGTGTTTCTTTGCACTTATAGCATGCCTATAAGGTCTATTTGAGTCTCCATAAGCTCAAGGGCTGGTCTTGTGCGGGTTGGCTTGACCAAACTTCGTCGCTTCGAAACACACTTTTCTACCTTCGACAAGCTTCTCCAAGTTCTTTCAATACACACTCATACAAACATAGACACACACATACACATATGCGTACACACATACATACAAAAAAACAATTGGATCTATATACAATAGAACTTTAAATTTATAGATATGCATGTGAATGTGTATGTGTGCATGCAATGTGCATGTGTAAATGCATGTATGTGTGAATGTGTATCTTTTTAATTGTGTATGTGCATTTATATGTATGGCCATGTGTATTTGTGTACTGTATGTATGTATGTATGTATGTATGTATGTATGTATGTATGTATCTATGTATGTATCTATGTATGTATGTATGTATGTATGTATGTATGTATGTATGTATGTATGTATGTATGTATGTATGTATGTGTAAATGTGTACATGTGAATGTGTATGTATGACTATATATGTGTGAATGTGTGTATCTTTTTAATTAATATAAATGTAATCAACTTAGTAATATCTAATACCTTTTTTTTATACACACTCAGATTCTGATCAATGAGAGGGAACTCTAGCACTGTCTCCTTCTTGAGCAAGGACTAATTATTGTAATTATATTTAACTTTTAATTTTAATATTTCATAAATACATATATGAACTATATATTTTTTCCTATTGTTATGTTATAATCAAATTATGATCAATCAGAGGGTACTCCACCACCTCTTACCCATGGAACAACTTCACATGTGCCATCTGATATGAATTATTTATTGCATATAATAGTGCATGCATGCAAGCATTTGTTAATGAGTATGAACAAGAAATTCAAAACCTCTTAGGTAAAAGATGAAGAAACAAGAGACATAGACGTAATCTCCATAATTATGAGAATACAAAAACTCTTCTTTCACATATTGGTTATATACTCATATGCAATGAGCCAATAGAAATAATGAGACAATCTTAGATGAGTAGAGAGAGTTAATGATATGATGTGAAAGAAAGGTAATTCTTTTCTACTTATATCCTATTCTTACACATATAGTTATATATGTTTCTCTTCTAATAATTTATTTATTATTA
>CM035408.1:37935152-38185152 GCA_020310875.1 Ceratopteris richardii | reverse complement strand
TATGTATGCATGTGGATGTATTTTTGTATGCATGTGTGTGTGATCTGTATGTATGTATGTATGTATGCATTTGTATATGCATGTGGATGTATTTTTGTATGCATCCATGTGTATATGCACATGTGTATGTATGCATGTTTGTATGTATTCATGTGTATGTATGCATGTATGTGTATGCATGTGTGTGATGTGTATGCATGTGTGTGATGTGTATGTATGTATGTGCATGTCTGTATGACATATGCATGTGTGTGTATGCATGTGAGTATGTATGCATGTGTATGTATGCATGTGTGTGTGATGTGTATGTGTATGTATGTATGTGTGTGTGTGTGTGATATGCATGTCTGTGTATGCATGCACGTATGCATTTGTGTGTGTGATGTGTATGTATCTACATGCATGTGTGTGTAATGTGTATGTATGTATGTGCATGTGTATGGATTATATGCATGTGTGTATGAATGCATGTATGCATGTGTGTATGGTTGCATGTATGCATGTGTGTATGATTGCATGTATGCATGTGTGTGAAGGCATGCATGTGTGCATGTGTGTCTATGAATGTGTGTCTATGTATGTGTGTGATGCATATGTATGTGTATCTATGAGTGTATGTATGTATGTGTATGTGTGATGAGTGTATGTATGTGCATGTGTGAGTGTATGTATATATGCATGTGTGTGATGTGTATGTATGTGTGTGCATTTATGTGTGTATGCATGTGTATATGCATGTGTGGATCTATGCATGTATGTATGTATGTGTGTGTGTGATGTGTATGTATGCATGTGCATTTTTGTGTGATATATGCATGTGTGTGCATGCATATGAGTATGTATGTATGTGTGTTAGCCCACAAAATGGTTGATTTTTATGCACTAATGTGGTTCTATTTGGCAGGAAAATACATTTGATTTCAGGTACTTGCAGAGTTAATCAATGGGATAGAAGGTATTTGCAAACTACATGGCTACATCTTGTTCAGAGGGGTATGCCCTTGGTGTTTGGAGTTCAGATTATGGAAAATATGAGCATGTTTAGGATGCAATCATTTGTGTTGAGCAGATGCAGTTTGGGAGAAAGCCCATTCAGATTCTTGCATTTCTTGTTTATGTATTGAATGCCTATTGTCATGCAAGCTTGGTGAGTGAAGGCCACACCCATTTTGAGGCCATGTATGCAGGTTGTGGCTTGCTTATAGAAGCACGCGAAGTGCTTTTCAAGCTTCGGTACAGAAGACATATTTCATGGAGTTCACTCATGTCTGGATACATTGACAACATGCTCGGTAGTGATGCTGGTGCGATAGCCATGGGCTCATCAATACATCGAGAGGTTATCTTGTTAGGTTTGGAGACGACGCTTACTGTGGCCAATGCCATGGTTGATGTTTAAATGAAATGTGGATGTCCTACAGCTGCTGAAGATGTGTTCCAAAAACTCCCAAGTCATGATGTTATATCGGAAGCTAGAGAGGCAATCTTGTGGAATGCCTTGATATCAGCATACATTGAACATGGTCAGGGTGATAAAGCTTTATATTGGTTTGAGGCGATGGAAAAGAATCAGATTCATTATGACGGCACTGTAGTGGTGGACATGTATGCCAAGTGCGGAATGCTTGAAAATGCACAGAAAACATTTGATGAACTTGCTGTTCAGAATGTGGTCTCATGGACAGCACTCATTACTGGTTATGCGCAAAATGGGGGCGGTGAGAAAGCACTTTATTGCTTTGAACAAATGCGAAGGGATGGCCTATCTCCAAATGAATCTACCTTCTCGTGTATTTTGAAAGCATGTGGTGCTGTTGGAGACTTCTGGAAAGGTTGTGAGGTGCATGTTGAGATTATGAAGGCAGCTTTGCTAGAAAGGGACATTGTGATAGCAAATGCCTTGGTTGACATGTACGCTAAGTGTGGGGATATGGTAAAGGCACAAATAGTTTTCAATGAACTTTCTGTACCGGATGTTGTATCTTGGAGTACCCTTATAAGTGGATATGCTCAGCACTTGCATTATGAGCAAGCCTTGTGCTGCTTTGAGTGCATGAAACTTGGGAGGGTCTGTACAAATATTTGGACTATCATTGCAAGCTCCAGTATGCAATTCAAGTGGACATCTTGTTGGTTGGTATTTATCAAGCTCAAAAAAATTCTAATCTGACCCTTGAATGGTCAGGCTTTGCTATGAATGCAAAAATATTTTGGAAAGATTCCAAGAAGCCAGAATGGATCAAAGATTGGACAGAGGCATTGCCGAATAACCATTGTATGATTGAAAGTCCCTTGGCCTTCGTAAAAGATGCATCGCATGTACAACCTCTTGGAAAATGTCGAAAGGATGTTTTAATGTGGACACTTGATGCAGAGGCTCATGTTGATGGAAAATTTCCTGCCAGGTTTGTCGGCAATCATGCATGGCATGGCATAGTGCTCTTTGCAGATGATATCAACACATACAGTCTTGATTATTTTGAAGAAGCGCAAAAAGCGAAATGGGTAGGTTTTCTGCAAGTTGGTCAATTTTCTTCTCCAGGGGCACGAGGATCCTTTGAAGAGATTGGCAAGACAGTAAAAAAATTTTTTTTGGCATTTCTGAAGCGACGTCTTTGGAGCGTGGGCATTTTTTGGGGGGGGGGTGAGACCGGCTAAAGATAAGGGGGGGCACTGCACCGCTGGGGAGTTTTCCTGAAGACCTGGAGAGAGAGACGAGGAGGCTCTACACCTATTGTCCAGGCAGGTGTCGCCGGGAACAGAGAGGAGGGATGCGTCATTCTCTGATGATATCCCTTCTTATTTCTCTGCGTGTCTGAGCTGCTCAGTTTCAGTACGGGGAGGCTGGCAGACAGCGACAGATGGAAAGAGCGACTGTGTTGCACCCGGAGGAGAAAGGGGTATGTGATGAAAGATCTTTTTTTTTCCTTTTTTTCAACTTTTTTTTTTTGGGGTTTCCTTCGGGGGAAGTAGGTGCTGTGCCTAGGTTTTATTGTCTTTCTTGTTGCTCTCGAGGGATGTCACGCCATGCTAGCGAAGCTTCTTCACTTTTGAGCAGGAAGGTGCGAGGTCTCTTGGGAAATTTTTATTAGTCGTCAGTCATAGAAGCGGGAAGAGGAGGCAGAAACGAGATTCCTAGGAGAAGTAGGAAAGAGAGTCGGCCATTGTGGGGAGGTGACATCAAGGGTCATTGCAGTTCAGAATCTTGAGCAAGAGTCGCAGCGCTATTAGTACAAGTGAGGACCTATGTGGATATATTGGGATTTTTTCATATGCATAGAGGAGAGGTGAAGCAGTACAATCGAGGTGAGGGAGGCAAGAACATATCTAATGGCATTGGAAGTATTCCTTGAATTTTGGGTATTGAAAAGTCACTAACGAGCAACCCTGAGGTACATATGTGAACGTAAGCGATCGTTGATGAATTGCATGATAGGGATTATAGAGAAGCCAAGTTCAGGTGTTGGATATCAATTCAGTCAACGTATATACCTGACAGATGTACGGAGAAGTAACACCAGAGATTTATAGATTTTTAAGCAGAGAGAAGGCATCGATTCTGAATCTGGCATGCGTTTCTAGCAAGATTGATATGCAATATCGAATGTGTGAAGTTGTGAGCCTCAACATCGAAAGCTTATTCTGATGGCTATGGGTACAAGTGAGCCTGATAGAACATGTTATATGCATTGATTTCTGTTATATTCGCTAACAGGCCCCCCTTCGCACTGTTTTCAAGGGATATCTTCCCAGGAGCTATGGTCTCACGCAGGCTTTGTTTGGGGTTATATCTATTGCTGTTACCTTGTAATTTATTCATATTGGGTGTGGGAAGTTAATTGACAGAATCATCCAACTGTGGGAATATCAATTCGTATCGCGAGATTGATTACGGTGATCGAAGTTTATTGAACATCGTCAAAGCTCAGAACCGACCGACAAGATGATCGACGATCAAGATCTGGGTTTCTTTGCAAACTTCTTGGGGATCCTCATATTTGTTATGGTAGTGGCCTACCATTATGTTGTGGTAGATCCGAAGTATGAATAATTCTTTGTATTGAGAAAATGCGAACATGTCAAGCAGTGTCACAAACTATGACACTACGAGGCTCTTAGAAGTACTAATTTTGTTGATTATGGAGAAGTTCATTCGTATAACAGGATATGTAGAGTGCCTTAACGAATAGTGCAAATGAAGACTGAGCTGTTTTTCTACCTGAGTTCACCAGGTAAACCGTGAATGATGAATGCACTGTTGAAACTTGGGAGGGTCTGTACAAATATTTGGACTATCATTGCAAGCTCCAGTATGCAATTCAAGTGGACATCTTGTTGGTTGGTATTTATCAAGCTCAAAAAAATTCTAATCTGACCCTTGAATGGTCAGGCTTTGCTATGAATGCAAAAATATTTTAGAAAGATTCCAAGAAGCCAGAATGGATCAAAGATTGGACAGAGGCATTGCCGAATAACCATTGTATGATTGAAAGTCCCTTGGCCTTCGTAAAAGATGCATCGCATGTACAACCTCTTGGAAAATGTCGAAAGGATGTTTTAATGTGGACACTTGATGCAGAGGCTCATGTTGATGGAAAATTTCCTGCCAGGTTTGTCGGCAATCATGCATGGCATGGCATAGTGCTCTTTGCAGATGATATCAACACATACAGTCTTGATTATTTTGAAGAAGCGCAAAAAGCGAAATGGGTAGGTTTTCTGCAAGTTGGTCAATTTTCTTCTCCAGGGGCACGAGGATCCTTTGAAGAGATTGGCAAGACAGTAAAAAAAAAATTTTTGGCATTTCTGAAGCGACGTCTTTGGAGCGTGGGCATTTTTTTGGGGGGGGTGAGACCGGCTAAAGATAAGGGGGGGCACTGCACCGCTGGGGAGTTTTCCTGAAGACCTGGAGAGAGAGACGAGGAGGCTCTACACCTATTGTCCAGGCAGGAGTCGCCGGGAACAGAGAGGAGGGATGCGTCATTCTTTGATGATATCCCTTCTTATTTCTCTGCGTGTCTGAGCTGCTCAGTTTCAGTACGGGGAGGCTGGCAGACAGCGACAGATGGAAAGAGCGACTGTGTTGCACCTGGAGGAGAAAGGGGTATGTGCTGAAAGATCTTTTTTTTTTCCTTTTTTTCAACTTTTTTTTTTTGGGGTTTCCTTCGGGGGAAGTAGGTGTTGTGCCTAGGTTTTATTGTCTTTCTTGTTGCTCTCGAGGGATGTCACGCCATGCTAGCGAAGCTTCTTCACTTTTGAGCAGGAAGGTGCGAGGTCTCTTGGGAAATTTTTATTAGTCGTCAGTCATAGAAGCGGGAAGAGGAGGCAGAAACGAGATTCCTAGGAGAAGTAGGAAAGAGAGTCGGCCATTGTGGGGAGGTGACATCAAGGGTCATTGCAGTTCAGAATCTTGAGCAAGAGTCACAGCGCTATTAGTACAAGTGAGGACCTATGTGGATATATTGGGATTTTTTCATATGCATAGAGGAGAGGTGAAGCAGTACAATCGAGGTGAGGGAGGCAAGAACATATCTACTGGCATTGGAAGTATTCCTTGAATTTTGGGTATT
The DNA here is from genome assembly GCA_020310875.1 of Ceratopteris richardii. Taxonomy (NCBI): domain Eukaryota; kingdom Viridiplantae; phylum Streptophyta; class Polypodiopsida; order Polypodiales; family Pteridaceae; genus Ceratopteris; species Ceratopteris richardii. Next base: position 38,179,582 of record CM035408.1, on the reverse strand, counting down.
GAAAAGTCACTAACGAGCAACCCTGAGGTACATATGTGAACGTAAGCGATCATTGATGAATTGCATGATAGGGATTATAGAGAAGCCAAGTTCAGGTGTTGGATATCAATTCAGTCAACGTATATACCTGAAAGATGTACGGAGAAGTAACACCAGAGATTTATAGATTTTTAAGCAGAGAGAAGGCATCGATTCTGAATCTGGCATGCGTTTCTAGCAAGATTGATATGCAATATCGAATGTGTGAAGTTGTGAGCCTCAACATCGAAAGCTTATTCTGATGGCTATGGGTACAAGTGAGCCTGATAGAACATGTTATATGCATTGATTTCTGTTATATTCGCTAACAGGCCCCCCTTCGCACTGTTTTCAAGGGATATCTTCCCAGGAGCTATGGTCTCACGCAGGCTTTGTTTGGGGTTATATCTATTGCTGTTACCTTGTAATTTATTCATATTGGGCGTGGGAAGTTAATTGACAGAATCATCCAACTGTGGGAATATCAATTCGTATCGCGAGATTGATTACGGTGATCGAAGTTTATTGAACATCGTCAAAGCTCAGAACCGACCGACAAGATGATCGACGATCAAGATCTGGGTTTCTTTGCAAACTTCTTGGGGATCCTCATATTTGTTATGGTAGTGGCCTACCATTATGTTGTGGTAGATCCGAAGTATGAATAATTCTTTGTATTGAGAAAATGCGAACATGTCAAGCAGTGTCACAAACTGTGACACTACGAGGCTCTTAGAAGTACTAATTTTGTTGATTATGGAGAAGTTCATTCGTATAACAGGATATGTAGAGTGCCTTAACGAATAGTGCAAATGAAGACTGAGCTGTTTTTCTACCTGAGTTCACCAGGTAAACCGTGAATGATGAATGCACTGTTTGGCAAGCGCAACCCTATGGTATGTTTTCGTTTTGAAGAAACATTTTGGATATGTTGTATCAATGGTTCTATGCTGGGTTGTATAAGTAGTGAGAGAGAAGTGATGTGAAAGAGTGGTGTATGTGTATGTGTGAATAAATTGTGTGAATATTTCATTTGTGAAATGTGTGAATGGAAAAAAGAAAATTGGGGGGGGGGGGAAGAATGAGTGCAAATGATTGATTGGTTGCTCGTCTTATTGTGAGTGCCCCAATGTGTTTGAACGCGGGTGATGAAGTATGCACGTATGTAAAGATGAGTGGTCATGAGAATGAGTGTGTCTGAAAGCGCTTTGAGTTTTGCGAACTTGAGGGGGTGATTCGTTGATACGGGAAGAGAGTGTGAGAACAATTGAATGATAAGTAGGAAAAGGGAAGGAGAGAAAGGAGGTTAGGAACTAGGGTGAGAAGGTAAGAGAAAGTGCACGAGTATGTGTAGGTGAGGAAGGGAAGGAAGTGCGACGGGAAGCATATGAACTAGTGCATAGACATAGGAAAAATCCATTGCGAGATAATTGTGGGCTCCAGGTGATCCAATTGGACCGATTCCGAGGGATTTAAACCGAATAAAGTCTTGTAAAACCATTTTTTCCATGGGCTTAAGAGCCGATTCAATGTGTATGTATGTATGCATGTGTGTGTATGCATGTCTCTATGATGTGCATGTATGTATGTGAATGTGTGGGTGATATATGCATGTGTGTGTGATATGTATGCATGTATGTGCATGTGTGTGATGTGTATCTATGTGCATGTGTATGGGATATATGCATGCGTGTGTATACATGCATGTATGCATATGTGCATATGTGCATATATGATGCATTTGTGTGTGTATGTATGCATATGTGTATATGTGTGTGATATGTGTGTGTGCACGCGTGTGTGTGATATGTATGAATGTGTGTTTGATATATGCATGTGTGTGTGTATGCATGTGTATGCATGCATATGTGTGTGATGTGTATGTATGTATGCATGTATGTATGTGCATGTGTGTATGGATGTGTGAGTGTATGTATATATACATGTATGTGTGCATGTATGTATGTATGTATGCATGTGTGTATATGCGTGTGTCTATGTATGTATGCATGTGTGTATGTATGTGGATGTATTTGTGTATGCATCCATGTGTATATTCACATGTGTATGTATGCATGCATGTGTGTGTATGCATGTTTGTATGTATGCATGTGTGTATGTATGCATGTGTGTGATGTGTTGTATGTACATGTCTATATGACATATGCATGCGTGTGTATGCATGTGAGTATGTATGCATGTGTGAATGCATGTGTATGTATGCATGCATGTGTGATGCGTATGTATGTATGTGTGTCTGTGATATGCATGTGTGTGTATGCATGCATGTGTGTGTATGCATGCATGTATGCATGTGTATATGTATGCATTTGTGTGTGTGATGTGTATGTATCTATGTGTATGTACCTATGTGCATGTATCTATGCGCATGTGTGTGTAATGTGTATGTATGTATGTGCATGTGTATGGTATATATGCATGTGTGTATGATTGCATGTATGCATATGTGTGTATGCATGTATGCATGTGTGTGTATGTATATTTGTGCATATGTGTATGAAGGCATGCATGTATGCATGTATGTGATGTGTATGTATGTGTATGTGTGAGTGTATGTATGTGTGTATGTGTGAGGAGTGTATGTATCTATGTGCATGTGTTTGTGTATGTATATATGCATGTGTGTATACCTGCATGTATGTATGCATGTGTGTGTATGTGTGTGCATTTATGTGTATATGAATGTGTGTATGCATGTGTGGATGTGTGCATGTATCTATGTATCCATGTGTGTGATGTGTGTGTATGCATGTGCATTTATGTGTGATATATGCATGTGTGTATGCATATGAGTATGTATGTATTGATGGAGCGTGTTAATCTCCAAAAGAAGAAGTTATCCTTGATGTTAGAGCACCTCTATATCAAGAACAACTTAAAACCTTAACCAATTTTTGAAAACCAATGCCAAATCATCAAGATTCTATCTAACTGTGAAGGAAGTCACTACACAAAAAAGTATGCTACACTTAACTCATTCATTGGCTGACCAAATGTGTAAAGTTTCTAATGAAAATTTGTACAAGATGTGAGGTAAAGGTTGCACACCTTCTCCAAGTCAAAACTTCTCAAAAGGTTTAGTAAATCTTGAGATTTACTCCAAACAATTCACCTATGTCTAAAACTATACTTCTCTACAATCGACTTTGACACCTCTAACTTCTAATGCATAGTTATCTTAAAGTAGAACCCATTTATTCAAATGCTTTTAGCCATAGGTAGCTTACCTTCCAACTTAAAGAGTGAGTGCTTACTTGTTCAAAACTTTACACTGTGGAAGGAGAATTGACCAAAACATTATCATCAAATTTGCATCTGCTGCAGTCTTCTCTTCTTCAAATTTACACATGTAAATGTTCCTACTTTCAATTCTCTTGGCTTGATCACAATTAGGATCTGAAAATTTGTACTGAGGTCACTCAACTACATACTTAGACTTGTACAAAAGCATTTCACAAGATGATAAAACATAAGGAGCTTTGAGCAAAATATCGGGCACAACTATTCTTCTATTTAGGAAAACTTTACATCTGTTTGATGAGAGATATTCTCTTCACTTCTAAAATGTCTAATGAATCTTACAACTTGTCATTCATCATCTCTCTTACATTCCCTGACTTTCTACTTGTATATATAGGCATATCTATAGAAGCTCATGACCATAACAAAAGTATAAGTGAGTTAACTACAAGTTTAGTGTACATGGATATACAAGTCTTCATTCTCTGATCATGCACTAACTTTGTGTGTGTATGTATATTTGTATGTATATGTGTATGTATATGTGTATGTATATGTGTATGTGTATGTATGTGTATGTATGTGTATGTATGTGTATGTATGTGTATGTGTATGTGTGTGTATGTCTATGTGTATGTGTGTGCGTATGAATGTATATGTGTGTGTTTGTATGTGTGTGTGCTTGTATTGAGTTTGTATGTATGTGTATGTGTTATGTATGTGTATGTGTGTGTTTTTTATGTATGTGTATATGTGTGTATGTGTGTGTATGTTTATATGTGTGTATGTGTGTATAAATGTATGTGTGTGTATGTGTATGTTTATGTATGTGTTTGTGTAATTGTTATGTGTATTAATTTATGTATGTATGTATGTATGTATGTATGTATATTAATTTAGGTATGTATGTGTGTATATGTTATGTGTGTGTATGTGTATGTGTATGTGTGTGTATGTGTATGTGTGTGTATGTGTATGTGTGTGTATTGTTGATATATTTAGGTAGTGATGTGCATGAACACATTAAGACCACTGGGGTACTTTTTTCCCTCTTTAGGAGGTTTTTCCCTTTCGGCTTGTATATACACCTATAACCCTAATGGGTCACTTGTCTTTGTACATTCTAGTGGTAATACATTTAGTATTGTGTGTTGTGCTCCAAGCTTCTTCTTCTTCTTCTTCCTTGTGTTGTTTGCATGCTTCGACAGACCTCAAACTCCAACAATTGGTATCGGAGTAGGTCATCACTTAATTTAGGACATCGTCAACACACCTTCAGTCAAAGTCTCATAATCGCATAAAATTTGGTCATCTGATCTTGTTTCGGCCTCCGAATGCACTATTCTAGGACATGCAAGGAATTTTGTCTTTTTGTGCCAAAGATATATGCAGGTTTTGGTTCGCTAGTATAAGCATCTCAAAGTTTGCTACATGTTTAGCAGAACTCGACAGGGTAGTTATGTTCAACTTTTTGAGATATATTCATTTTTCTACATCAAGGTATTTTACTCAGTGGCCATGGCTGAAAGCAGTGATGTATTCCTATGTTGGCTGTTGAGGATAAGTTGGACGATACCAATTACCCATTATGGGCTTATATGATGCGTCATGTATTGGTTGCAAAAGGAATGTGGAATATTGTGTAGGGTGTTGAAAAACATCCTATTACACCTGCAAAGACAATTGCTCAAGGTGATGCAGAAGGCGTTGAAGATGATGATGTTCTTCATGTTCTTGTTCATGTTGCGGTTCTTGTTGCACCTACTGTAGAGCGAATTTGTTGGGATGGCAGAGATGTTTAGGCACATGCATTGATAGCCTTTTCTGTCAAACATGACATTACTCCTCACATTCACTCTTGCAGAATAGCTAAGGATGCTTGGGATAACTTACCACTTTATACCAGGAAAGGAATGAGGCTCATATTGCTTACCTCTGAAAACAGTTGGAGAGTGAGCACATGAGGTAGAGATAATGATCCTCATTGCTTCAAGAATAGCCTTGAGACTTCATAAAAGCATCAAACTTTTGATACCATTGTCTAGGGGACTCTTTAAGTCCATACAAGCTCTTCTTGAGCTTACAAACTAGACTTTCCTTGCTAGGAAGTACATAACCCTCTGGTTGTTCCATATAGATCTCATCTATAAGATCTCCATGCAAGAAAGCAGTTTTCACATCCATTTGGACTAGCTCTAAGTCCTCCATTGCAACGAATCCACACAACATGCATAGGGTAGTCATCTTGACCACTAGAGAGAAGATTTCCTCAAAGTCAACACCATGTTGTTGTTTAAAACCCTTTGCAACAAGATGTGCTTTATACTTTGGAGAAGCACTATCTGATGTGAATTTCATCTTATATACCCATTTACTTGGTAAAGCTTTCCTACCCTTTGGCAAGGGTACTAAATCCCAAGTACCATTCTTGTGAATAGAATCCAGCTCACTCTTCATGGCACACTCCCACTTGATATGATCCTCTGTTTGTATAGCCTCTTTGTAGCAAGAAGGCTCACTGGCATATGTTAGCATGACAAAATCTAAACCTGGAACATATCTATCAGATGGATGTGAGACACGTGCAGAGCGTCTCAATGGTTGCTGAACAGGAACATCTGCAGATTGATTTGATTGGACATTCTCTTGAACGTCCCTATGTGCAACATTTTTATGCATGCTAATTGGAGAACTAGTATCCTCAAACACTGCTCCCACCAAAACTGAAAACCTTTTGAGAAACCTGTAGTTTTATGAGTGTAGCTGAAAACACGGCCCCAAAGGTTGATATTTATTGTCAAAGAAGTACAAAGGATACCCTTCTTGATTTTCTTGGACCTGTGTGAAGAGAACTATGTGTGAAAGTACTCCAAAATGGCTCCAAAAGACACCCCAAAAATGCTTCAGAAACATGCTTTTAAAGCAAAGAATGAAGCTTTGTGGGACCAAAACATGTTCAATGTAATGTTAACCTTAGTCTTTCCCCTTCTTCAGACACCACAAGAGTGTAGCTTAGTGGCAAGAGATTGCCACGATTAAGCAAGATTTAGGGGGAACAGTACTGGGATGGGTGACCTCCCGAGAAGTACCAGGAACCTCTATCTTCCTTGATCATTGAGGTCCTCCCTTGCGCGCAACCAACAGTGACTTCGGTGACTCGGATGACAAGGTATACCAAGGTCTACGCCTTGGTTGCCGCCTTAGTCGTAAGCCTTCGAGAAAGCCAAGGGGGAGGGGTACCAAACCCTATCTGAGTTGGAAATATGGCGCTTGAAGATGCAACAAACATAGCACTATTTTCTTATAGAGAACAAACCCTATCTGAGTTGGAAATATGGCACAAGAGGCTAGGGCACATAGGAGAGAGAACTCTAAAGCAAATTTGCAGGGATCAAAGTGTGCCTGGGATTCCTAATGTGACCAAGCAACACATGATTTACAAATAAGGAGCTTGCCAATTCTGCAAAGCTCATAGGCAACCATTCAACAGGAAAGGATACATCCATGAAGATTATTTGGAGCTTGTACACATTGATGTTTGGGGTCCTAGCAAAGATCCATCCATCTCAAGTTCAAGGTACTATGTCTCTTTTATTGATGATTATAGTAGGTGGACAATTCTCTATTTTATGAAGCATAAGGATGAGGTGTTTACATGTTTCAAGAAATATTTGCCATTAGTGGAAAACCAAATAGGAAGGAGCTTGAAGAGAATGAGGTCTGATGGAGGTGGTGAGTATTTTTTTTATCTATTTCTACAGGACAGAGGTATAAAGAGGGAAGTAACAACCAAGTATACTCCTAAATTGAATGGAGTGGCAGAGAGAAGGAACAGATTAATTGTTGAGGTAGCTAGGTCTATGTTAAATGAGAAAAAATTACCTAATTATTTATGGGTAGAGGCTGTTTCTGTTGCGAACATTTGTTTTATGTAGGGTACAAGTTTCAAATTATGTAAATACCTTTGGGAAGTCTTCAAATACTTCAAGAAGGCTCATATTATTCATAAAATGTAGCAAAAATACCACGTGAGTTCTAGAACATGGTGAGTCAAATTAGTGAGTCACAAGGGAGCTTCAGTGGTGTCCTAGTGGAAGGTCGATGTGGCTAGTTCTCAAAGTCCATCAATACTTTGCTTATTTGAGCACTTGAGTCATGTAATACCTCCATCCAAGTGTCTACCACGAATTTAGATGTATTAGGAAGGTTTTAGATTAGTTTCCCATGCTATAAAAAGAGGAGAAAAGTCGTGATCTTGTGGGATGTCCAAGAGAGTCATATGTGTATCTCTACACTGCTGTAGTTTTGTATGCAGAGATTGCAGAGCTTGTATCTCCCTGATTATATATCCAAATTACATGTTTGATAGCTCATTGGAAAGCCCTTACTGTCTACTTTCTTCCTGGAAATTTTCATAATCATTGGATGTGTGAGCTGAGAGCAATACTCTCTGCAAGTAGTGTGTGTTCTCTGTTTTTTATCCCTGCTGAAGGTCTCCATTAAACCTCAAACTTGCAGAGGTCATATATCCTTGTGTATGTATCCAAATCATGTGTTCTTTGGCTTGTTAGAAAGCTCTTTAAGTCTACTTGTATTCTGGAAAGTTTCAAAGTCATTGGAGTTTTGAGTTAAGAGCAGTAGTCTCTGCAAGTGATGTGTGTCCTGAGGTTCATCTCTGTTTCAAGGTCTCCATTAAAGCTGCATATTGCAAAGGTCATAGCTCATTGTGTATTTATCCATTTGAGGTTTTCTATATCTTGTTGGAAAGCTCTTAGAGTCTAGTTTATGTGTGTGAAACAGTTTTGGAAAATTCCAAGTGAGTAAAGAGAAATTTGCTCTGCAAGAAAATTGGTGTGTGCATACAAGTTTGTGAAAAAGTCAACTAGGTCCTGTTGGGTTTCACCTACTTCTAGCTGTACTTTGGAGATCAATAAACTCCAACAGTGGTATCAGAGCAAGTACTTGGAGGCTTGGAGAAGGTTATCATACCTTGACGAAGAATTTGAAGCTATCAAAGAAGCAGTTCATCATCAACACTACACAAAGGTAGAAGAAGATTGCAAGGAGGCATCTGAAGCAACATCCAAGCAAAGAAAGGTGCACATACCTCATTTACAAGGTAAATATTATATTTCTTCTCATCACACACATTGGAAAGGAGGCTTAAAGGAGGAAGCTTAGCATTTGTATTATGGGAGACCAACATGCACAAATAGAGAAGCTTGATAAGACCAATTATCAGGCATGGAAGTTTAGAATCACAACATACTTGCAAGGTAGAGGCTTGTATGGTTTGATTGACGGCACAGATATCAAACCCACATTACCAGAGGACCCAAATCAGCAACAATTGAGGGAGTTTAGACTTTGGAATGAGAGAGACAAAAGGGTTATATTCATTTTATCACAAAATATTCAAGATTCAATGGTAGGACACATACAAGATCTAGACACAAGTAGAGATGTTTGGCTTGCATTGGAAAGGTTGTATGCTACAGGTACAAGAGCAAGGAAGATTCAACTCAAAAATGAGTTGAATAACATAAAGAAAGATACAAGGACATCGGTCAATGATTACATATTGAAAGTTAAAGAGATTGCAGATCAACTAGGATCAATTCAAGCTCATGTGGAGGACGACGACTTGGTTGCACATACTCTCAACGGACTCAAAGATGATGAGAGATGGAAACCCTTCATTACTTCAGTTTATGTCAGAGGAGAATTACCAGATTTTGATCAACTTATTGCCCTCATGGTCACGGAGGAGATGAATCTAAATGGTTCTACTTCAAATCAAAAAGGATCTCAAGGACAAGCTCTTTATGTAGGATCATCAAGAGGTGGAAACAGAGGTGGAAGAGGTTCAAATAGAGGTGGAGGAAGAAGGAGCGATGATCAAAGGACTTCAAGTGGCTTCTTCAACACAAGAGGAAGAGGAAGATCAAGCGCTAGAGGTACGAGAGGCTACTACAACTACAACCAAAGACAAAGGAGTGAAGATAATAAGAACAATTGCTATATATGTGGAAGGTATGGACACTATGCCAAAGATTGTTATCAAAATGAAAATAATCAAGGTGGTAATCGAAGAGGAGGCTATTCAAGAAGAGGTAAACAACAAGGAAATTATGCAGTTGAAGGTAAAAGTGATGATTATGATTCTCTTCTTATGATGAATGTAGAAACTAAGATGAATTGCAATAGCGATGTATGGTATGTAGATAGTGGTTGTTCTAATCACATGTCTCATGATGCTTCATGGTTTTCTAATATGCATAATCCGTCATGTAAAGGTCATGTTGAAACAGGAGATGATACAACACATAAGATTATGCAGGTTGGAGATGTTGTTATGCAGGATAAGAGCAAGAAAAATTGCTTGAAGGATGTACTTTATGTGCCAACGATCACTAAGAATTTGATGTCGGTTGGTCAAATGGTAGAAAAAGGTCTACAAGTGAGATTTAATCATGCAGGTTGCTTCATTGAGGATCCAAAGCAAAGGAGGTTAATTGCTAGAGGTAAAAAACAAGGTAGATTGTTTACATTCAAGGTAAACCCAAATCATACAAACTATTTCTCTTATGGTATGCATCGAATAGCAGAGCTTGATCTATGGCACAAAAGGATTGGACACATGAATGTACACAGGTTAAAGGAGCTATCAAAGAAGAGGATTGTTGAAGGATTACCTGATCTTACTAAGCAACATATGGTGCATCTTTGTGAAGCATGTCAAATGGGTAAGCAGAGTAGACAACCTTTCAAGCATTCAAGCTATGTAAGTGATGGTTTGCTAGATCTCATACACACAGATGTGTGGGGACCTACTAAAGAGGCATCCTTGGTTGGTAATAAGTACTATGTATCATTCATTGACGATCATAGTAGAATGACATTTGTGTATTTTATTAAACATAAGAGTGAGGTCTTTGATTGTTTCAAGAAGTTCAAATCATATGTCGAAAAGCAAACAGGAAGGTATATTAAGAAGCTAAGATCCGATGGAGGAGGAGAGTATTTCTCTCAAGCTTTTACTGATTTTTTGTATGATGAAGGTATCAAAAGAGAAGTTACATGCAGGTATACTCCACAACAAAATGGAGTCGCAGAAAGAAGAAACAGAATCATAGCAGAAGCATCTAGAAGCATGCTTAATGATATGTGTTTGCCTAATTATTTTTGGGCTGAAGCTGTTAGCACAAGTGTTTACATTATGAATAGAGTTCCGACTGCTGGAGTTCATCATTTGACACCATATGAGGTATGGCATGGAAGGAAACCAAGTGTAAGTCATTTGAAAGTATTTGGCTGTGTATGTTATGTACATGTACCTAGTGAGGTGAGATCTAAACTTGATGCAAAATCAGAAAAATGTATATTCATTGGTTATGCAGATACTCAAAGAGGATATAGATGCTATAATCCTCATACCAATAAGGTTGTTGTGTCAAGAGATGTAAACTTTGATGAATCACTTTCATGGTATGCAGATAAGAATTGTTTGTAGGTCATGGATGAAAATGAAGAAGGTGTGGTTGAAGGAGATGAATGCATAGTTCAGCCATCAGGAAGTTTAAATGATGAAAGGAGTGGTTTAGATGAAGAAAGAGGATCACCTTTCAATGGAAGATTAAGGCAAGAGTCACCTCCAAGTGTTAAAAGTAAAGGTAAACTCAAACTTGTTGAAGTTAATGATGAAGGAGAGGAAATTAGTGATGTATGTGAGTATGGAGAATCATCAAAGGTTCCTAATAAGAAAGGAAGAGCATCTACATTGGAGGTAAGAAGAACTTCAAGAGTAAGTAAGCAACCTCAAAGGTATACTTATGAATCTTTCATGAATACTCATTATGCTTTTATGACAAAAGTTGAGCAGGAAAATGAACCCACATGTTATGATGAGGCCAAAGGAGATGAAAAGTGGGAGAAAGCAATGAGAGAAGAAATGGAAGCACTACATGATAACAAGACTTGGAATTTAGTTCCAAGTACACCAAAGCAAAAGGTAATTGGTTGTAAGTGGGTTTTTAAGATTAAAAGAAATAGTGATGGTAGTGTGTCTAGATATAAGGCTAGACTTGTAGCAAAAGGATATAAGCAAACTCAAGGTGTGGACTATGAGGAAACATTTAGTCCAGTAGCAAATATGGCAACGGTGAGAACTTTGTTGGCTTTAGCTGCAAGTAAGAGGTGGAATATATATCAACTCGATATAAAGAATGCCTTTCTTAATGGTGAGTTAAATGAAGAAGTGTATATGTCACAACCAGATGGTTATGTGGATGCAAAATGTCCTAATCATGTATGCAGGTTAAAGAAGGCATTGTATGGTCTTAAGTAGGCACCAAGGGCATGGAATGCAAGGTTGGTAAAGTATCTTATGCTGCAAGGATACACAGCGAGTCATGCTGATCCTTCACTTTATGTAAAACATGTAGATGGCATGTGTGTCTATGTATGCATTTATGTGGATGACTTGTTGATTACAGGGAATGATGCAAAAGCAATTGATGAGATAAAAGGTAATTTGAGAAAAGAATTTAAAATTTCAGATCTTGGTTTGCTCAGATACTTTCTTGGGATTGAAATTGTGTATAGCGATGAAGGTATGTGGTTGATACAAAGAAAGTATATATGTGATATGCTGAAAAGGTTTGGTATGCAGGAATGTAAATTTGTTTCTACTCCAATGGAATGTAATGTAAAGCTAAGCGCAAAGGAAGGTGATGAGTTGCATGATATGAATGTATATAGATCCATGGTAGGATCTTTGATTTATGCAACAAAAACTAGACCTGATATATGTTATGCAGTGGGAGTATTGTCACAGTTTATGCATGAACCTAGAGTACCTCATATGCATGCAGCGAAAAGAGTGCTTAGGTATTTGAAAGGTACCATGAATGAAGGATTATTTTATAGTCATGATGCTGATCTAACTCTTAAAGTCTTTAGTGATGCAGATTGGGCTGGAAGCAAAGATGACAGAAGATCCACAAGTGGATATGTGGTAATAGCAGGAAACAAGACATTAACATGGAGTTCAAAGAAACAGCCTACAGTTGCTTTATCTTCTACAGAGGCTAAGTATAGAGGTTTAGCATTGGCTACTACTGAGGTTATGTGGTTTAAAAAGTTGTTTCATGACTTGAATGTGCAGGTTGATGTACCACTGATATATGGGGATAACTTGAGTAGCATTCATATGACCTCAAATCCTATTTTTCATGCTAGAACAAAGCATATAGAGGTTCACTATCATTATGTTCGAGAGAAGGCCATGAACAATGAAGTAAAGGTTTCTTTTGTTGGAACAAAGGATCAAGTTGCAGATATCTTCACCAAATCCTTGGATGGACCAAAGCTTCAAAGATTCAACTATATTCTTGGCATGAAGGAAATACCCTTTGAAACTTGAGGGGGAGAATGTTGCGAACATTTGTTTTATGTAGGGTACAAGTTTCAAATTATGTAAATACCTTTGGGAAGTCTTCAAATACTTCAAGAAGGCTCATATTATTCATAAAATGTAGCAAAAATACCACGTGAGTTCTAGAACATGGTGAGTCAAATTAGTGAGTCACAAGGGAGCTTCAGTGGTGTCCTAGTGGAAGGTCGATGTGGCTAGTTCTCAAAGTCCATCAATACTTTGCTTATTTGAGCACTTGAGTCATGTAATACCTCCATCCAAGTGTCTACCACGAATTTAGATGTATTAGGAAGGTTTTAGATTAGTTTCCCATGCTATAAAAAGAGGAGAAAAGTCGTGATCTTGTGGGATGTCCAAGAGAGTCATATGTGTATCTCTACACTGCTGTAGTTTTGTATGCAGAGATTGCAGAGCTTGTATCTCCCTGATTATATATCCAAATTACATGTTTGATAGCTCATTGGAAAGCTCTTACTGTCTACTTTCTTCCTGGAAATTTTCATAATCATTGGATGTGTGAGCTGAGAGCAATACTCTCTGCAAGTAGTGTGTGTTCTCTGTTTTTTATCCCTGCTGAAGGTCTCCATTAAACCTCAAACTTGCAGAGGTCATATATCCTTGTGTATGTATCCAAATCATGTGTTCTTTGGCTTGTTAGAAAGCTCTTTAAGTCTACTTGTATTCTGGAAAGTTTCAAAGTCATTGGAGTTTTGAGTTAAGAGCAGTAGTCTCTGCAAGTGATGTGTGTCCTGAGGTTCATCTCTGTTTCAAGGTCTCCATTAAAGCTGCATATTGCAAAGGTCATAGCTCATTGTGTATTTATCCATTTGAGGTTTTCTATATCTTGTTGGAAAGCTCTTAGAGTCTAGTTTATGTGTGTGAAACAGTTTTGGAAAATTCCAAGTGAGTAAAGAGAAATTTGCTCTGCAAGAAAATTGGTGTGTGCATACAAGTTTGTGAAAAAGTCAACTAGGTCCTGTTGGGTTTCACCTACTTCTAGCTGTACTTTGGAGATCAATAAACTCCAACAGTTTCTATAGCTACCTATTTGGTTAACGGGCTTTCATCCAAGTCATTGGATGGTATGACACCATATGAAGCTTGGAATGATAGGAGACCCTCATTGGATCATTGCAAGATATTTGGGTGCATTGCCTATGCACACATCCCATCACAAATCAAAGGAAAACTTGACCCTAAGGCTGAGAAGTGCGTATTCATTGGATATGATCAGAATCAAAAGGGATATAGACTTTATAATCCCACTAACAAGGCATTCATAGTTATTAGGGATGTAGTCTTTGATGAGAATAATTCTTGGTTTGAAGATGATAACAAGAAAGTCAAATTACCATATGATTTGGAAAATGATTTTCCAACCAACTCAAGAAGACCAACACCAAGCAGATGACATCAACTCAAAAGATGAGGAGCATATTGACTTCAAAGCTTGGAAGTTAAGAGACGAGTTTGAATACAAGCAACTAGAGGATCTATCCGAGTCTTCCAATCAAGCCTTAAGGAGATCACAAAGAGAAAGTAAGAAGCCCATAAGGTATGGATATGATACATCCTTGGTCACAAAGCACTGTGTATACATCACTAAAGATTCAATGGCAGAGGAGCCTTCTTCTTTTAGAGAGGCTAAGAAGAAGAAAGAATGGAGAAAAGCCATGCAGGAGGAAGTGGAAGCATTGCATGAAAACCACACTTAGGACCTAGTTCCCAAGAAACCATATATGAAGGTAATTGATTCAAGGTGGATATATAAAGTTAAAAAGAACTCTGATGGTTCTATAAACAGGTACAAGGCAAGATTAGAGGCAAAGGGATTTGCCCAAACACATGGAGTAGATTATGAAGAAACATTTTTACCTGTGGCAAAGATGCCAACAATGAGGGTATTGGTAAGTCTTGCTGCATCCAAAAATTGGAATTTATATCAATTGAATGTCAAGAATGCATTTTTAACTAGTTGGATATAAGAGGAAGTGTATATGGCATAACCACGAGGTTTTGAAGATGAAGAAAAAGCAGTATATGTATGCAAGCTAAGAAAAGCACTCTATGGTCTCAAACAAGCTCCTAGAGCTTAGAACCATAGCTCAAGGCTTTGTAGCAAGCAAGGCAAATTCTTCTTTATTTGTGAAGAAGAATAAATCAAAGATCGACTACTTGTTTGTCTATGTAGATGATATCATTATTACAGGTAATGATTCTAATGGTATCAAGAAGGTCAAGACTGAATTGATGAAGGAATTAAAAATCAGTTATCTAGGGTTGTTAACCAATTTCCTTGGTTTAGAAGTTGTGTATACAGATTTAGGTATATTCATCACACAAAGGAAGGACATAAATGATATGTTGGTAAAGTTTAAGATGGAGAACACTAAAGTTGCAACTATTCCTATGGAGATCAATCATAACTTAAGCTCACATCAAGGTGAACCACTTGATGATATTACAGGGTATCAACAACTTGTGGGTAGTCTTAATTATGCTACTTTGACAAGAGTGGATATTGCATATGCTATGAGTACATTGAGTCAATTCATGCATGCACCAAGGAAGCCACACATGGAAGCTGCAAAGAGGGTGCTTAAGTACCTAAAGGGTACAATGAATGATGGATTATAATATCCCTTCACTTCTGACATATATATAAAGTTATATTCTGATGCAAATTGGGTTGGCTCCAAGGATGATAGGAGGAGCACTTCAAGGTTCCTATCTTTTGCAGGTTCAAAACTCATATCATGGTCATCCAAGAAGCAACCAACTGTGGCCTTAGGATCCATAGAAGCAAAGTATAGAGGCTTGGCTAATGCAACTCAAGAAGCTATGTTGCTTAAGCAATTGTATGCAGATTTGGAGATATATTCCTACACTCCAACTATATTTGGAGATAATACCAGCTCACTTCATTTAGCTGCTAATCTTGTGTATCATGCCAGGACTAAGCACATTGAAGTACATTATAATTATGTTAGAGAGAGATTGCTAAGCAAGGATATTCAATTAGCATATGTATCAACTCATTTGCAATGTGCAGATTTACTCATCAAAGCATTGGATGGAACAAAGATGAACATGTTCAAATTGATGATTGGGCTACAAGAGATCAAGGAGCAATGAAGATTAAGCATGTTAGACTTGAGGGGGAGTTTTTTGTGCAATTAAGCCCAAGCCAACATACTTGATGAATACACATAAGCTTGATGTATTAGCATATCACTTCAAAAGCTTCATATGTACACCCTCTTGTAACTTCGAGTCTAATTACTCATTGTAAAAGTGATGTAGACCCACGTGGAGTTAGGAAGCTTGGAATCTCATATCATTTGGTAGTTAAAGTCAAGAGAGAATCAATCCCATACTTTAGGATTACTTTTAGGTGAGGATTTTAATTTGAATTCAAATGCTTGGCTCCAACACAAAACTCTAAAACTTGAGAAGAAAATCCCCTGTGTATCTCGAGGTTCTGAGATCATTTCCATGTACCTTCATTGAGAAGAAGAGATCACCTCATAGCTCTCTCAATACACACTCATTGAGCAATGCCTTATTGCCAATGACCTTGTAACTTTATATGATTTAGTCAATGCATGTTCATTACTTCCTACTCTCATATCTATGTGATACTCTATCACAGCAGTGATCTTGTCTGAGCTTGTTCTCACTGTGTAGTGCATGATTTTGCATGATTCAAAGCATGACATTTTAAGCATACTGTCTACTTTGATCCTACAGAGTTTCATTGAATTTGGTTCTTGTAATTGTTGGATATCAGTCGATTTATGCTCATTGATCTATACCTGTCAAGGCCTGTAAAAGTCGGGGGAGTTGCTTTACTTGCTAAACATAATTCTCTGCATATAGGTTATCATTTTAGATGATTCCACTCATGATTGGTAGCTTGTTAAGGCAATTGAAGTTCCTCAAAAGGAATTTTACTAATTGCTAATGTACTCAAAGAATTGAGTAAAACACTGAGCAGGTGTCTCAACCAGAATAACAAGTTTTGTGCATTGGATCATATGCCTACCTATCTGTTTTGATCCTATCATTTGTGCATCATATTCTAAGCAACATATATGATTGTTTATGCTTATTTAAGCCCACAACTCTGTCCAACCATCAATCATAGCAGGTGTGAAGTAGGACTTAGCTACACCAGCTCATCTCTTGTGATTATCCACCATCTCTTCCGACAGTGGTATCAGAGCAAGTACAATCAAGATGGGAGATGGTTTTCCATTCTTCATTGACAAGTTGGACAGGAACAACTACTCAGCATGGTCCCTAAGGATGCAAGCATACCTTCAAGGGAGAAGCTTATATGGATACATCTTAGGAGATGAAGACATGCCAATCTTTAAGAGAAAGAATCAACCAACAAGAGAAGACCAAGAGAGGCTAACTACATGGTGTGCAAAGGATGCTCTTGCAAGGTCATATTTACTAAAATCAATCTCTTATTTCCTATTACCTCATGTTAGAAATTGTAAAACCTCCTAAGAGACTTGGGAAGTGCTTTCATCATACTTCTCCTCCAACACAAGAGCTATGAAGAATTAGTTGTGGATGGAATTCACAACTCTTAAGAAGCAATCAAAGCAAGGAGTGGCTGACTATGTAACCAAAATGAAAGATGTTGCACACCAACTTGCAAGCATTGGAGAAGAGATAGAGGAAGAGCACATAGTGAGGTAGATCAACAATGGAATTAAAGCTGATGACAAGTGGGAATGCTTCACCACTGTAATGGATCTCTACATGGATATGCAAATACCTGATCTCAACACCTTGATGGGACAACTCTTCACCCATGAAGCAAAGCTCAATAGAAATGGTGATAACTCAAGAGGTAACCAATATTTTGCCCTCTATACAGATAAGAATAAAGCTAAGAATAAAGGTAAATTTAAGAAACAAGATGAAGAGGCTAGTATGTCTCAAGCCAATTATGCAGGAAGAGGAAGAGGTGCTAGAGGTAGGGATAGAGGAGGTAAGCAAGGTAGGGGGAGACCCTACAACAACTCACCATGCAACATATGTGGTCTCAACAACCACAATACTGAAGAATGCTACAAGAATACAAGGAACCAAAGGGGAAGAGGCTTCCATAGAGGAAGCTATGGACAAACTAGAGGCAGGTACAACAATGGTGGAGGCAACTACAACCATAACTACAATCAAGGCTACAACAACAACAACAACTATCAAGGAGGCTTTAGAGGAAGAAGGGACTTCAGTAACTACATTGAAGATTAAGAGGATTCTCTGCTCAGTATGAACATGACATCCAAGCAAGGTAAAGATGATGAACATGTCTTTGACATTGACTCAGGTTGTTCAAATCATGTGGCAGGGAATGTAGCACTCTTATCTAATCTTGAAGAACCAAAGGGAAAGCATGAGGTACAAACAGTTGATTACGCCAAGCATTCAGTCAAGAAAATTGGAAATGTTAAGACATCAGATGGTAGTATGAACCTTTTGAGCAAATTTCTATATGTGCCTACCATAACCAAAAATTTAAGTAGTTTTGGGCAGATAGTAGAGAAAGGTCTACAGGTCAGGTTCACCAAGCATGGAGCATATGTGGAAGACCCTCAACAGGATTCAAAAGGATAGCCAAAGGTGAGAAGTCTGGTAGATTGTTTACTTTTGAAATTAAAGATACAAGGAACATTAATTAGTCTTGGAGAAATCTTGTTGGAGTTCTGTGGTCACTATGTGACTAGCTCCTACATACATTCAACTAGCCTATGTTGCAAAGGTTATTTCTCTTAGTTCAGGCAACCATCTTGTGTGAAATTTCTTTTCTTGGAAAATTCCATTAGTCTACTCTAAGTATACAAAATCTCCCTAGAATTCTCTCAACAAACTTTGAGATAGGGTCATTTTGAGTTACATAGGTGCCAAGAAATCTACTTGTGGAGGTCATTTGCACTTCATCATTCCATAGGGGTTGAGGTACATCCCCCATGTTTTCCTTGAGTAGCTTTGATGTGAACCTTTTCCCTATACATGGGCACTATTACTCTAACATTGGCTAGAGGTTTTTTCCCATGTTACCACATAATGTCATGCATAGATCATCATTTAAACAAGGCTTGTATGGGTGTTTATAACAATGTTCGTATCGATGTTTAAATAGTGTTGCATATGCTTCACCTTTGCTTATATGAAAACTAAAAAGCATCACATAAGTGATGCTATTAACGAGTGTCACATATGCAATTGTTCTGCCATCACTCAAATGATGCTAATATTAATTGCATCTGTAGTCATTTATATGATGTTATTGCATCGGTTATGTGGTGCTCATTATGATGAAAACAAAAAAAAATCACATTGATCTTCGATAGTCATTCTATGTGCATCTAATCAAAGAGCAAACGAATGTTCATATCTGCTATGTGCAAACAATCTCTCTCTATCTTTCTCTCTCTATCTATTTCTCTCTCTCTCTTTGTCTCTCTCTCTCTCTATTTCAGCATATTGAAGAAGTTCACTGAATAAAGTATATGGATAATTATTATAAGTACAATTTTTATTGTTTCTATACAATTTAAATTAATTTTTCATAAATTAACATATGCATTCATACATACATAATACATACATACATGTAAACATACACACATACACATACAAACGCACACAAACACAGACACATGCACTCACAAATATAGACACATATACAAACACACACACATATGCACATACATGTTGGAGTTTGAGGTCTACGGAAGCATGCAAACAACACAAGGAAGAAGAAGAAGCTTGAAGCACAACATACAATATTGAATGTATTCACAAGCCTAGCCTTATACCTGACAATTGTTCCATCAGGCTTACACTTTAGCTTGTATACCCACTTAGTACCAATGGACTTCTTGCCAAGAGGTAATTCACATAAAGATCAGGTACCATTTTTCATAATAACATCATATTCTTATTACATAAAAGCCATCCAATTTTCAGACTTTTTTGCTTCATAAAAAAAATGCTCATTCTCATCATAAAGACTAGAGGCAGCCATAGCATAGCAATCTAATGCAAAAGAAACACTATTGGAGCCTAAACAAGTACGATATGATAGAGGTGCATCTAATTTGCTATCTCACAAAGTCTACATTGGTCACTTAGGCATAGTTTTTGCCTCCTCTATATCACTTCTCTCATCAATAAGTGCATCATGTAAATTTCCATTAGAAATGGAATGATTTGCATC
Source organism: Ceratopteris richardii (assembly GCA_020310875.1). Lineage (NCBI taxonomy): Eukaryota > Viridiplantae > Streptophyta > Polypodiopsida > Polypodiales > Pteridaceae > Ceratopteris > Ceratopteris richardii. Next base: position 38,159,624 of record CM035408.1, on the reverse strand, counting down.
ATCATGAGAAACCTCTAAAGGCTGAGAAATTGCCTCATTTGAACTAGCACTAGACTATCCACCTGTAAAAAAAGGTAGCAAAGTGTCATCTACATCTTTGGATTTAATTGATGTCTCTTTAGCACATGAAAGTAATGGCTGAATAAAATCTTCCACAAAAACAACATCATGGCTAACCAAAATGTTTTAAGTTTATGGATTATACAGACAATAGCCTTTGATTTCAGAATTGTACCCAACAAAAATACATTTCACTGCTTTATCATCAAATTTCTTGCATTGTTGTTTAAGCACTAATGCATATGCCAAGCAATCAAAGACACAAGTGAGCAACAGATGGCTTGCAACCATGCCAAGCCTCATATGGAGTGATAAAGTGCAATGCTTTAGTGGAACACCTGTTTAGTACATATGTTGCACACATAACAACCTCAAGCTAGAAAATTATGTGGTAACGCTTGACTCTTGACCATACACCTCACCATCTCCATGAGTGACAGGTCCTTCCTTTCAGCAATTTGATTCTGTTGAGGTGTATATGGAACTATATACTGATGTTTTATCCCACATTTAGCTAGAAATGATTAAAATTTGAAGACATATATTTCCCCCTCGATCAAAATGGAGGGCGCCCATTTTACATGCTAACAGATTTTCAACAAAAGCCCAAAACTATTTGAAACACATAAACACTTCAGAGTTTGCTTTCAATGGATATACCCATGCATGCCTAGAAAAATCATCAATTAAAGTCACGAAGTAAAGGTAGTTCCCAAAAGAAGGTGTTTGTATAGCACTGCAAACATCGTTGTGAACAAGCTACAATTTCTGAGTAGCTTGCACTTAACCATCTTTTGGGAAGGAGGAATGCTGCATCTTGCCCAAAATACAGCCTTCACAAACATGTTTACTAGGTGCCTCAAGTTTGGGTAGAGAGAACACCATTTCAAGTTTGTGTATGTGTAGCAAACTAGCAAAATTCAAACAACCAAAGTGTGCAAGCCACACTTTTGCATCTAACATAGCCTGAGAATCTTGAACTACACATGTTGAATCATTCATAGATTTTGCATAATCTATGAGCTTATACATCCCACAACATAAAATGCCAGAAACAATAATGACACCTCCATTTGATAGATAATGGACTGTACATCTATCATCAACAAATTTCACAACCAAGCCGATCTTGGATGATGTTGAAATTGATAATATTTTTTTCTTGACCCCTAGCACAAATAAAGCATCCGACAATGTAAAAGAACTCCCATCAGTAGTAGTCAAAACGATCTTACCCACTCCGATGATAGGATAAGAGGAGTTGTTGGTGCATGTGACAATATTCCATGTAGGGGCAAGGTCAAGTGAAGTGAATAAATTGCACAGTGAGGTAATATGTTTGGTTGACCCACTATCAAAGTACTGCAAACATCTGAGTCTATTATAGACATACACTATTCATGAGAAGATGGGTCATAACTCTAAACAATAGTAAATGCCCATTCTTCATTCTGCACAAGATTTGCATACTCTGATTTGGGTGTAGAGGCCTTTGCAACAATCATTCCAGCATCTTTTGTGGCTAGTTTTGGACAACTCTTTATGACATGATCATTTCCTTTATAGTATTTGCAAGTCAATTTTTGCTTTTCTCTTTTCTTCTCGTCTCTATCATCCTTCTTTGATTGTGTAGAATTAGTAGATTTTTGCTTACTAGTAGATGAGCTCCATTTACCTTTGTCCTTCTGACTAGCCAAGAAAGCTTGATTTGCAACACACATAATGGACATGTTCTTCCTAGATTAATTTTCTTGCAATAGAATAGAGACTAACCGATTTTCTTGCAATAGAAATAGAGATTAACACCTCAAAGGTTAAGCATTTGGATTACCTTTCATCATCAATCGAAAAGTAGAAGCAAAAATCTGATATGAATGTGGAAGTTCATTCAAAACAAGTTGCACAAGTGAATTGTTAGCAAGACTTCATCATAAAAAATCAACTGCTCCTTCAAATCTTTGATCTTTGTCAAAAAACTATCCAAGGAATCTCCTTCATTAATATGATCACTCTCCAACTCTTTTTGGAGGTAACACTACTAGAAATGGGGGGGCTAGCAATGCCTCCCATTGAAAAAAAGTGAGACCCGTCACTTATGCGACATTTACTCAATAGAGCATTGCATAAGCGACGGGACTATTTTTATTTAAAAAAAAAAGAACCGTCACATGAGTGATGCATAGCATCGCTTATGCGATGCTAATGGCCACTATCACAAATAGCATCACTAATTAGCAATGCTATTAGTGATGTTGGCACACTGCTTGCGATGCTTGAGCGTCGCAAAAAAGACGCCCTCGAATCATAAAAAGAAAACTTGATTTCTCCCGGTGCGTTTGTGTCGGGATTGAGATGTGTGTGTGTGAGTGAGAGAGAGAGAGATAGAGAGAGATAGATAGATAGAGAGAGAGACATACACACATACACACACATTTACACACACACATACACATGCATACACACACATATACACATACACACGTATATACACACATAGACACACACACATACACACATAGACACATGCACACATACACACACACATACATACACATATAGACACATACACACACATACACCCATATTTACAAACACACATACACATGCATACACACACATATATACACATACAAATGTATATACACACATACACACACACATACACATACACACACATAGACACATACACACACATACACGCACACATACATATAGATTTACACACACACATACACATGCATACACACACATATATACACACATAGACACACACACATACACACATAGACACACACACATACACACACACATACACACACTCACACATACACACATCCACACACATTTACACACACACATACACATGCATACACACACATATATACACATAAATGTGTATACATGCATAGACACACACACATACACACATAGGCATACACACACATAGACACACACACACATAGACACACACATAGACACACACATACACACACACATAGACACACACATACACACACATACATACACACATACACATAGATTTACACACACACACATACACATAGATTTACACACACACACATACACATGCATACAGACACATATATACACATACACACGTATATACACACATAGACACACACACACATACACACATACACACATAGACACACACACACATACACACACAAATACACACATAGACACATACACACACACATACACATACATTCACACACACATACACATGTATGCACATATATACACACATAGACACATTCACATACACACATAGACACACACACATACACACACACATACACACACACATACACACACATACACACACACATACACACATACACACACACATACACACACACACACATCCACACACATTTACACACACACACACACATGCATGCACACACATATATACACACATAGACACACACATACACACATAGAGACACACACATACACACATAGACACAAACACACACATAGAGACACATAGACACACACACACACACACACATACACATGCATACACACACATATATACACATACACACGTATATACGCACATAGACACACACATACACACACACACATACACACTCACACATACACACACACATACACACATAGACACACACATACATAAATATAAAATGATGGAGTAGATACATATGCATCACACATACATGCCTATATGCACACATGTATACATATACATGCATACATATTTACATGTACACATTTACACATATACACATATACATATATACACATCACATATACATGCCTACATGCACACATGTATACTTATACATGCTTCCACAATTATAAACACACTTGCATATATTACACAAATGCATATGCATACATACATGTGTGCATACTAACACATGTATACATATATCGCACACATGCACACACATACATATACATGAAACACACATATGTGCATACTAAAAATCTGAAATGGTGTCCTCTTTGTCCAAACTTGAGGCACCTAGTAAACATGTTTGTGAAGGCTATATTTTGGCCAAAATGAAGCATTCATCTTTCCCAAAAGATGGTTCAGTTGGAGCTACTAAAAAATTGCAGCTTGTACATAGTGATGTCTGTGGTCCTATGCAGACACCTTCTTTTGGAAACTATCTTTACTTCGTGACTTTCATTGATGTCAACAGAATAGAGTTGTTGAATGGAAGAACAGGTCACTCATGGAGATGGCAAGGTGTATGGTCAAGAGTTAGGCTTTACCACATAGTTTCTAGCTTGAGGTTTTCATGTGTGTAGCATATGTACTTAACATGTATCCCACTAAAGCATTGCAGTCTATCACTCCATATGAGGCTTGGCATGGTTGCAAGCCATCTCTTGCTCACCTGTATGTTTTTGGTTGTCTAGCATATGCATTAGTGCGTAAACAACAATGTATGAAATTGGATGATAAAGCAGTGAAATGTATTTTTGTTGGGACAATTCTGAAAGCAAAGGCTATGGTCTGTATCATCCATAGACTAAATGCATTTTGGTTAGCCATGATGTTGTTTTTGTGGAAGATGTTATTCAGCCATTACTTTCATGTACTAAGGAGACATGTGTTAGCTCCAAAGACATGTATGATACTTTGCTGCCTCTTTTTGTAGATGGACAGTCTAGTGCTGGTCCTAATGAGGCAAGTTTTCAGCCTTTATAGGTTTCATGTGATGATGCAGATCATTCCATTTCTGATGTAGATTTATACAATGGCTAGTGCAGACTTTGCATGATAGCAAATTAAATGCACCTTTGTCATATCATAGTCGTTCAGGCTCATACTACCTCTTTTGCATCATATTGCTATGCTATGGCTGCCTCTAGTCTCTGTGATGAGAATGAGCCTATTTCATTTGATGAAGCACAAAATTCAAAAAATTGGATGGCTGCTATGCAATCTGAATATGATGCTATAATGGAAAATGGTACCTGGTCGCTATGTGACTTGCCTCCTGGCAAGAAGGCCATTGGCACTAAGTGGGTATACAAGCTTAAGTGTAAGCTTGATGGAACATTTGATAGGTATAGGGCTATGCTTGTTGCAAAGGGTTATGCTTAGGAAAGAGGCATTGATTTTGATGAGACATATGCTCCTACTTTCCGAATGACTACTGTTCGTAGCATTTGTGCACTTGCACCTCATCATGGTTGGAATGTACATCAGTTGAACATTAAAATTTCATTTCTGAATGGTGGTTTGCATGAAGAAGTGTATGTTTTTCAGCCCCCTGGCTTTGTGCAAAAAGGGCATGAAAACTAGGTGTGCATCTTAAAGAAGGCATTATATGGTTTAAAACAAGCACCACATGCTTGGTATGAAAAGATGCATGTGCATCTGATTGCACATGGTTTTGAGAACAGTCCAACTAAAAGCCTCTTATATGTTAAGCGTGCTAATGATGTGCTTCTGATCATTGTTGTGTATATTGATGACATGCTGCTCACTCGTCCTAATGAGAAGCATATTGCTGATTTTAAGGTTAATATGCATGCCTCATTTGAGATGTTAGATTTCGGGCATTCACATCATTATCTAGGCATCCAGTTTATGCAAGTTGATGGCAGAATAGCTCTATGTAAAACAAAATATATTGACACATTATTGTTGCATTTTGGCCTTGAAGACTGCAAACCTATTGCCATTCCTATGCAGATAGGTTTATGATTGACTCTTCATGATGCTAGAGATGCATTTGATGCTATTCTCTATTAGCAGGTTGTTGGATGCTTGATTTATTTATGCATTATCTTGGCTAGATATTTAGTTTGTTGTCTCACAGATGAGCATGTTTATGCATTGCCCAGGTGTAAAGCATTGGCAGCCGATTAAGCGCATCTTTCGCTACTTGAGTGAGACCCCACTACTTGGATTGTTTTATCCCAAGGGGGATCACTACCACCATATTTATATGCTTTTTTTTACTTTGAATGAGCTAGTTGCTATGACACATGTGTCCACTAGTGGCTTTTGCTTCATGTTTGGTAGCTATGTATATCTTGGTTGAGCAAGAAGGAGCCTATTGTGGCCACTTCTAGTTGTGAGGCTGAGTATAGGGCAGCCTTCACAGCGACTGTTGAGTGTGTGTGGCTCAGACGCCTTATGGTTGATTTCGGTGTTGGTTAGTCTTCTACCACCACCATCTTCACTGATAGTCAGATCACATTGGCACTTGCGAAGAACCCTATGTTCCATGCTCACACTAAGCACATTGAGGTGCATTATCATTATGTCAGGGAGAGGTTATCTACTAGAGAGATCAGCTTGGCATATGTGCCCACGTAGGAGAACATTGTAGACCTTTTCACGAAGGCTCTGCCCAGGGAGAAGTTTGAATCTATCAAAAAAGCTTTGGGCTTACTTCCTTTTGTGGATTGATTCCACATAACTTTGTAGTTCCTTATACATGAGCGCTAGCTCCTTGTTCAACGCATCACTCCCAGGGGGGATTTGTTTATATATTTAGGTAGTGATGTGTGTGAACACACTAGGACCATCGGGGCACTTTTTCCCCTCTTTAGGAGGTTTTTTCCCCTCGGCTTGTATATACATCTATTGCCTTAACGGGTTACTTATCTTTGTACATTCTAGTGGTAATACATTCAATATTGTGTGTTGTGCTCCAAGCTTCTTCTTCTCCCTTGTGTTGTTCGCATGCTTGCACAGACCTCGGACTCCAACAAAACCTATAATACCCTATCTTCTCTTTCTCTGTGTCACGTCTTGTCTAATTTGTCACGTTCGATTCTATCTTATCTTGTGTAAATTTATTTTTTCCCTCTTTGACTATTCTTGAGTGATTGGAAGCTTGGGATTGGGGAAATCTTCTGATTTTGGAAGTGCTGCAAGTGGTTTTAGAGCAGAATCGATCTTGGAGAACTATGGAAGATTTGACACGAAAGATTCATGAGCAAGAGGAGCTTATTCATAAGCTTCTTGGAGAATTATGCAAAGAATGAGGCAAAAAGCAACTAGAAGGCACCATAAATTTTTTTGTGGAGCTTAAGGATGAAGTGGATGGTGGAGGAACATCTAGTGTTCCCAAATAAAAATCGAACCACAATTATAAAGATATGGAGGCTGGTTAGTTTGCCCTCAATGAAGTCTTCAAGAATAGCAAATTTAATGATTTCGATTGTGAGAAGAAGAGCGGTGAGGATTTGGAGGCTTGGATTGAAGAGCTAGAGGATTTCTTTGATCTTCAACAATTTAGTGAGGATTCCAAGGAGAACTTTGGGATCCTCCACATGTGTGGCATCGTAAAGCTATGGTGGAAGTCCTATATGCAGAATCAAACACATTTTGGTTCGATTGTATGGAAGGAATTCAAGAAGCAAGCATAGAAATATTACTATTCTCCACATTATCATATGGAGAAAAAGATGGATTTATTTAACTTTAGAAAACATGAGAGTGACAAGCATAGCTCAATTGTTGATGAGTATAAAGAGAAGTTCATACATCTTCACAAATATACATCGGAGGTTAGCAAGGATGCTCTAAAGAGAAAGTTTATTGAAGGTCTTCGTGAGGAACTTCATTATCAATTGAAGGGATCTAGACATGCTAATTTCTTGGATGCTCCTTTGATGGTTGAGAATTTTGTGCAGATGGAGAAGTTCAATATCTAGAAGGTGAATAGAACCAGATTCATTGCAATGGGACATAGGCCACGCATACCTACTACAACAAACATGAACAACTCAAAGAGGACTTCATCTTTTAATAATCAGGATAAGAATCTTGCTCAAGTGAAAACTCAATGGAGGTGTCAACCCATTCATTGGCAATAGGACCCTTACTTTATTGAGCAGGACAAAAGACTCGGTTTGTTTTTTTGTTGCAGCAAACAAGAACATCAAACATATGAATGCCCAAACAAGGCAATCTTTTGGCCACCACAAGCGAACATGATAAACATCATTGAGGAAAGTGTAACAATTGACAAAGTAGATGACGGAGATGAGTGAACAAATTCTACTTTAAGTTGCATGATGAATTGTTCTTTCTTAAGGGCTTCTGTAATTACAACTTTTAGTATGATTTCTATGCATAAAGTTAGAATTTTTTGTCGATTCGGATAGAACACATTTTTCTCTATCTTTAAAATTGATACAAAATATAACAATATCTCTAGATATGCAAATAGCAAGATGTGAAGATGGCCAATGGAAGACTACACTACACAAAAGGATACGTTGAAAACCTTTCATTCTCTTTTTTTGATAGGAGTTTCTCTAGGATTTTCCATGTGATTGAAATGAGAAAGAGTGATGCAATAATAGGCATGTATTCACTAGCTCAAAATTTTACGACAATTGACTACGAACAAAGAACAATCACTTTAAGGCTAGATGGTGAATCTATCCACATTCTGGGTGATGCACATAATCTTAAGCCTAGTCTCATTTCATCTATGCAGATTATGATGATTTCAAAACATTTGTAGTGTATGTGAATAATCTGGATGAGGAAGATAACGATGAAAATCTTTCGAATTATATGTAAAATCTTTTGAAAGAATATGTAGATGTATTTCTAGAAGACCTGCCTGGTATACCTCCACTTAGGTAGAGTGACCATGCCATTGACCTGTATCCGAAGAGAACCATATTCTAGAGCACCCTATAGATTTAACATAGATGAATTAAAGAATCTTAAGATTTGACTAGATGATCTTATGAAGAAAGGCTTGATAAGATCGAGTATTTCAACTTGGGTAGCAACTATTTTATTTCAGAAGAAGAAAGATGGGTCTTATAGATTATGCATTGACTATAAGGGGTTGAATAAAAGAATGATTAAAAATGAGTACCCACTCCCTCACATAGATGACTTTTTAGGTCAATTAAGTGGAGCAATCGTATTCACTAAGATTGACCTAAGATTTGGATATCACCAGTTTAGGACCAAACTAGATGACATACCCAATTGGCTGTTGAAGATAAGTTGAATGGTACCAAGTACCCATTATGGGCTTATATGATGCTTCATGTATTGGTTGCAAAAGGACTGTGGAATATTGTGCATGGTGTTGAAAAATGTCCTATTACACCTGCAAATACAACTACTAAAGGTGATGCAGATGGTGATATTCTTCAGATTCTTGTTCATGTTGCAGTTCCTATTGCACCTACTACAAAGAAACTTTTTTGGGATGGCAGAGATGCTCATGCACATGCATTGATAGCTTTGTCTATCAAACATGCCATTATTCCTCACATTTTCTCTTGGAGAGTAGCAAAAGATGCTTGGGATACACTTATCACTTTATACCACACAAGGAATGAGGCTTGTGTTGCTTACACTACAAGGAATAGAGGTGCATAGCAAGGGTTAATGCAACACAATTTTGTTGCTATATAATTGCATAAAGCATCACAAGAATCTTCGAGCATGCAACATCAATTAAACGAGGAGAACTTTGATGTTCTTATCGACGTGTGGAGCGATGGGCATTGTGACAGTTACATTGAACATCACTAAAGCAACGATATAAAAAAGCATTGCATAAGCGACGCTACACTACATTGCATAAATGACACTAATTAGCGTCGCTTATGCAATGCTATCTGGAGATGAATTTAGGACAATTTAGCATCGATTACATGACAATTTCTTGATGAAAAAAATAAAAATTTTGGAGGCTCTTCGATCAACATCTACATGCATCTGATCAAAGAGCTCTCCACTGTTCACAATTGGGCTACACTTTTGAGCTGAAACAATCGCTTGTTGAATTGTTGTTTTGTCTAATCTCTATCTTATTGTCTCTCTCTCTCTCTCTCTCTCTCTCTCCCTCTTGGTGTGTGTTTCTCTCCTTTCTACCTCTTTCTCTCTTTGAATTCTCTCTTACACATACACACATATACACATATACACACACATACACATATACACACACATACACATGCATATGCAAAAACATTTCTACAAACACATAAAAAGACTTGCATGCATGCATTATTGCATATATACATACACATACACACATTAACACATACTTAAATACATGTATATGCACATCCACATGCATGCACATTCACATGCATGCATAAACACATGGATGCAAAAGGAAATGCATCCACATGCACATGCATGTTTCATATATATACACGTGCATATACATACACTGGTATATGTTTGTATACACACATACATATGCACATACGTGCATATACACACACATAAACATATATACAAATATATATGCACGTGTACACATACATGCACATACATACATATATACATATACATGCACATACATACATCTACACACACATACAGATGCACATGCAAATACACATACATGCACATATACACTAACACATGCACATACATACATATACACACATATACACATGCACATGCACATACACATACATATGCATATACACTTACACATGCACATGCACATACATGCATATACACATATACATATGTAGATACATAATATACAAACACATACACACATATACATACACATATGTACACACACATATGCACATACACACACATACACATTCACATACATACATATACACAAATACACGTGCAGATACATATACACACATATGCATGCACATATACACATACACTTACATATATACATGGACGTACATATATATACACACATACACATACACATGCACATGCACATACACATATACATACACATCCAAAATGTGTAGCATACTCGATCTCATGTTTCGTAGGATATCGACCATAATCCTTTCACTGCATTGAAACAAATAAAAAAGATTAGTCTCTTGCGTTTTAACTAAAATAAAAAATATACTTACAATAACACATATACTTACAAATGTAGCTACAAAACCATGATGGCCAGGTTGGCCTACGTGAGATGTGTGGCCCGACTCAATTCTCTTCTTTGCAATAGCTTGTTTATTTAAATAGAAAATAAATACATAAATTAAATGTTAAAAATTAATAAAAAGTATGAGAATTATAAATATAAACTACTAATTTGTATACCTTCTGCTGAGGAAATGACTCCTAAAGATGTAGGTGTCTATGAAAAAATTGCCACATCTCAGGTGGTATGTTAGGTCTCCTCTTATTTTTTCCACCATACAATATCTCTTGTTATTTTAATCTCAAACAGAAAAAAAGAATCACAATACATACACATACATACACACATATAGCATGTGCACACACATACTCACACACACACACACACACACATATATATATATATATATATATATATATATATATATTATAGTTATATATTTGTAATATATATATATATATATACTGTATATATTTATATTTATATTATATTTATTGTAGATATATTTACTATATATATATTTATATACATATTTATAGTAGCATATATATGTATTTGTATATATATACATGCACACATAAACATACATACACACATACACTTATGCATACATACACACACATACACATATCCACACACACATACATGCATACATACATACAAAATACATGCACACATAAACATATATACATACACAAATACACATATACATACATACATACACACACATACACATACACATACACATACACATACCCACATACCCACATACACATATACATGCAAACATATACACATACATACATGCATACATATACACATATACATACATATAACATAAAGACACATATACATATACACATATATACATACACACATACACATGCATGCATATACACACATTCATACAAAATACATGCATTTATCCCACAAGAATGTGTATTTGTGTATATGTGAATATGTGTGTATGTGTAAATGTGTATATGTGAATGTTTATGTATGTAAATAATCAGGTTATTAATATCTAATACCATTATTTGTAGATTCCGATCGATCAGATGAAACTCCACCACCGTCTCCTAATCGTGCAAGGACTATATACTATTAAGTATATCAAAATTTTAATATATTTGATAGATACATAACTGATATATGTTTTTTTCTTGTTATAATTAGAGTTTGATCAATCAGAGGGCACTCCACCACCTCCTACCCATGCAATGACTTCACATGTGTCCTCGAATAGGAATTATGATGAATTTTACTATCAAGATCATATTATATGTTGGTGTAAGTCTTGCTATGGCACGTATCAAAGACCACAATTGGAATGTATTGAACATGAGACAGAGTATGGTATTTTTAAGCATGCGCCGCCACTTGGAGAACGTGATAATGCTTAGGTATGAATTTTTTCTATAAATTAATGTCATTATTTTATTTTAAAACCATATACAAGATCAAATTATTGTTTATATACAAGAATAATTGCTCGATGATGATGATGATAATAATAATTCTCATACTCATAATGCTAATATACCTCGTACACATCATGGGCTTGTTGGTCATCAATTACAAGTAGAGGTTTCTAGAAATCCTCTACCTCATGGTTTAGAGACTGAAACGACTAGAGATTATCCATTGCCAGCTCGTGGTCGTTCCATAGTACAAACATATGATAGATGAACATATGGGGGATGGAATAGAGGACCACTTCCTTTAGATGGAGATGTTTTTAACTTTTGGGGTAATCACTATATGATTTCTCCATCCACTATTACTATTGTTGGTCATGGTCTCTTTATTGTAGAGGATTTGTATGTGCCTCCTGACTTTGAAGTCACTCTTATGTCATTTTGTGGTCCTGTATATATAGATGGGGAGATTGGCATCGACCTGCAAGTTATGTTCAAAGCATGAGTACTTATGGAATATGCTTGAATGCAGCATCCCTTACTAGTAGAGGGATTTCACATGTAGAAAATGAAAGATTATATATTGATGGAAGACCTTACATGCATGGAAATATAGCAGGTTTAATAAATAGTAGTCGGGGATTACATAATAGTTCAAGGACTAATTGCACATTTGAGAAGTGTGAAAATAGTCATGAATCACCATACATGAGTAGAGATGTAGCAAGATACATAGTTGTCAATGCTATTACTTCATTACATGCTGGTGATGAATTATTAGTGAATTATGGATGGCGTAGACCTCCAAGAGCACCTTTTAGCTAGAGAGAGAATGAAAACTTTTTATCCATATTTAATAGCTTAAATATTTAATTTTATGTTTAAAGTTTACTTTTCATTCATTTATGGAATACTAATGATTTTTATTCATGTGTGTAGATTCCAACGTATGGTATTCCACCACACCATTCACAGTTGCCAGTAAGACCTCATGTATCAGAAGCTTCTATGAGGAGACTACGCAAAAGTGATATGGTGGAATATGCAAGGTTGAAAGACCTATATTCAAAAGAAGATAAAGTACAAGATTTGTGCGACAATGATGAAGATGATGGCATGGCATATTTTATTGAGGATTGGTATCAAAATGACATTGAGAACATTGATATTTCTAAAAATGAGAAATCTTTTCGAGAGGAATGTCTAAAGCATGTATATGAAGGAATTTGTTTGACACGACTAAGGGCAAGTTTACTTATTCTCAATCTTCAATATCATTTTGGATGGAGTAATGTATCTGTTTCGACACTATTAAGATATAATTTTTATTTTTCTATCTATTTATATATATACATGCATACATATATACATATAAATACATATGTACATAGACATACACACACACACACACACACACACACACACACACATATATATATATATATATATATATATATATATATATATATATATATATATATATATATATATATACATGAATGCATACACACATATAAAGATACACACACATATACACACATACACATGTTATGAGAGTAAGGTCAAATTATACATACGTGTATTGAATGAAGATATTCTATCCATTTAGCCTTTGGAATTGTATGCCCAACCTTTAGAATCTTCCTAACGCATTTGCTTCTCCTATTCTAGTTGACCTAATACCTGCACTGTTGGTATATTTAGGTAGTGATGTGTGTGAACACACTAGGACTGCCGGGGCACTTTTTTCCCTCTTTAGGAGGTTTTTTTCCCCCGGCTTGTATATATGCCTATTTCCCTAATGGGTTACTTATCTTTGTACATTCTCTAGTAATACATTCAGTATTGTGTGTTGTGCTCCAAGCTTCTTCTTCTTCTTTGTGTTGTTCGCTTGCTTCCGCAGATGTCTAACTCCAACAATTGGTATCAAAGCAAGTCGTCACTTCATCTAGGGCGCCGTCGACACTCCTCCATTTGCAGTCTCAGATTCGCACGAAATTTGATGAGCATACTCAGGGTGTTCTAGAGATCAGTGGTGCCGAAATCGCAATCTGAGCTCGTTTCGGCCTTCGAACACATTATCGCAGCGCTTGTGTAGGCTATTTTGTCTTTTTGTGCCAAAGGTATATACCAGTTTCTGTTCGTTCGTATAAGCGTCTCGAAGTCTGCTACAGGTCTAACAGAATTCGATAGGGCAGTTTTGTTCAACTTTTTGAGATACAGTCAATTTTCTGCATCAAGGTATTTTAGTCGCCAACCATGGCTGAAAGTAGTGATATATTCCGTATGTTGGCTGTTGAGGATAAGTTGGATGGTACCAACTACCCATTATGGGCTTATATGATGCGACAAGTATTGGTTGCAAAAGTATTGTGGAACATTGTGCAGGGTGTTGAAAGACGTCCTATTACACCTGTAACAACAGGTACTACAAAACCAAGTGCTAGATCTGATGAAGATGGTGTCGAAGATGATATTGTGCAGATTCCTATTCATGCTTTTGTTTCTGTTGCAACTACTGCAGAGCAGATTTGTTGGGATGGCACAGATGCCCCGGCACATGCATTGATAGCTTTGTCTGTCAAACGTGCCATTATTCCTCATATTCGCTCTTGCACAACATCTAAGGATGCTTGGGATACACTTACCACATTGTACCAAGCTAGGAATGAGGCTCGTGTTGCTTACCTCCTCCGAAAATAGTTGGAGAGTGAGCACATGAATGAAGGTGATTCTATGGACAGGTTCCTAACAAAGATCAAAGACTTGAAGGAACAGTTGATTTTGGTTGATGAGGTTATACCAGATAGCTCACTTGTGCAGACCGTTCTGAATGGTCTTCCTGATTCATATAAGAGTTTTGCTTCTACTCTTCAGTTGATGATGAAAGGCAATCCAAATGCCTTGTCATTTGAGGAGTTAGTCTCTATTCTGTTGCAGGAAGATCAGTCCAGGCAGAACAGGTCCATTATGCATGTTGCAGATCAAGCCTTCCTGGCTAGTCAGAAGGGCAAAGGAAAATGGAGTTCTTCTACTAGTAAGCAGAAATCTGCAAATGCTGCACATTCGAAGAACCAAGACAAAGATGAGAAAAAATTAGAAAAGCAGAAATTGTTTTGTAAGTATTGTAAAGGGAATGATCATATCATAAAGAACTGTCCAAAACTGGATGCAAAAGAGGCAAAGAAGAAAGAGGCTGGAATGGTTGTTGCAGAAGCCTCTACACCAAAAACGGAGTCTGCTAATCTTGTGCAGGAAGAAGAATGGGCGTTCACTACTGTTTGCAGTTTTGACCCATCTTCTCATGAGCAGTGCATGTTTGCAGTAGACTCAGATGTTTGATACTTTGACAGTGGGGCGACCAAACATATTACCTTGCAGCGCAGTTTCTTCTCTTCACTCGAGCTTGCCCCTACAGCGAATACTGTTACATGCACCAACAACTCCTCTTATCGTGTTATGGGAGTTGGTAAGATCATTTTGACTACTACTGATGGTAGTTCTTTCACTTTGTCAGATGCTTTATTTGTGCCAGGGATCAAGAAGAATTTGTTATCAGTTTTTGCATTAGCCAAGATTGGCTTGGTTGTGAAATTTGTTGATAACAAATGTACAGTTCATGATCTTTCAAATGGCGATGTTATTATTGCTTCTGGCATTTTATGTCGTGGCTGTATAAGCTCATAGACTATGAAAGATCTGAAAATGATTTGGCATGTGCAGTAAACGATTCTCAGGCTATGTCAGATGCAAAGCTTTGGCATGCACGCTTTGGTCATCTGAATTTTGCTAGTTTGCTATGCCTGCAGAAATCTGAAATGGTGTCCTCTTTGCCCAAACTTGAGGCACCTGGAAAAAATGTTTGTGAAGGCTATATTTTGGGCAAAATGCAACGTTCCTCCTTGCCAAAAGATGGTTCAGTTCGGGCTACACAGAAATTGCAGCTTGTACATAGTGATGCCTGTGGTCCTATGCAGACACCCTCCTTTGGAAATTACCTTTACTTCGTGACTTTCATTGATGATTTTTCCAGGCATGCATGGGTATATCCACTCAAAGCAAAGTCCGAAGTGTTCATGTGCTTTAAACAGTTTTTGGTTCTGGCTGAAAATCTATCAGCATGTAAAATGGGAACCCTCCGTTCTGATCGAGGGGGGGAATATATGTCTTCTGATTTCAATGCATTTCTGGTTGAACATGGGATAAAACACCAGTGTACAGTGCCGTATACACCTCAATAGAATGGAGTTGCTGAACAAAAGAACAGGTCACTCATGGAGATGGCGAGGTGCATGGTCAAGAGTCACGCTTTACCACATAGTTTTTGGCTTGAGGCTGTCATGTGTGCAGCATATGTACTAAACAGGTATCCCACTAAAGCGCTGCAGTCTATCACTCCATATGAGGCTTGGCATGACCACAAGCCATCTGTTGCTCATCTACGTGTTTTTGGTTGTTTGGCATATGCATTAGTGCCTGAACAACATCGTAGAAAATTAGATGATAAGGCAGTAAAATGTATTTTTGTTGGGTACAGTTCTGAAAGTAAAGGCTATCGTCTGTATCATCCACAGACTAAACGCATTTTGGTTAGCCGTGATGTTGTCTTTGTGGAAGATGCTATTCAGCCATTGCTTTCATGTACTAAGGAGACATCTGTTAGCTCCAAAGACAAGTATGATACTTTGATGCCTCTTTTTATAGGTGGACAATCTAGTGCTGGTCCTAATGAGGCAACTTCTCAGCCTTTGCAGGTTTCATATGATGATGCAGATCATTCCATTTCTGATTCTGATGCAGATTTACATGATGCACTTGTTGATGAGAGAGTTGATATTGACCAGGCAAAAACTATGCCAAAATGGTTGGTGCAGACTTTGCGTCACAGCAAATTAGATGCATCTTTGTCATATCGTACTCGTTCAAGCTCTCATAGTGCCTCCTTTGCATCAGATTGCTATGATATGGCTACGTCTAGTCTCTGTGATGAGAATGAGCCTGTTTCTTTTGATGAAGCACAGAATTCAGAAAATTGGATGGCTGCTATGCAATCTAAATATGATGCTATAATGAAGATTGGTACATGGTATTTATGTGACTTGCCTCCTGGCAAGAAGGCCATTGGCACTAAGTGGGTATACAAACTGAAGCGTAAACCTGATGGTACAGTTGACAGGTATAGGGCTAGGCTTGTTGTAAAGGGTTATGTGCAGGAAAGAGGCATTGATTTTGATGAGACCTTTGCACCTACATGCCGTATGACTACTGTTTGGAGCATTTGTGCACTTGCAGCCCATCATGGTTGGAATGTACATCAGTTGGACATTTAAACAACATTTTTGAATGGCTTGCATGAAGAAGTGTATGTTTTTCAGCCCCTTGGCTTTGTGCAGAAAGGGTATGAAAACCAGGTGTGCAGGTTAAAGAAGGCATTATATGGTTTAAAGCAAGCACCACGTGCTTGGTATGAGAAGATACATGCCTATCTGGTTGCACATGGTTTTGAGAATAGTCGAACTGAAAGCACCTTATATGTTAAGCGTGCTAATGATGCTTCTGATCATTGTTATCTATGTTGACGACATGCTGCTCACTGGTCCTATTGAGAAGCATATTGTTGATTTCAAGGCTAATTTGCATGCCTCATTTGAGATGTCTGATTTGGGGCATTTGCATCACTATTTGGGCATTCAGTTTATGCAAGTTGATGGTGGAATGGCTTTGTGTCAAACGAAATATATTGACACATTATTGTAGCGTTTTGGCCTTGAAGACTGTAAGCCTATTGCCACTCCTATGGAGACAGATTTGCATGCTTTTTCTATTGCCACTCCTATGGAGACAGGAGTGGTACTTGAGTGGTACTCGGCTACTTGGGTTGTTTTATCCCAAGGGGGGATCACTACCGCCAGATTTGCATGCTTTTTCTATTGCCACTCCTATGGAGACAGGTCTTCATGATGCTAGAGATGCATTTGATGTTGTTCTCTATCATCAGGTTGTTGTATGCTTGATTTATTTATGCATTACTCGGCCAGATATTCAGTTTTCTATCTCACAGATGAGTAGGTTTATGCATTGCCCAGGAGTTATGCATTGGAAGGCGGTTAAGCGCATCTTTCGCTACTTGAGTGGTACTCGGCTACTTGGGTTGTTTTATCCCAAGGGGGGATCACTACCGCCAGATTTGCATGCTTTTTCTGACTCAGATTGGGCTGGTTGCTATGACACTCGTGTGTCCACGAGTGGTTTTTGCTTCATGCCTGGTAGCTCATGTATATCTTGGTTGAGCAAGAAGCAGCCTACTATGGTCACTTCTAGTTGTGAGGCTGAGTATAGGGTAGCTTTCACAGCGACTGTTGAGTGTGTGTGGCTCAGATGCCTTATGGCTGATTTGGGTGTTGGCCAGTCTTCTGCCATCACCATCTTCACTGACAGTCATAGCGCATTGGCAGTTGCGAGGAACCCTGTGTTCCGCTCGCACTAAGCACATTGAGGTGCATTATCACTATGTCAGGGAGAGGTTCTCTGCTGGGGAGATGAGCTTGGCATATGTGCCCACACAAGAGAACATTGCAGACCTTTTCACGAAGGCTCTGCCTAGGGAGAAGTTTGAAGCTTTCCACAAAGCTTTGGGCTTACTTCCTTTTGTGCCGTGATTTCCACATAGCTTGGCACTTCCTTATACATGAGTGCCAGCTCCTTGTTCACCGCATCACTCCCAAGGGGGATTTGTTGATATATTTAGGTAGTGATGTGTGTGAACATAGTAGGACCGTCGGGGCACTTTTTTCCCTCTTTAGGAGGTTTTTTTCCCCCGGCTTGTATATATGCCTATTTCCCTAATGGGCTACTTATCTTTGTACATTCTCTAGTAATACATTCAGTATCGTGTGTTGTGCTCCAAGCTTCTTCTTCTTCCTTGTGTTGTTCGCGTGTTTCCGTAGAGGTCTAACTCCAACATGCGCTGCTAACTCTTTTATGACCTCTGCATATAAATATTAAGTATCAATTAGCTATGGGGGTATTAGGTTGTTTGGAAAATGGGAGAAGCAAATATATCTAAAATATTTTGAAGGATGGAAGAATAATTTTAAAGGATGGGCATAAAGAAAGCATCCATCCAATGTAGGTTCTTGTTCTTACCTTAGCTAGGGTTAGAACAAGAACTTTCATTGAATGGATGCTTTCTGTCCACCCATCCTTTAAAACTATTAACCCATCTTTCAAAATCTTCCAAATAAATTTACTTCTCCTATTTTCCAAACTACCTAATACCTCCATAGCTAACTGATACTTTAAATTTGTAAACAAATATGTAAGTCTTAGTTAGCAAGGCAGGTAATTGATTGACTATAAAATGGGTATCCAAACGATTCAATGGTCTAGATATCTATATGAAAGTTTGCAAACCACAATAAACAAAAAGAAAATAAAAGAAAAAATCAAATATACATAGCTACACATGCATACATACACATACATACATACATACATACACATTCATACATACATACACATACATACATGTATATACACACATACACATACATACATATATGCCTACACATACGCGTACGTATACATACATAAATATACACATATAAATAACATACACACACATACATACATATACACATACACATATGTATACACATGCACATGCATAT
The DNA here is from genome assembly GCA_020310875.1 of Ceratopteris richardii. NCBI lineage: Eukaryota > Viridiplantae > Streptophyta > Polypodiopsida > Polypodiales > Pteridaceae > Ceratopteris > Ceratopteris richardii. The sequence continues at coordinate 38,139,611 of CM035408.1, read as the reverse complement.
GCACATCCACATACACATACACATAAGCATACACATATGCATATATATATACATATATATATGTATATTTATTTATTTATTTTTATTAATATGTCTTTTTTTCATGAACTTACAGGTCATTATCTGAAAAGTTTTTACCAAGTCAAAATATTCTTCCTACCTCACATGATGAAATGAAGACGATAATCAACAATCTTGGTATAGATTATCAATGTATACATGCATGTCCTAATGATTGTATTTTATATAGAGGTGAATATGCAGACTCTTTGGCATGTCCAAAATGTCAATCTCCTCGATATAAGGACGAAGAAGGTAAAATCCCAAAAAAGGTATTGAGACATTTTCCATTGGCTCCATGGATTAAACATATGTTTCAAAGCCCTAAATTATCAAACTTTTTGACATGGGGACATGACCATAAAAGTACTAATGGAATAACTAAAATTCCAATAGATAGTGCAACTTTTTAGCACATTGATTCTACATAGCCTGATTTTGCACAAAATCCATAGAATCTAAAGTTACGAGTTGCATTAGATGGGGTTAATCCATTCTCCATGAAATCTAGTAAATGGTCAACATGGCCACTGGTATTGATAAACTAAAATCTTCCGCCATATCTTATCATTAAAAAGGAGCATTTAAAGCTTTCACTTTTAATCCCAAGAAAAACACAAGTTAAAGATATGAATATATATCTTGCTCCTCTCATTGAAGACCTCCAAGAGTTATGGAGAGGCATTAATGTCATTGATGTATCAAAAAGCATCAATGAAAGATATATTATGGTTTGTGGTATTGTGGATTGGACTATTCATGATTTTCTAGGATATGGTGTTTGTTCAGGTATTGATGTAGTTTTTTTATTCAATATGCATACAAATAAATGTGAGTTATTCTAATTATATGTTTATCATTTTCATGATGCAAGAATATCTACTAAGGGCTATAAAGCTTGTCCATATTGTGGTGATTGGTTGAGATCAATCTATAGTAAGAATCTCAACAAAAGTATTTATCTTCGACATCGACAATTCTTGTTTGATGATCATCCATTAAGATGTAAAAGAGAATCGATACATTTCAATGGAAAGCTTGAAATAGGTAAGTATCCAAAACCAATGATGCCTATGGATTGGTATAAAAAATGGACAGATGGATCTCTGATAGATCTTGAATCAGAAATCTTTTGTGATGATGAAGGTAATGAGAATGTGAAGAGAGGTAAAGGAAAATTGTCTCTAGCAGAGAATATATCAATATGGTATTATTTGGAGTATTGGAAAGAGTTAAAGTATGTCATCGTCTTGATCCTATGCATATATTCAAGAATATTGTTTATTCATTATGGCAGCATCTTCTTGGATTAAAAGACACCATATCATCAAGGAATGATTTGAAGGACCAAAACTCAAAACCAAAGTTATGGCTAGTTTTTTATAGACATCGATTGGAAACGACTTATGCACCTGCTCCTTGGGTACTTATGACAAAAGAGATATAGACTATCAACAATAGGATTCAATTGATTCGGACTCCTATAGGATATGGAGCATCTTTCCAGAACATGTTTACTATGGATGATAAGAGCTTATCTGGGTTAAAGACCCATGATTGGCATAACTTTTTGAAGCACATTTTACCTTTGGTTATCGATGGATGTACAAAGAAAGGAGTACGAGATGTGATATATCGTCTTGATTTCTTATAAGGTAATTATGATACTTTTATATTTAATATATATGAATATTTGATATCTTTTATTTTTGAATTAATTTCTTTATAAATTTTTTTTATGATTTCTATAGGTGGATTACATCAAAAGAGATTGAGAAAAACTCGATCCCACAAAAGAAACGTGAATGCAAAGAGCTACTATGTTTGATGGAGAAAGAGCTTCCTACTTCATTTTTTGATATTCAGGTTCATTTATTAGTCCATCTTGTAGATGAAATAGAGATTGCAGGTGTTGTCAACACTCGATGGATGTTTTGGGTTGAACAATTTATGGGAATATTAAAAGGTTATGTGCAACAAAGAGAGAAACTAGAAGGATCCATGGCAAAGGGTTGGATGCTTGAGGATAACAATAGAAGAAATAAATGAAATCAATAAGGATAATGAAGATGAGACTATATCGATGTCTTACCAAAATGATGGTAATAATGAAAACATATGAGTAGATTAGATAGTAAATCCTACTCTAATTATCGATCAATAACTTGAATCATTTGAATGAATATCAAAAAGATTCTTCTTTATTCAACTGGAATATCAGTGAATCCCACTAGAGAGATGAAATCATGTTCTTTCAAGCTAGAACATGAAGCTCGGGGGTATGCCTAAAATTTTACATATAGCTTTATTTTTGAGGAGCAAATGTTTGTCATGTATGTATGCATATGTGTGTGTATTCATGTGTATTATATGTAAGCAAACTAGCAAAATTTAGATGACCAAAGCATGCATGCCAAAGCTTTGCATCTGACATAGCCTGAGAATCATGTACTGCACAATCTAAATCATTCTCATATTTTTCATAGTATATGAGCTTATATAGCCCATGACATAAAATGCCAGAAGCAATAGTCACATCACCATTTGACAGATCATGAACTGTACATTTGCCATCAACAAATTTCACAAACAAGCCAATCTTGGCTAAGGCAAAAACTGATAACTGATTCTTCTTGATCCCTGACACAAATAGAGCATCCAACAACGTGAAAGAAATACCATCAACAATAGTTTGAATGATCTTACCAACTCCCATGACAGGATAAGAGGAGTTGTTGGCGCATGTGATAGTATTCCCTCTAGGGACAAGCTTGAGTGAAGTAAAGAAACAATGTTGCGATAATATGTTTGGTTGCCCCACTATCAAAATACCAAACATCTGAGTCTACTACAGACATACATTGTTCAAGAGAGGATGGGTCAACTACAAAGAGTAGTAAAAGGCCAATCTTCATTTTGCACTAGATTAGCAGACTCTGTTTTCAGTGTAGAGGCCTCTACAACAACCATCCCAGCCTCTTTTTTCTTTGCTTCTTTTGCAGCCAGTTTTGGAAAATTCTTTATGACATGATCATTTTCTTTATAGTACATGAAAAAAAATTTTGGTTTTTTCTTCTTCTTTTCTTTGTCTTCCTTCTTCAATTGTGCAGAATTAGTAGATTTCTACCTACTTGTAGAAGATCTCCATTTACCTCCCCTCTGACTAGCTAGGAAAGCTTGATCTACAACATGCATAATGGACCTGTTCTGCTTAGACTGATCTTCTTGCAACAAAATAGAGACTAACTCATCAAATGTTAAGACATTTGGATTGCCCTTCATCATCAAACGAAGAGTAGAAGCAAAACTATGATATGAATCAGAAAGACCATTTAGAACAGTTTGCACAAGTGAACTATCAAGCAAGACTTCATTGGCAGAAATCAATTGTTCTTTCAAATCTTTGATCTTTGTTAGAAAATTTTCCATTGAATCACCTTCATTGATGTGCTCACTCTCCACTTGTTTTCGGAGGTAAGCAACACAAGCCTGATTCCTTGCCTGGTGTAGCTCAGTGATGAGTAGCACCTCCTTTAATGTCAATCCGGGAAGACGTGAGGATGGTATGAAGACCACGAGCAAGTGGAAGCACAAGTGCGTGAGTGAGAAGCACACTAACATGCACACACATACACACACACGCGCACACACGGCAAGAACAAAGAGAGTAAGACAATGGAATCACTTCTATTGCAAGAAAGTTCTCATACAAGCTCAAACTACAAGAAGCCAACCCCCAAAAATGAGCTCTCTAGCTCTATTTATAGTTTTTGACTAGCTTTGGCCCTGTCCAGACCTAGTGTCCGGCCTAGTTAAAATTTAGGTTCCAGGGCTTATTTGAGGGCTCAAACGAGATCTAAAAATTATGAAAATTGGCAGGACACTACTTCTAAGGCTCCCCAAGCTCGAGGACTCCTCGGCTTGTACAAAATGGAGCTATAAAAAGGTGAAATGATATTTACAAGGTTTTTTAGTGATGAGAATCACTTAAAAATGATGTAGGGGTTTTGAAAAAAATGAAGGGTTGCCTTAGTGCTAGATCTGCATGTGTGTTCGTACTTGCTTCTTCCCGTATGCTGTCAACACTCTCCCCCCCCTAGCGTCTGTCGCCTCTGACAGACCTTTGCTCTGCGGGTTGATTAATATAGTTCTGGAGAATGTCAGCTCCCACATCATGTTCTTTGATTCGCAGCCCTCGGATCAGGTTTCTCTGCAGGGTGTCCCAATTGACTGGGCCCGGTATGTCCGGCTGTGGCGTTGTGTAGAGTTCTGAATGCATCGTTTGTTCGCATGCAAAGAGGTGTAACAAATGGGTGGGCCGTGGCGCGAACACCTCTGAGTGTGCTTCCCAGAACCCCGTGGTGAACATTTCATCGAACGTTTGCTTGTAGCAGGCAGGGAGATATCTGATGCGTGCGTGCCATGCATAAGCAACTCGTATGCTCGGGGTGGTGCTCATATCATATAATAGGTCATAATTACCATTCACAAACCCGGGAATCGGAGGTTGAATATGACAGACATTTCGGAAAGTTTTGAGCACCACCTGCATCATATCGAAGATCTTGAGCATCATCTGGGCAGCCACATCTGGCATAGGGTGGAGGCGGGGAAGCCAATGTCTGATGGTAGCCATCATGTAGGCTACCGTAGGCGTGCCGTTGGGGGGTGCAATGGCAGGGTAATTGAGCCATTCTTTGCAATTGGCGTTGTTCTTGACTTTGATTGCAAATGACTTCCATGTCCTTCTCCGTTGTACTGGTCCATAGCAATTGTTATACTTTAAATGCATGGGTGCGTGGTCCCATGTTCGTAGCATCTCGGGATAGGTCTCCAATAGCTTTTGCCTCCAGATGGGTTGATGTATTCTCCCTTTGCGCGCCTCCTCTGGAATGTCCTCAGGTTCAAATTGCGTTGCGAAAGTTGGGTACTTGTTGGTCTTACGTTTGATCTCGGCGTTGTAGTCTGCCAACAGTACAAAGTATGGCTTATATTGTAATTCTGAGCTGGTTATTAGTCTTCTAGGGGCCAGATGTCTGAAGTATTCTGATTGAAGTATGGTCTCTTCAATGGTCTTCATGGCCAACATCTGGTAGGAGATACGTTCTTCATGAGTCTGTCCCATTTCTTCTACCTGTTTCATCCATGCCGATGGGGGTTCCTCATAAGTGTCCTGTCCCTCCTCAGTGATTGTGCCTCCTGGAAAAGGTTGAGGCTCATAGTTCTCTTCATATGCTTCCTCCACTGGAATAATAACTGCTTCTTCTTCCATGGGTTGCTCAGGTGGGGAAGGAGGTCGTTCATATTGTAACAACTTGATTTTTAACTCGGCCACCTGCTGACGTAGCTCTAGTACTTCACTAGCTACTGATAGTTCCGGCTCTGGTGAGGTTGCAGCGTTGGCCATCTCCTTGTGCTCTTGTTGGTGTGGTGCAGGCACTTGGGCTTTCTGTAGGTCTTTGACTTGGTCAGCAAGCAGATCATGAGCCTCCAGGAGAGTGGCATAGGTCTCTAATATTTGTTGTATATTCTCCGAGGGGATGGCTTGGAACTTAGCCGGGTCAATGGGTGCTCCCGGGGTGTTCTCCATGGCAGCCTCGAGGTTCTCTTGGTTTTGTTGTTGAAGCCGTCTGTTCTCTTCTTGAGCTGCCGCCAGATGTCGTCGTAGCAAGGCCATGTTTCGTTGAAGCCTTGCATTGCGGCCCATTTGATCTCGCAGCTGTTCCTCCATGGCTTTGCTCTCTTCCATATGCCTCGCTTCGAGTTGCGCATTTGCATGTTCGAGGGCGGATATTTTGCTTTGTGACTCCGTATGACTGGACTCCAAAGCATTGATACGCTCTTGGAGTGTTGCTGAGAGGGTGCAAAGCTCCTTGTTATTTTCTTCCAATAACTTATATTCCTGTTTAAGCTGAGTGGCAGCTTCGAGCATGGTGTCGAGTGCAAGACTAAATGAGGTGGATGCAGGGGGAAGGATGGGAGATGCAGGGGGTTTGGAAGTGGGAATGGGGAAGGTGGATGTTGTGCCTACCGTGTGTGGAAGTGGTGATGTGAGTGTAATAACCTGTGATGGTGTTGTGAGAACAGTGGTGGTGGGTGATCCAGCGGATGGTGAGATGTCCATGGGGTCGGACATGAGAGAGTGTGATTCGTGAAATGTGAATACCGGGATGGTGGGTGGTGTGATAGTGGTGGCCGTGAATGTGGGGGAGTGAATTTGGGGAAGGGACTTTTTATTATGTTCATCAACCTGTTGAAGAATGTTTACAAGTTGGGTCCAGAAGGAGGGTTGGGTGATTAGTGTGGTGCCCGAGGCAGTTACAAGGGACGGGGTAGGTAGAGTTTGGGAGGGAGGAAATGGAGGGGTGGAGGGTAAAGGAAAGGAAAGAGTCTGTCTAGTGACAGATGGTTGTCCAAAAGCATGGAGGAAGGAAGGGTGACCTAGTTGGGGTTCAAAAATCTGAGTGACAGAGATGGATGAGGGTGAAGGAAGGAAAGTGGAAACGGGGGTGTGTACAATGGTCTCACTATAGGAGGATAATGGTTGTGTAGAAAGACACGTGGAGAGAGGTTCTGAGGGTGGGATAGAAGATGATGGGGGGGATGGTGCATGCGTAATTTCCTCCGGTTCATCATTGAGCCTAGGGCTAATCATGTGAACATCTTCTGATGTGGACGTAGCTAACGCGGTAGATACTTCCATCTGAATCATCTTTCCTTGTCGAGGCCGTGTATCAATTCTTCTTTGATCATAAGCAGGGTTCTCTCGATAGACCAAGGTTCTCATTGCTTCACTGATGCCACAGGTGTCCGCCAAAAGATTTAGCGATTCTACAAAATGGGGGTCGATATTCTCCGACTGCAGCATCTGGTTTACTAGGGCCCTATTTGCTTCTTCTGACATTTTATGGCGTCGTTGCACCTGCTTGATTGTTCGGTATAGTCGTTTGAGCTGTGCCGTATATGCAGGGGCTTCATCTTCACTCTCTTCTGGGTCATCTCTTGGTGCCTTCTCCTGAGCTTGTGTGCTTAGTCTCTGAGGAAGTTGTGCCACTCCTATCTCCTGTACACTGCTTGTCTCGCCTCGTGCATGTTCTCTTTGGGCTGATGTCCCCGGATCGACATTGTCAGGGCAATCTTCACTGTCTGATAGATGGGCCGTCTGTAGGAATGTTTCAAAATCAAAGTTTGGGTCCTCGGTGAAGGTGGCCATAGCTGCAAATTCTGCGTCAGTAGGTACTGGAGGGGCAGAAGGGGTGGGCTGTACCACCTCTCTTGGTTGAGACTCTTGGAGATGGATTGTGAAAGGTGCCACTTGGGCTTCCTCTCTAGTGGAGACTTCGGCGGTGGCTTCTGGAGGGATCAGGACCTGTGAAAGGGATCCACACATTCTTTTTGCAGGCTGACTCCCTGACTTTCGCCCTTTGAACAGCTCCAGGTGTGCATACTTTAGGGCTCGGGCAACTGGCACGTCATATGCAAGACATCTGTAAATGATTCTTGTCAGCGCACAACAACCATGTAGAGTAGGCTTCCTCACTCCCCGCTTGCCTGCCTCATACACTTGATCTAAGATCCATACCGGCATCTTAATGGGCAAGCTTCCGGTCTCTGCTAAATACAGTCCGTACCATATCTTCTTGTGAGGCTGAGTGAAACGGTCCTGAGCGGGAAATGCAAAGTGCTGGAGACACATCCGCAGGGGTATGGCGATGTTGGGGGTGAGGGCGCACATTTCTTTGAGCTTCTTGACTCTATTGCTTTTCATTGATTCTGGTATCAAGGGGTCGCGATCTGAAGGCACATGAGTGCCATACATTTGAAGGGCTTCCCTGATTAACGTTACATTTAATTCAAACTTCCTCATCTCCTCCAGATTGGATAAGGAGGGCACCCAGAATGTGCCTGAGTGATCTTTATCCCCGGTAGGTTTCATCGTAGCAATCAAGTAGTAGCACCTGAGGAAGTCGGGTTTAGGTAGAGCTGCACTGAAGTAAGCTTGTAGTCCTGCCTTTTGCCAGATGTCTTGAAGTGGAGCGGCATTTTGTAAGGTCTCAAATTCTCTTGAAAAGAACTGGAAGGTCCACCAAACCCCTCCACACTCCATCTTGGACTCCCAGATGTGATCTGCGTCTCCCAAATCCCCTGGCATTTCATTGAACCAATGGGAGTGCCCTTTTACTCTTTCGGTTAGTCCATTGGGTGGATCTGGAATAGGAATCCTTCGCACATTCAAGAATTCTTCAGGCCGAGCTGTTGGTGGAGCTTCCACTGGCATGGCATCCCAATTGATAGGAGCACCAGATCCTGCCTGAGAGCTTGTGCCTGCCGCGGTTGCCATGAGAGTAGGTTGCTTATCTGTTGGAAGACGAAAGGCACATTAGTGTTGCTTAGGAAATAAGATGTAATGGTGTTCCCTTCACAATACTAACATGACAATCCCGGAGTTCAGTGGTTAGTGGTGATGTTTATGATATGTGTGAGTGGTGATTAAAGGTCAGTGTCATCCTAGATGCATACTTTGGTTATGCAATGGCTCGGAATGCTCCTGTGTTTGTGTGGACGGATTTACCGAATAGGGTCAGGGGGTTTAGTACACAGTTTAATTCTCCACACTTTAATAGAGGAGTCGTAGCTCTTAGAGCTAAGGACAGATGAAGATTTCGGTATGAGAGTGTGATGTATTTGGGACCTTTTGGGTACCCACTTCCAGACATTCCTGGGGTTGATGGGAGTGGGGACAGTGAGAGGTGTAGGTATCTTGTCACTTTCTGAGTTGTTGGTCAAGAGTGCTTGTGAAAGCTGCTTCATCCTAGTGCCTGAAGGTGAAGTACTTTGGGCTTGTAAGCAAGCCTTGGGCACCCATATCTGTCTAGCATTAGGGGTAGCCTTCATTGACCGCTTAGGAACCCAAATAGAAATGGTATGCCTAGGGGTTATCCTAGGGGGCTTCTTTACTTTGTTCCTTGATGGTGAGGCTCGTTTCTTGTCTCCTTGAGAATCTGCTATTGGAGCTGTGGGTTTTCCATCCTTGCGTATCCAGATCTGCTTCCCGCCATGAGACGCTCCATGTTGCGCGGGTTGGCGCTCCTGCCTCTTGATTAGCGGCCTTCTTCGTGTAGAGTGATGTTCGGTCTGCTCGTTTAGATTCTTCTTTGGATCAGTTAGGAACTCCTTATTGGCTCCCATACCTTCAGTACGATTGACAATCCTCTGCACCATAGAAGTTTGTACAAGAACAACATTGTTATCTTCATGTGGATTCCTGGAGGGACCAGGAGTTGGTGCCTGTTCTATTGGTTTGAGTGCTTGATTTTCTAATTCAATCGTGAGACGGCTTTGGCCTACCCAAGCTTGAAGGAGTCCACTTCTTAGGTTGAGGTTGACTGCGTGATCATAGATCCAGTCTTGGCCTAAGACAAGAGGTTCGGTCAGATCCTCGTCTTCACACACTAGCACTTTTGCTGGCACGAGCACCTCTTGTATGTAGAGGGGAAGATCCACTTCTCCCATGCAAGGGGTTTCAACACCTCCTAGTCCTATCAGATATGCTTCTAGGGGTTTTACCTCCAATTGCAGCTGCTTGCAATAAGAAAGCCGAACTGCACTTGTGGCTGCTCCTGAATCAATTAAAGCCCTCACGCTGGTTGTGCTGTCTCTTTGTCCTATTTCTAGGGTCACAAAAGGTCGTCGGTCCACTATCTTATGGGTACGTTCACCTGAAGCCTCACACATGGCCATGTGATAGCCTGGAGACTCTTGAGTGTCAGTCATAGGCTGGTTCCTCCCTTGTCTCCTCAACTTCATTCGTCTGATACGCTCTAAGGCCTCTGCTTGTGCTTCTTCTCGAATTCGTTTTTCCTCCTCTTTACGTTGCTTAGCAGTATTGAGCCGACTTAGCATTTCCTCCGTGAGGGGTTCCTGATACAGCTTGACTCTGCATCCACTAATATAGTTTGGGAGAACATCACCCTCTAAAGTGGCTAGTTGTACTGCTCCACTCGTGGAGATCCTATTGATGATCATAGGTCCGTAGCCTCTCTTTTCTAGCTTTCTTGCATGTTGTTTCAATGTGTAAACTAAAACTAGATCTCCTGCTTTCAAGCCTTTATCCTTCACATGGGCATCGAAGTAAGCCTTCTGTCTCTTCTTAGCTGCATATATCCCTGCAGCTGCTCTCAATCTTGTTTCTCCTAATCGTTCAAGGTCAAAAAGTCTAGAGGAGAGTTCATGACCCGTCCATTCGTGCTCTTGTGCTACTTTTAATGTAGGTATTAAGAAGTCCAACGGTAGCACTGCGTTTTGGCCAAATACCATCTGAAAGGGGGTGGCTTGGAGTACCGTTTTGTAGGCGACTCGGTATGCCCAAACAGCATGGTGTAGCTGTTTGTCCCAATCAGAGCGTTTGTTGTTCACTAATTTTGTCAATACATTGCATAGGATCTTATTGGTGCTTTCGGCTTGTCCATTTGCTTGGGGATGATAGGGGGCAGACTTCTTATGCACTACCAAGAATTCTTGGAGCAGATTTTCAATAACTTCATTCAAGAAGTGAGTGCCTCTATCACTAACTAGCTCTATGGGTAGCCCGTATCTTGTAAATACATTCTCAAACAAGAATTTAGCAGTTGTCTGAGCATCGTTCTTCGTTGTGGCTTTTACCTCTACCCACTTGGTTAGATAATCCGTGGCAACGATGATATACTCAGCATGGGAACCCTTAGCTGGGGGATTGATAGGACCTACAAAGTCTATTCCCCACTTAGAGAATGCACGTCCGCCCATCATAGGCTTCAGTGGCATCTCATCTCTGCGTATAGGATACTGGGTTCGCTGACAAATCTCGCACCTCTTCACATAGGTATGTGCGTCCATGTGAAGGGTGGGCCACCAAAATCCTGCAAATAGAATTGCTTTGGTCACCCTATCAGGACCAAAATGTCCTCCTGCTACACCCTGGTGAGCTGTTTCCAGGATCTTTAGGTATTCACCTTCATGGACACATAGTCTCAGGTAACCATCCTTACCCCTTCTGTATAAATTATCACCAATGATGGTGTAATCCAAGGCTTCTTGTTCCAAACTTCTTTGTCTGGCCAGAGTCATATCTTGAGGGAATGTTTTCGTCCTCAAGAAGGATACTAGGGGTTGACTCCAATCCGGCACTATGGACACTTGATAAAGTGTGGCATGCTCCACAGGTGGTTTAGTGCAGCAGATTGGGCATTCCTTGCACAACTTCTGGACATCAGCTTCCATAGTCGGCCAATGCACTCCTAGTCTCCTCAGGGTCTGTAGGGTTCGTTGTTTTGAGTAGTGTTGCTCTAATGCACCTTCATGTGCTAATTGCAACCACTTAGCGTACTCGTCCTCTTCTACACAACAAGCCAAGATTCCTTGATCCGTGTGCTTGTACATACTTCCAGCCATGATGTGGTACTTTTGAGCTCTGACTACCTCCCTATCCTGTGTGTTTACTATTGGATGATTAGGTCCATATGTAAGTATTGGCACTAAGGGCTTGGCCCATTGGGGCGCCACTTCCAAATTGAATAGGTATGCATCAGGTAAGTCATCTGACACTCCTTGTGGGGCCTCTCCGGATGTGAGCCTAGAGAGATGGTCTGCTCTCAAATGAGTCCTACCTTTCCTCACCACAACCTCAAAGTCATACTCCATTAGTAAGAGAAACCATCTTACTAACCTTCCGGTGTTGCATGGTTTGTTTACCAGGTATAGTAATGCTTGATGATCAGTAAAAAACTTAAACTTATTTGCAAGCAAATAATGTCTAAACTTTTTAACCGCATACACCATGCCTAGTCCTTCTCTCTCAGTGGTGGTATAATTCCGTTCGGCTGCATTGAGTTGTCTACTAGCATAGGCAATAGGGAGATCCATGTTCCCTTCACCCGTAGGTTGTGCAAGTACACATCCAATAGCATAATTGGAGGCATCCACATGAACATGGAATGGTTTGCTCCAATCTGGTGTGGTCAAGATTGGTGCAGAACACAATCGCTTCTTCAGCTCATTGAAGGAGTTCTCACACTCATTAGTCCACTCGAAATTTGTCAAAAGTCCGTACATGGGCTTTGCAATGACAGCATACATGTGAATGAACCGGCGGTAGTAACCACAATGCCCCATGAACGCTTGTACTTCCTTGACATTCCTTGGCCTAGGTAGCTCTGCTATGGCTCTCACTTTCTCTTCGTCAGTGGATATGCCGTTCTTGGACACTATGTGTCCTAAAATCTTGCCTTGCCTGACCATAAAAACACACTTTTCTGGGTTCAGGCAGACTTGATATTCTCTGCATTTATCAAAGATCTGTCTGAGTTCAGGTATATGGGTCTGTCTAATGTTGGAATGAGCACAAAGATCATCAACATAGACTTCTAAGTTCTTCCTCAGGAACTCCTTAAATACATGGCACATCAGCCTTTGGAAGGTTGCGGGAGCATTGGTAAGCCCGAATGGCATTACCCTAAAAGCAAATATACCCCACTCTGTGGCAAAAGCCGTTTTATGCTGATCTTCTGGAGCAATGGCTACCTGATTGTAGCCCGAAAACCCATCTAGGAAGCTGTACACTTCCTTGCCTGCTACCCTTTCTAATAGATGCTCAGTGATGGGAAGAGGATAGCTATCTCTAATAGTTGCTGCATTAACCTTCTTCAAGTTAATGCAAACTCGTAATTTGCCGTTCTTCTTGGGCACCACTACAATGGGGGATACCCATTCAGTGTGCTCAATTTCATAGATAAATCCGGCTTCCACCAAGCGGTCTATCTCTTCTTTGATCTTAGCAGCATAGTTATCATTATATGTATATGGCTTTTGCTTAGAGGGTTTAGCCTCTGAGGTCATGGGAATTGTGTGTGAACATATGTCTGGGTCAACACCCTTCAAATCCTTGTAGCTCCAAGCGAATACATCTAGATATTCTCTTAACAAAGCTATCAGCTCTTGTTCTTCCTCTTCTGTTAGGTCATGACCTATGTATGTGCATCTTTCTTCTCCTTCTTCGATGGCGACAACTATTTTCTTGGTAGTTTCCTTACTATCATAGGCTTCTCCTGCTTGTGCCTCACGTTTAGGCATTCTTATCATGACCCTCCTATCGTCTATCTCATATTTCTTAAAGTTTTCAGGGACCTCGAACAAAGATTCTTCTGCCTCCAGCGTGACTTCCTTCTTCTTTCTTTTCTTTCCTCCACTTTTAGAAGCTACTTGTGTGGCTAACCTCACCTCATTTGTAAGCTCTCCGTGTCTCTGGGGTTGAAATTCTACTTCATAGAAGTATTCTTCCTCTGATGCAAAGGGTGGGTCCATGATGATTGACTCTAGATCAGAGTCACTTGCATCCTCAAATGCATAAGGGATAGGTTCGCATTCTTCTAGAACTGCCTCTCCCAGAATTGGCTCTATGGAGAAAACTGAAATGTCATAGCCATCCTCATCACAGTGGGGTGTCCATTGTTCCTCATTGATGGCTACATCCATGGTCGCTAGAATTTCTGCCCAGCCGTGGGGTTCGAATTCTTCGTCCGGAAATACTACAGGTGCATAGGCTGGATCTTGAATGGATCTATGTGTTTCGTTTGCACCTATATCTCTGGCCTTTTCTCTTTTCTCCTCTTCTACTGCTACTTTGCACATCCATAAGTGGGTGTCTTCATGCATCCATGAGGATCCTGATCCTATGGAATGCACGGATTCCGTATCATCTTTGGCTCTATGGATGGGATTCCATTGAATAGGTGGTACGTCTCTATGAGAGTAATCCTTAAGATTGACTTTGGTTGTGACACCTAGATGTTGCAAATACAAGGAATTGGTTCCCCAATCCTGTACCACTTGCAACTGCCGTAGAAAAGGTCTTCCCAAAATCATTTCATAGGCATGATTTTTACTGAAGTCACATATAGCAAATGTATGTTCAAACTCGACACCACAGGTGGTGAGAGTTATTCCTTCTAGCAATCCCAAGGGTCTCTCTATGTGACCATCAGCCATTTGCAATTTCATCCTCGTGGGCCTGAGTGCAGGCTTGCCCCAACGTTTCCATAGGGATGTGGTGGCAATTGCAACTCCTGCACCTGAGTCCAAAATTGCCTTGGTGGTGTGCTCCTGGTAGGTAATGGGAAGATAGGTGTTTCCTTCTTCACCTTCACACATATCTCCTACCTTATCCAAGGGTATCTCTGGCACTCTCCTATGTGATCCTTCCTGGGAACGAGGTTTCGTTATCTCGGGCACTTGATTGGCTACTTGTTTCCGCACTTCTGGTCTAACCTTAAGCCACTTTTCCAAAGTGAGATTGCACTGCCCTTTGGTGTTCTTCACTACCTCTGTGTTCCTAGGTATGACTGAATCTTCATTTCTTACCATGACTGTAGGTGCTCTCATACAGGTGGACTTTGCTTCCCATGGGCCTGTGAAATGGAGTAGTTCTTGTAAAGAATTAGACTCGAAGTCCAGTCTTTCGTGAGACTGAGTACTCTCATGTTCCCCGTAAATAGATGGGATGTCTTGTGGGAATTGGTCGTGTGCATCATCCACAAGTTCAAAAGGAGGGGCGACCTCACTTTCGTTATCCCATTTGTCTTCTTGAATCTCTCGTAGGAAGTCTGGTGCAAACCGATTCATAGAAGAAGAAGTGTCTGGCTCCGTGGAATTAGGCGCATAAGCAACCTGGGAAGGAGGGCTTATTCTATCGTTGGCTCTCTCCTCGTTCTCATAGATGGCTGGAGCACAAGCTTCTTGGGGAGGGTTACTTATTCTATTACTTTTCCGAACAGGCTCATAAGCTCCCTGAGAAGGAATGTAGGCAACCTGTGGAGGTACGCAAGCTTTCGAGGGAGGCTCATGTGCCTTTTGGGGGGGAAGATAAGCTTCTTGAGGAGGCACGTGGGCTTCCTGAAGAGGCTTGCTTATCCGTTCTCTTACCCTTTCCTTTCTTTGAGGGGTAGGTTCCTTTTCTGATTGTGCCATTAGCCTCTCTATTCTTTCTAAGGAGGGGAAGTTGTCTGGTTTAGTGGAATTGGCCACATAAACTTCCGATGGGGGATGGTTCATATTTTTGCTTGCTTTATCTTTTTCTTGATTTTTTTCTTCCTTGGCAGATCTTGCAATTATTCCCTCTAACTTCTCTAGGAATCTGTTGGAAAACAATGTCCTAATGACAAAATGGTCTAGCATCCAACTCCTTGTGTACATTATACAAGTTGCTCTTCAAAATCTACGGGCGGTCATAGGGATTATAGCTATGGGTTTAGTACTTGGTACAACACAACAGCGTGGGCGCCTTGGTTAGACGAATTGACTCTCATACAACCCACCAGGGTTCGAATCCCACGGACGGCAGCGGGTAGCATTCAAATATTTTGATATTGCTTTTTACAAACTCAACAACGCATAGCGAACGATCCCGATGACTATGTTTTTGCTTTAATCAGCGGACAACGATCATATGATTTTTGCGATCGTAGAGTTTTATGGAAGCGATTGCTTTATTCATGAGCTTTTCAAGGCTACACAAAATTATATAAGGACAATCTTGGGTCACTTCTATTCATCCTTCACCTAGGATCAACACAAGCTTGGAGCTTGGACCTCAGTAGAGGTAGTGTTTCTTCTAGCACATGGGGCAGCCATGGTGCTACCTTGAAGCATGTTGAGGAGCAGCTATGGAGTTCTTCTTGGTGATTCTTCTTGGAGAAGATGAAGGGTGTGCTCACACTCTAGCTCATGGAGAGGAGGTCATCTCTTGTTCATGGAAAGAAGACTTGGTCATTAGCAGCTTGATGGTGAGGATCGCCCATCTACATGATGTATTTGAAGATCATCTTCTAGAAGAAGATGTTAGGTTGAAGATTATCTTCTACAAGAAGATGTCTGGCTACTTCAAAGACATTGGATGGGACCATCTACATGATTTTGAAGATCATCTTCTACACGAAGATGTTAGGTTGAAGATTGTCTTCTACAAGAAGATGTCTAGCTACTTCAAAGACATTGGATGGAGTTTAACATAAGATTCACATCTTATGTTAAAGTATTCAGGTACATATTCTCTTTATGCACACAGGTACTACTTGAAGTTTATGGAGGCTGTGGCGTTCATATCAGGAGGAGTCCTATTCGGCATAGGTACAAGAGAATCAGTACTTATATGCTTTATGCATATTTTTATGAGGTGTTTGAGAAGGTGTGTTCACATGAGTTTGAGGATTTCCGTTCACACTGATCCTTCCTCTTTCAGTCACTCATATTCACTCTTCTATAACCTATAAGGTCACACATCTCATGTATATTCAGATTACTGCCCACACATCTGAATATGTTTGTTACATTGTACATTCACTCATGCATCTATTTCTCATCACATAGAGTGGTTGAGAGTTTTGCTCCCACATTGTACATTGAACATTGGTATATATGATACTATGAGTAAGCGATGGCTTACGTAACACCTTACACACGTTGTCTATTCTTTCTCTATCTTTGTCTCATCATTTGTATGATTAAGTTGTGGTATGTTCATGTTTTGTCAATATGGAAGATTGCTAGAATTAATGTTGTATATGAATGGAACTATGGAACCATGGACCTGTGACATGAGCCTAAGGGCCTACCTCACTTCCAACATTTGGTATCAGAGCACTAAGGTTTTGGTTATAGAACTTTAGATCTTTGGCATCAATGCATTAAGGCTCATTCATAATCCCAGGTTCCTAGACTACCAGATTTACAACATATGATTTGAAAGCATCTTCTAATATTTGACATTTGACATACACACTTAATCTAGATGAGTAGAGATTTGAGAATTAGACAATTCAGTTACATGTGTATTCATCAGTGTGGAGTATGAAGTTGATGATCTGTTAGCAGTCGAATATTTTTGGAAGAGTATGCAAATACTTTACAAAAGTATTGTTTGAAGACCCAGACTTGATGAAGAGAAGAGTACTTCAAATTCAAGGAAGAACAATGGTTTAGAGAAGATGAAGAAATCAGATCGACATCAAATCACAGGTATCAGTTTCTACTATCAGATTATCATTTGCAGGTCATATCTTAGAAGAGCAGTTATGAAGAGATTTGAAGAAATTCAAGGATTACTTTTATACACTTTCATTATTTGAAAGTTAAAGGCTACATCAAAACAGTTATCTAGAGGTTTTTCTAGAGAGTTTTGAGAGATCTCTTTCATGGCAAGAAAGTTCATCTAAAAAGACAAGTGCAGAGATGAGATGAGTTTTTTCAGCCAATTTTCTGTTGTAAGTTGGTTGGATATCAAGGTACAAATGTATCTAGAGAATTATAACTCTAGAAGGGTAATTCATCATTCACACAACAATTGGTGAATTTAGTCGTTTCAGACATTTGAAGCAGAATTTTGATTCACAGATATGAGGAGATGATAAAACATGATTCTATATTCACTTCCATTTGTATACCATGTTTGTTTTATCTCTTACTCTTAGCATTAGAGGAAGAGAAAAGTTTGTTTGAAGAAGTCAAGAGTGTTTGCTACTTCAAGATGAAAAAAACAAAAGGTATGGAAGAGAAGTTTGAAGATGTTGACATCATCAGGTGGAAGAAAGATGCAGAAGAAGAAAGTCCATCATTTCCAAAAGAAAAGTAAGGCTTCCTTTTCTCATATATTTTCCATATACTTTTCCTATTTTATCCTCTACATCCAAAGACAAGTCTAGGAGAACATCTTGTTTAAAGAAGAAGCAGTTTCTTGTTTTGCATTACACTTGGTCATGATTTAGTAGATTTGACAAAGAATTGCATTAAGAGAAACAAAAGCACTCATATGTGTATGAGTTATGTTGAAGCTTTTAAGCAGGCAGCTTATATGTTCCCTCAAAGAATTCTTGGTATGTCAATACAGAGCTACTTGATATATGACAAGTTGCAGAGAAGTATATTTCTTCTTTATCTAACTCTTGAGGTAAAAGAGTTTTTTGTAGCAGATGTTGAAGACTTGCGGTGAGGTTTTATGTTTGGAAAAGGTTACCTCATATTCAATATTTTCAGAAAACTTCAGAAAATTTAGACTTGTTGATGTACCAGTCAGTTGAAGAATCTACTTTCTATGATTGTCTAGATTTTTGGATACATGCTTTGTATTCAAAAATGTGTTCCATCAGATCCTATCACTTGATTGAAAAGTGGAGTTAGCCAAAAGAAGATCAAGCAGGTACTATCACATTTCACCCGGGTAAAATATGAAAGTTATGAAGTATCAACTTGCAGCTTTTGGAGTTCTCAAGGTGAGAAGTTTGTCCACTTATATTTCAAGTAGGAGTTGCAGATTCCTTGAAGGATTTGTTTGAAGAAAAGTTTTATAACTTTTTGAAAAGCATGGACACTTAGAGACATTCAGGAAGTAAATCAAACATTCAGTCATGAAGGTTTGATAAGAGCAGATTCTACACAAGAGAGATCATTCTTGAATGATCTTGTATGATCTTGAGTATTTATGATTCAATTCTCTATCCTTTGTTAGTGAAGATTCTTAACATTGGAAGAAGTAAGTCAAAGATTCAGATTCTATCAGATTTGTGTTGCAAAGAGATGAAGATACATGTTATGTTACAGAAGGTTATGAATCCTAAAATGCTTTCAGCAAGGTTTTGTTATGTTAGGTTCAGCTAACCTTATTCTACAATATGGAAAGCTGAAGACTATAATGGAAGCAATTGGCAACTGCGCAGTGCTAATAAAAAGGGTTCATAGATTTTGTTTCAGATACAGGTATTGATCATTAAACATCAGATTTATTGAAAGAAGGAAGACGTTCCAGATTTCATAAAGTCTGATATATTTGAAGAATACTGGATACTAGTGTTAAGTCATCCAGGGGGGTGATGAAACATGAAGACTTATTTTCAACCATATGTAAAAGAATGCAGAGTCATACCTTCAGGTATTCCTATATTTCCTTTGTCAGGTTCTCTTTATGTTCCAGCTTTGAAAGAAGAAGGAAGAAGAAGAATGTTTGGAGAAAGTTCCTGTTAGGATGTTCCTGTTCAGGAGAAGGTTCCAAAGTTCTATTGAAGAGAAGCTTGATATTTCAGAAAGGTATATTTCAGAAGTGCGCACATATATGTTTATACCAAGTTCTGAAGGAAAGAGGTATGAAGGATTTAAAGGATGAAGACATGATGACATCATAGATTTTTTGACTCATATTTCAGTTGATTTCAATTGAGATGAGTTGACATGACTTGAGTACAGTCAGAGATGAACCAGCAATATTCATAATACACTAAGTTGTGAGTTGACAGTCACAGGTTCCAGGATTCAGTTCTTGATTTTGTTTAGTGTATTTACATGACGCAGCAGAAGTACGTTGAGAAACCTTTTTGGAAGGTAAATGCAAATATGTGGATCCTAGTGTATGTTTTCAGGTTTTTGAAGACAAGAGATAGCAGGTGCAGAGACAGCTCATGCTACAGTTGTCAAGCAGTGATTGCTTGATTTATACACTATGTGGATATCTAGTTTGCATATTTTCTCAAGTATTATGGTTCATATTCAGCAAGTTCAGGTTTTTTGAAGGAAAGCCAAATTCAGGTTTAAAGGTCAGTGCGGGAGTACAAGCTTGAAGCTTGTGATAGTTTGCAGTTTGTGACAGATTGCAGATCCAGTCCAGATTGTACCATTGTGACATTGCAGGGGGGATTGTTGGAAAACAATGTCCTAATGACAAAATGGTCTAGCATCCAACTCCTTGTGTACATTATACAAGTTGCTCTTCAAAATCTACGGGCGGTCATAGGGATTATAGCTATGGGTTTAGTACTTGGTACAACACAACAGCGTGGGCGCCTTGGTTAGACGAATTGACTCTCATACAACCCACCAGGGTTCGAATCCCACGGACGGCAGCGGGTAGCATTCAAATATTTTGATATTGCTTTTTACAAACTCAACAACGCATAGCGAACGATCCCGATGACTATGTTTTTGCTTTAATCAGCGGACAACGATCATATGATTTTTGCGATCGTAGAGTTTTATGGAAGCGATTGCTTTATTCATGAGCTTTTCAAGGCTACACAAAATTATATAAGGACAATCTTGGGTCACTTCTATTCATCCTTCACCTAGGATCAACACAAGCTTGGAGC
This sequence comes from Ceratopteris richardii, assembly GCA_020310875.1. Taxonomy (NCBI): domain Eukaryota; kingdom Viridiplantae; phylum Streptophyta; class Polypodiopsida; order Polypodiales; family Pteridaceae; genus Ceratopteris; species Ceratopteris richardii. Next base: position 38,119,392 of record CM035408.1, on the reverse strand, counting down.
TTGGACCTCAGTAGAGGTAGTGTTTCTTCTAGCACATGGGGCAGCCATGGTGCTACCTTGAAGCATGTTGAGGAGCAGCTATGGAGTTCTTCTTGGTGATTCTTCTTGGAGAAGATGAAGGGTGTGCTCACACTCTAGCTCATGGAGAGGAGGTCATCTCTTGTTCATGGAAAGAAGACTTGGTCATTAGCAGCTTGATGGTGAGGATCGCCCATCTACATGATGTATTTGAAGATCATCTTCTAGAAGAAGATGTTAGGTTGAAGATTATCTTCTACAAGAAGATGTCTGGCTACTTCAAAGACATTGGATGGGACCATCTACATGATTTTGAAGATCATCTTCTACACGAAGATGTTAGGTTGAAGATTGTCTTCTACAAGAAGATGTCTAGCTACTTCAAAGACATTGGATGGAGTTTAACATAAGATTCACATCTTATGTTAAAGTATTCAGGTACATATTCTCTTTATGCACACAGGTACTACTTGAAGTTTATGGAGGCTGTGGCGTTCATATCAGGAGGAGTCCTATTCGGCATAGGTACAAGAGAATCAGTACTTATATGCTTTATGCATATTTTTATGAGGTGTTTGAGAAGGTGTGTTCACATGAGTTTGAGGATTTCCGTTCACACTGATCCTTCCTCTTTCAGTCACTCATATTCACTCTTCTATAACCTATAAGGTCACACATCTCATGTATATTCAGATTACTGCCCACACATCTGAATATGTTTGTTACATTGTACATTCACTCATGCATCTATTTCTCATCACATAGAGTGGTTGAGAGTTTTGCTCCCACATTGTACATTGAACATTGGTATATATGATACTATGAGTAAGCGATGGCTTACGTAACACCTTACACACGTTGTCTATTCTTTCTCTATCTTTGTCTCATCATTTGTATGATTAAGTTGTGGTATGTTCATGTTTTGTCAATATGGAAGATTGCTAGAATTAATGTTGTATATGAATGGAACTATGGAACCATGGACCTGTGACATGAGCCTAAGGGCCTACCTCACTTCCAACAGAATCCATCCAAGTGTAATTGCGTCTTGGCTGAGCCCGAGTAATTGAAAAGGCGACTGGCTTCAAACATAGTCTGAGCCAATGCGACCATTTTCGCGCAAAGCTTGGTTCTTTCTATCTCTAGGTCAGCTCTAGGGTAGCACTTGTCATGATCCGTTACATTTGGCCCTTCTTGGATTCTGGCCTGATATGCTTTAAGCATCATGTCTATGTCTTCAGGAGTGGGATCAGCTAATACTGATCCTACTCGGGGTGGTGGGTGGGATACGTGGGGTGCATTAGAGGGTGGAGGGATGGAGGGTGATGGGGATGGGGATGGTAGCGGTGGGAATGTGTGAGAGTGCGGTTGAGATGTGATCTCTATGATCTTTGCTTTGGTTTCTCTCAAGCTTTCTTCAAGTTCGCTCATCTTTTTTGCCCATTGCCTTTTCATTCTTTCACGACTATCCTTCCAGGCTCTCGTTCTCTTTTTGGTTATGCTCTCTGGTTCACTCACCTCGGGGTTTTTTTCCTGACCAACACCTTGGTTTTGTTGTAGTGCCTGGGCTCTCGTGATCACCTGCACCGGTGCAGTGGAAGTCACACTCCCTGTGGAGTCTACAACTAACCCAACAACATTGATAGGCGTGATTTTTGGCATATTATTGGGGTTCTTTGGGCAATCTCGTAAGAGATGCTCTTTTCCACAATCTTGGCAGAAGCCCTGAATGGTTACTGGTTGAGGTTGTGTAGGGGCAGGCAGTGGACAATCACGTATAAGGTGATCTCCCTGACATCTGAAGCATGGTCCTCTAGGAAATGGGGGTCGTACCTGCTTAGGTTGAGGTCTAGAGTTGGGGTTTGTGTACATGACATTAGCATACTCAGGTTCCCCACTATTTTCACTTGGGTCCTCATAATAGTACGACTCGTTATGCTCGGGTGACTGCATGTAATAAGCCTGTGGGCTATCAATATGTGTGGAGTCAAAACTATGGTCACTTGGATCACTGTCTGATAGCAATGGGGTGATTGGGACTATGGCTCTGTTCGAATTTTCTTCAGCAGATGCATATTTCACTGGGATCACATTGGTTGGAGCAGGGGGTTGCTGCACTAGGACTGGTTGAGGTCTCTGCTGCCCTTGATAAGGTGGCTGATAAGTTTGCTGTGGTCTGTTGTATTGTGGTGATGGGTACTGATTCTGGTATCTACCATGTTGTGGATATGGCTGAGGATAATTTTGCCTAACAGTTTGTTTGTTGTATGGACAGTCTTGTGCAGTGTGGTTGGTGTACCTGCGCTCTATGGTGCAGTACTGGCTACTAAGGTTCGCCTGGGGTTGGGCCATAATGGGGCATACACTTGTCATATGTTCACCGCCACAATTGTAACACCGCTTAACTGGGGCAAATCTCGGAATTTGCTTGCTAGAGACTCCTAGTTTTTAGGCTACCTTCTCTGCAAGTTCCTCGATGGATGTGGATTGACCAGATGTGAGGCTACTAGAGCTATCAGAATCCTTATAGATTTTTGATAGTTCCAATTCCTCACCTAGATTGTCCTCAATGTCTATGCACATGCGCACGCACTCTTCTATCGTTCTGGGGTCCTTTAAGTACACATATGACCTGAGCTTGGTGCTCAACAATCCATCTAAGAACAAGGCCACTTGTTTGGCTGGGGTGGGTAACTCCGGCATCGGGCATCTCTCCAGGTACTGCCTAAATCTTCTTCCAGCTAGTCTGACCGTCTCTTGAGGTGTTTGTTTGAAGCTATGAATTAGTGAGGAGGTGTTATGCCTGATTCCACTCTTAGAAAACTCAATGATAAATGCCTCTAAGAGCTGGTCTATGTTTCTGAAATGCCTCTCATTTAGTGGTTGAAACCACGTAAGGGCGGTGTTCCTAAGAGTTAGACCGAAAGCATTATATTGTGTGAATAGGTCCTCTACCTGTTCAGCTTTCAATACTTGCCGAAATTCTGCCACATGGTCATAAGGGTCTCCAGTGCCATCGAAGTAATTCTTCATGGACTTCACCAGTTGAGTTGGTCGCAGGGTCCTAGTGTGTTCTCTCGGCATTGGCAAAGGAAAATCACCAATATTCCTTTGATTCCATGGGGTTCTATGTCTCTCAGGTTCCACTCTATTCCTTTCTGTTCCCGTCCTTTCTCTTCCTAGGGAGTTGGCAAAGCTTACCTCAGGTTTGTCTCTACTTCTATCTCTTTGAGCCCCATGAGCTTGGGAGGTCCCAGCTCCTTGGTGACCAAAGGACACATTGGACCTTGGTTGGGGAAAAACAAATTCACCCTTCCATGTGTAAGCATGTCTGCCATGCTCATTAACCACAAAGATTCTCTCTGATGCATTGTCTAGGTAGGTTACTTGGCCTGGGCTATCAGGGTCTTTAAACTCATAGATTGTGAGGGCACTCACTTCCTGAGGTTGAGAAGATTTATATCTCCAAAAAGCCTCATCAGTTTCTCGGTTTAAAAGCAGATCTATGCTTTTATTATCCTGTGGAATCCACTCTGGAGTCATAATTCTGGTCAAGACAGATTTACCACGGGGGGTTCTTGGCTCTCTCTCAAAGTTCCCTTGCTCTATATCACCCATGTCGGTCTCAGCAATCACATTTCCAAACTCATCAGTTCTATCAGGAAGAGTCGTGACTACATATATAGTCCCCTCTTTATCTAGGTATGCTCCATTCTCAAACTTGACTACTGGGTGGTCTAATCCATGGGGTTGATCGGGGTTCTTAATCTGGACCACCGATCTTCTCAGGCCGTCTTCATAGATGCGAGCACCTAGACAATTCGTCCTGATGTATTCCAGTTGAGTCTTGTATGGTCCTTCTGGCTTTTCTAGATAAGCCCACCCTGAACTACCTACTGGTCTCTCCATGTGATAGGACATCTCAGAATCACTTGTTTCTGATCTGGGAGTGTATGGGAAATCACTCAACTGCTGGGCCCAAGACCTGGCAGTGTGATTGACACTAGCTTCAGAAGATCTGAGGCTTTGTCTGTCTCGGCCTAAGTGTCTGCCTGATCTAAGGTTCATATGCCTGATTTATTTACCCCCTGGAACCCAAGCACACTCTCGTTGCAGGTTGATTTTGCACCAATCACTTTGTTCTTTTTTAGTTGAATATTATGTTTATGGTCTTGTCTGAAATTGCGTCGTCAGGAGTACTTAAGTGAATTTCCGCACTTGATAAGTGATCGATTCCCGTTTACCTTTTGTCCCTTAGGGTTTTCGCACTTAAGACCTATTTACTTCCTGCACTTGGTTGGTTAATACTCTTGGACTTGATTCGTGCCTAACGTTGCCCTAATTAATTACCACACCTAAGTCGTACTTAGCCTAGGCTAGGAATTGACAAAGGAGGGTTGAGAGATCTTCCAACCTCAATTAGCTGGTTGACCAGACTGCTACACAAGCCCAGGAAGACTTCTCCCAAGCTTGGTACTCACCCTTGCTAGCTTGCTTTGGATTGCCTTGAGCGCACACAAAGTTCCTGCAAAAGCTCACCCATTAGTATAGCTCTATTGCCACAAGTAATTGAAAGACACACTTCAATAATTTTAGCCCCCTTGGAGTAGTTCACTGTACCCCCTGAATCTGAGAACAACTTAGTTCCAACGAGACCAAAATCTCATCAATCGGAGTTCATATGGTCAAGTTATGACCATTCAGGCACTATAGGGTCAAAACAGGCTCTCAGGGTTCAGGAGATCCCTCTCTGGTTTCTAGGTCTTTTGTCCACTTCCAAGGTTCTAAAGTTATACCAAGGTGCCTAAAATTAAGCTCAACTACCCTTCAATTCACTCAAAATTAACCTTAACTTTTCATGCGTTAAAGGCCGTGTATCGCGATAGGTCGGGTCGAGGTGTCGCGATAGCTCGTGAGGTGTCGCGATAGCTCGTGAGGTGTCGCGATAGGTCGAGGTGTCGCGATAGGTCGAAGTGTCGCGATAGCTGGTGAGGTGTCGCGATAGGTCGAAGTGTCGCGATAGCTCGTGAGGTGTCGCGATAGGTCGAAGTGTCGCGATAGCTCGTGAGGTGTCGCGATAGCTCGTGAGGTGTCGCGATAGGTCGGGGTGTCGCGATAGCTCGTGGGGTGTCGCGATAGGTCGGGGTGTCGCGATAGCTCGTGAAGTGTCGCGATAGGTCGAGGTGTCGCGATAGCTCGTGAGGTGTCGCGATAGGTCGAAGTGTCGCGATAGCTCGTGAGGTGTCGCGATAGGTCGAGGTGTCGCGATAGGTCGAGGTGTCGCGATAGCTCGTGAGGTGTCGCGATAGGTCGCGGGGTCGCGATAGCTCGTGAAGTGTCGCGATACCTCGAGGTGTCGCGATAACTCGGGATATGGTGAATTTTTCTGTTCTATCTAGTGATCCTGGGAGCTCTAGGCCTGCGCAGTGTCGTGGTGCACTCAGAATCGTGATTGGGTGAAATTTTCGGAGTGTCGCGATAGCTCGAGCTCAACGCCTCGGGGACTGTGCAGACAATTTCTGTACCTGCTGAGCTTGCTGGAGATGATGATGGAGCTGCCACCTGCAAGAAACATGCAAAAAACACACAAAGACAAGCACACACACACGCTCTCTCTCAAACTCGCACACAACAAATGAGGGAATGATAAGGAAGAGGGAATATGTAGTGGAGAAGGAGGTGGAGGTGGAGATGGAAGTGGAGGTGAAGATGAAGATGAAAATGGAGAAAAATCAGAAATTTACCTACTACTTACCATTCCAACGCGTCCTCTCTACGTCTTACCATCACACGCTCGTCCTCAAAGCTCGATCCCCGGCAACGGCGCCAAAATTTGGTGTAGCTCAGTGATGAGTAGCACCTCCTTTAATGTCAATCCGGGAAGACGTGAGGATGGTATGAAGACCACGAGCAAGTGGAAGCACAAGTGCGTGAGTGAGAAGCACACTAACATGCACACACATACACACACACGCGCACACACGGCAAGAACAAAGAGAGTAAGACAATGGAATCACTTCTATTGCAAGAAAGTTCTCATACAAGCTCAAACTACAAGAAGCCAACCCCCAAAAATGAGCTCTCTAGCTCTATTTATAGTTTTTGACTAGCTTTGGCCCTGTCCAGACCTAGTGTCCGGCCTAGTTAAAATTTAGGTTCCAGGGCTTATTTGAGGGCTCAAACGAGATCTAAAAATTATGAAAATTGGCAGGACACTACTTCTAAGGCTCTCCAAGCTCGAGGACTCCTCGGCTTGTACAAAATGGAGCTATAAAAAGGTGAAATGATATTTACAAGGTTTTTTAGTGATGAGAATCACTTAAAAATGATGTAGGGGTTTTGAAAAAAATGAAGGGTTGCCTTAGTGCTAGATCTGCATGTGTGTTCGTACTTGCTTCTTCCCGTATGCTGTCAACACCTGGTATAAAGTGATGTGTATCCCAAGCATCCTTAGCTCTTCTGCAAGAGTGAATGTGAGGAATAATGGCACGTTTGATAGACAAGGCTATCAATGCATGTTCCTGAGCATCTTTGCCATCCCAATGAAGTTGCTTTTTAGTAGGTGGCGTAAGAACTGCAGCACGAACAGGAACATGAAGAATATCATCATTTTCAATGATGTTTGCATCAAGTTTAGTACCTCTATTTATGTAAGAGGATGTTTTTGACACCCTACACAATATTCCATAGTCCTTTTGTGATCAATACATGACGCATCATATAAGACCATAATGGGTAATTCGTACCATCCAACTTATCCTCACTAGCCAACATACAGAATACATCAATGCTTTTCACCATGGCCACTGACTTAAATACCTCGATGCAAAAAATTGATTGTATCTTAAAAAGTTGAACAGAACTACCCTGTTGAGTTCTACTAAACCTGTAGCAGACTTTGAGATGCTTATATTGCCAAACCAAAACCTATATATATCTTTGGCAGAAAAAGATTAAATATCTTACACAAGCACTACGATAGTGCATTCGGAGGCCAAAACGAGCTTAGATCGCAATTTTGGTACCACGAAGCGAACCCGTTTTGATCTCCTAAACACCATGAGTATGCTCACCAAATTTTGTATTATTCTAAGAGTGTGATTGGAGAGGTGTTGTCGATAGTTCGAGGTCTATGGAAGCATGCAAACAACACAAGGATTAAGAAGAAGCTTGGATCACAACAAACAATACTGAATGTATTACCACTAGAATGTACAAAGATAAGTAACGCGTTGGGGCAATAGGCATATATACAATCCAAGGGAAAAAACCTCCTAAAGAGGGAAAAAAGTGCCTCGATAGTCCTAGTGTGTTCACACACATCACTACCTAAATATATCAATAGGTTTAAATCAATTGGATATAATAGATTTGCAAAATAGCTTTGTGATGAAGCCTCTACCTCCCGACCACCCCCGAGCTATCACAATCTCATTCACATTCACACTCTCAATCTCACTCTCACTCACAATCTCACTCTCAATCTCAATCACACAGTAATTCCCTCGGTTTGATCTTCAGTCTCCTCTTGTACAATGCATCAAATCTCCTCCCAAAACATAGTTGATTGTCCCTCCTCAAGGAAGTGTGCGATCCACCAAATTTAGCAAAAATTGCACCGCCCATGTTGCATGCCAAACCTTTCACAAAAGCATGCATTTTAGTGGTCAACGACTTTCTTTAGTGGCACCTATAAAAAGTAGGGAAAGAACAGCAAAAAGGCATATCCGTCAACATGCATGAGAACATGTATGCATCAAGACCATAAATTCACATAATAATAGAGAATCCCTTTTATTTTAAGTTGGAAGAATTGATACTTTTTTGGGCCTTATAACTGAAAAATAGTACGGAATTCCAAGATGCTTGTGAGAGGCAAAAAAAGATTCATCTCTTCAATCTGCACAATAATGTTAGAGACCTCCTAGGTCCAAATTTTCCTCCAAATATCAATTTTGAGCCCTACGAGTTTAGAAATTCTAGAGAGAGAATGAAATCAAGGCATTATCTTCCATTGAACTAACTCTAGAGCCTGAAATGAGACACTTAAAACATGATTCATAAAATTTTCACAAAGACACTTTTATTGTCCTATGCATGCTCTACCTTTCTCTAATATCGCATCATTCCTCATTCTTCCATCTTCATGTTTAATTTTTAACTAGAAAACATGATGCAAATGAGATTTAGAGAGAGAATATTAACTTGTCATCCCTAAGTTTTCTCTATATACATAAAATGACCTAGGTCCATTCTAGACATTATCCACACAATGTATAACAAAAAGTTAAAAATGAAATATTTCACTATCAAGAGGTCTATTACAACATATCTTGTAGTGGAATGGAAAATCTTGCTCATTCTGGCTACTTAATTGTGTTATCTTTCTCCATTTTTTTTCATTTTCTGGGCACTGTCAATATGGAAAGCAAACTAAGAATGTGCATAAGATGCACATTGAATCTTTGATTCAACCTTTAAATCTCATTCATATAGATGTGTGTGGTTATGCCCTTAAGTTCATTAGGTAGTTCTCTTTATTTTCTCACTTTCATAGATGATGCTACTAGAAAATCTTGGGTATGTCCTATCAAATCAAACAATGAGGTATTCCCTATTTTAAGAAAATGTCTTGTGTTACTTGAAACTAAAAAAGGAAATAAGCTCAAGGCTTTATGTTGATATAATGGGGGTGAGTATACCTCACATGAATTCAACCTTTTTTGTTAGTCTAAAGAAATTTTTAGAGAGTTTACAACTCCATATACCCTAGTATAGAATTGTATAGCTAAAAGGAAGAATAGAACTATTCAAGGTAGAGTGGTTTCTATGTTGCATCATGCAAACATTTCACAAGGCATTTGGGTAGAAGCAGTATTGATTACAGTTCATGTGATCAATCTTTCACATACTATTGCCAAAGGTTTGGAGTGGCACAAGAGTTATGGACAGGGAAGATACCATATTGTGATCATCTTCAAGTTTTTGGGTGTGAAGCATATGTTCATTACCTAAGAATCTTAGACAAAATCGAGACCATAAGTCAAAGAAATGCATCTTTCTTGGATATGTTAGAGAAGGCCAATTTGGATATCACTTATGGGATCCTAAATCACAATCAGTGATCAAAAGTAGTGATGTCATTTTCAATTATTCTAAGATGTATAAACAACCAATTAAGGAGGTTGAAGTGAGAAGAGTGTTGTTTGAGGATACTAATCCTCTAGTTAGCATGCATAAAAATGATACACATAAGGATGTTAAGGAGAATGACCAATTAGACAAGTTAGCAAATGTTCATGTTTAGTAACCATTGAGACATTCAACATGTGTTTTGCATCCACCTGATAGATATGTTCCAAGTTTGTATTTTGTTATGCTAGCAGAAGCTGGTGAGCCTTCTTGCTACAAAGAGGCTATGTAGAATGTCAAGTGGGAGCATGTTATGAAGAGAGAATTGGATTCCATTCACAAGAATGGTACTTGGGATTTAGTACATTTGCCAATGGTAGGAAAGATTTACCATGTAAATGGGTATAATGGGTATATAAGATACAATTCACATTAGATAGTGCTTCTTCAAAGTATAAAGCATGAGGGGCTTTACGCAACAAAATGGTGTTGATTTTGAGGAAATCTTCTCTCTAGTAGTCAAGATGACTACCTTGCGCATGTTTCTTGGATTCTTTGCATTGGAGGACTTAGAGCTAGTCCAAATTGATGTCAAAACTGCTTTCTTGCATGGAGATCTTATAGATGAGATCTATATGGAACAACTAGAGGATTATCTAGTTCTTGGGAAAGGAAGTCTAGTTTGTAAGCTGAAGAAGAGCCTATATGGACTTAAACAGTCCCATAGACAATGGTACCAAAATTTTGATGCTTTTATGAGATCTCAAGGCTATTCTCGAAGTAATGACGATCATTGTCTCTACACAATGAGATGCTTAGATGGCAACTTGTTATGCTTGATACTTTATGTCGATGATATGTTGATTGCTGGGAAGTCTTCACATGGCTTGCCATTGCTCAAAAAGAAGTTGAGTGAGACATTGGATATCACAGACTTGGGGGATGGCAAACATATTCTTAGCACATGCATTACTCATGATAGGACTAAAAGATGTGTATACTTGTCTCAAAGTGATTACATATCCAAAGTACTTCTAGTAGAGAAACACAGTTTTTGTGTACCAACAATCAAAAGAATCACTTGAAATTATGTATCTAAAATACTTGGGCAGGTTACACTTTTAAAAAATGACTTGTTTTGTTCCAATGGACCCACCTTGTAGGCTCAAAATAGATATTGAGATGGCCCCGAAACTTAAATCTGAGCAAAACGAGTGACCCTACAAGGATAGCACTCAAGAATATTTTGATGCCTTTTATCTTGAAACCAAATTTTGTAGCAATCTAAAATTGTTTGTGAAGTGCATTTCTATCAAGTCTTCTCATGTACTCTTCAATATAAACCTTCTCCACAAGCTCTCTACAACCTCACTGGATCTGATGCCATGTCAAGAGAAGGAGATAAGGAAGAGACTTCTCACACACAAAGAGAGGAGCACACAGAGATGGAGTCAAGAAAGAATTATCTTCTTCTACTTCTTCTATTACATAAAGAGAATGTACATTTGAATGAACTAATACAACAATGAAGAATAGTACATAAAGGAAACCCTAATGTTTGCAAATGAGTTAGTTGGAAAACAAATGTGCCATGACTCTTAGTAGATAAATCTGGTAAAGCTCACTAAAAGTGTCCCTAACATATATTGGCATAACCACCATGCATGTCTGAGAGATGAAAAAGTGGTATGTGCCATTCTTGATCATCACATGTTGAGCTTGATATCTCAATATGATTGGATTATAGCATTTATATCCCATTTGTTGAAGGGAGTACCCAATGAAGCTACATTTTCCTACTTTTGGATCAAGGTTTCTCCTCAAATCATTTAAAACATGTACATATGCAATACAACTGAATACTTTCATATGTGTTAAGTTTGGCTTTTTGCTTGTAAAACTCTATTCAATTATAACTTGATTTATAACAGGAGTCAGAGTTCTACTCATGATATATACAACAGTGTGCACATCTTCTTCCCGATAACAATGAGGCATATTTTTATCAATCATCAAGGCTCTTGCGATTTTTGCAATATGTCTATTTTTGTGTCCAACAACACCATTCCATTGTGGTGTTTCATTACGGAAAAAAATGAACCCTTGAAGGGCCTTTTAGATTAAGGAGTGATTAAGGATGGACCAATGAGAAGAGGGTGGTGGACACAGTCTAGTGGCTTAATCACATAGACTAGGCATAGGCTTCCCTTGTTTTTGTGTGGTCAAATATGTAGAAACCTGGTAGAATTCGTGTTTTTCCTTCTTAGTGTGGTTTTGAAAGGCTTACGAATCATTTGGAGCCATTAGATTTCTTCAGAGATCCAAAGGCTAAGATAAAATGGCAAAAGTCAAGGTGACTTTGATCTTGTACCCTTGGATTGCCTTTAGAACAGATGGATAGGATCAAAGTAATGATGATGGACTGCGCTTATGTTTGTTCACCGTTGGATTGAGCTCAAGATCAAATGATCTAGTTTGAATTTTCTGACAGAAAGGCATTTCCATTCGTAGCCTTTGGATGGAGCCATGATCAATGGTTCAGATTGAGTCCATGGAAGAGCTTGGTGCCTTTTAACTATAGCCATCAGATGAGTGACATGATCTAAGGGCTATTATTCTTCACCGATTTGCAATCAGCACCGTTTGCGCTTCTTCATTGGATCTTGTTCGATTGGAGGGCCATGAAAGTTGCAAAGAGTATGCAAGATAGTGAGGACACTCCCACGAAAATTGATGCCCCTCTCTCTCTCTCTTAATTTTCACAAGTTTTAACATGTACCATTGATCAAATAGATCCAAAGGTCAAGGATACTCACGATTTGAGAGTTCCCATTCAAGTCTTTGGAGAATATTTTATTTTCCAAAACACTAGTGGTTTCATGTGCTCTGCTAATCTCATGTTTTAAGCTCCTTAATCCCTAAAAATTAGGAATGCTTACAAGGCTCATGCAAGGTCCACTTTTTCCCCTAATGTACTTGCATGAAATTTGCCTTTGGATTCCATGAATTTTTAGAAAACTAATGAATTCATTTGATATGTATTCAGCTCCTCCTCTTAATGTCTGCAATATGCCTATTTTTGTGTTCCGCAACACCATTATGTTGTGGTGTGTGCTTGCTTGAAATCTACCTTCGCATTCCATAATTTTTTAGAAAACTACTCAATCCATTTGACATTTATAGATATCCTCCATCATATATTAATGTTTGAATATACTTCTCTTTGTCCTTTTCCACCATAGCCTTGAAATTTTGAAAGTGATTAAACACCTCATTTAATTGTATTCAACCTCGTTACCCTACATTAATGGGCTTGATTTCTATTGATTTAACATATTTGTTATACTTGTTAAGAATCTTCATAACTTCTAGCGATCTTCCAATGATTTCTTTTAGTCTGGCTTCATGTCTCTGAGAGCTAAGGTAGAGATCAATACCGTCACACTTCTCGGAAGCCTGAAACAAACAATGAATAAGCCATGTAGAAAGAAGAATCTGCAAGGTTACCAACTTGATTCTGCAACAAGATCGAATTATCATCTATACGATGTGACTCAATGAGCATGTACAATACTTCCAAACTTTGGATGTACGTTAACTATCTCATAGATTATCCCAATATAGAGAATGTCATTTTCTTTGTTTTGACACAACAAGAAATATATTAAAAGAAGTGAGGGTATGATACAAGTGTGCAGGGGCAGGCCCTCACCAAAAGCTAAGGCAAATTACATGTACAACTCCAAGATAGCCATAACTACAATCCTAAGGAGAAGAACATATATAATCTTTCCGTTGAGTATAAAGACATGGCAACCTTCTTGCAATTAGAGGGTTTACAATCTTTTATGGCTTTTGAGATCTGGATTCAATCATGTAGAGCTTCTTTGATGGATTGAAGACTAGATAATCCACATTTTATTGAGTAAGGAAAGAAATTCACATTCCCAAAAAGTTTATTGCTTTTAAAATGGCATATTATTTCTCGTGGTCCATATGATCCAGAGAGTGTGAGCTCTCTAGCATTATTAGAGATACAAATCAAACCTACAGCACTCCCCTAACATGATATCCTTGATGTCAATTTTTCTTCCTCTTAGAGAGAGAATGATTTTGTTAATAGGGTCCCAAATCTATTGATCATTGGGCAAGCATGAATAGGTGAGATAAATCCTCCTCACTATCACAAAAGCAACATTTACCCTCACTTTTTTTTTTTAATATATAGACCGCATTGTAAATAATTAGCCATTGGAGAAATGAGTGTTTGATAGCCACACGGAAAGCCCATATGCAGCCAAATCTATAATTCCACTGTTTGGAGGTCCGATTAATATTCCACCTTTTTTTTAGCTTCAACAAGATGTTGTTGATAGAACCTTTCCTTCTTTTGAATTAAGCAAGCAATTTTCAGTAATATCAACCTTTTTATTAATGGTGCATTGCATCATGTGTTCATTTAGAAATTTTCTATCCATCAAGATGGCCAATTTACATCCAAAAGACAAACCAATTAGATTGGCAATGCTTAAATTTGATGCAATCTCACCATTGAGTTGATTCCATGACTTAATTCCTTTTCCAAAACACTTGTGTTCTTTCATGAGAAGTTTTCCATTTTTCTAAAGGGAAATCCAATCAATCCAAGTCAATTCTTGCAAAAAGAAAGAGGAATTAGTTATGAAATCTCTACCAATGGAGTAAGAGATTTTCACCTCCATCTAGGATCTTCAAAATCTACAACAAAGGCTATTGCCAATTGGATTAAAAACTTGGGTGGAAATGATAATGTCCCACATTGAGTGATTAGTCCAAGACTTGTACTCTTTTAAATAAAAGGGGTTGGTGTTTCTCTTGATAAGACAAGTCCAAAAGTCATTAGGTTGAAAAGATCTCACAATCCATTTAGCATTCAAATAATTATCCATTTTGACAAGGCAATTAATTCCCAAACCACCCTCCTTCTTGGGGAGACAACAAGTATTCCATGCTATTTCAATGATTTTATTATGCATGAGACTCCTCCCCAAAGAAACATTCGAGAGAGAGAGAGATAGAGAGAGAGAGAGAGAGATAGAGAGAGAGAGAGATGAATTGATTGAGATGCTTCTTTGAAGGAGCCCAAAAAGACAAAAAATAATTTAAACAAGGTAAAATGTAGTGGTTCAACACAAAAACCCTATGGCTCAAACAAGTTTGAAGCCCAAACCATTTGAAGATTTTCAATCTAAGTTTATTGACAACCCACTCACATACTTGATTAAAAGAGACTTAAAACGCCATAGGAATACCAAGGAGACAGAAAATGTCGCCATCTTTAATCATTTCACACTAAGAATATAAGGCACAAGCTGATGCCACTATCTTGACAAATATCAACCATATCTTTAGAAGAGATAAGGTGGTACCAAGCATGCTTCTCAAGATCAAAGATAGTGTTTATACCTTTCCCATGCAAACGACCACTTATGTGTGTAACCATGTTAAAATCTCCTACGACTCCATGAGGAGCCCATTCAGATCTGAATTTCTTCCCAAAACAACTTCTAAGACTCCTAGAGTTTCTCACATAAATGCTGATGAGGATAAAATCAAAAGGGCTGTCTAAACTGATAGCAATCCACTGATTAAAGGGGCTACCAATCACGTTCTTAACAAGGTGGGCGTAAGACGAAGAGATGCCAACAAGAGTGCCACCTCAATCGAATGTGATTTATGGTGTACGCACATCAGGAACATGATTCCATTTACCTTTGCGTATAACTCATTCTTCTCTGTGCATTGAATTCTGTTTCAATACGCAAGTACGCATTCTTTCAACAATGCCATTACTGTGTATTCGATGCAAATTCATTTTAATGAATGAAGACAGTTCTCATTCCGATCTCCTGAGAAGCAGTCTCCATTGAATACTCCAAGTATTGGGTATTCCTTCGATGCGGAGCTCTCCGCTGAAGACTTGCAAAGGCTGATAACACTAGTGTTTTCCTCGAGGCAGACGATTGATACACTGATGAAAACTGCAAGCTAGAATCATTCACGATTGATACCCTGATGAAAACTGCAAGCTAGAATCATTCACGCTTGCTACATCATCAACGTTATCATCTATATTAGCTGCTCAAAGATGAAATCTATGTGGAAGGATCCATATAATTTAGAATGTCTGCCCACCATAGCTATGAGACTCATTCCTGCATCTTCTTGATCGCAAAGGCGAAGGCAAAGCCAGGCCTGTCGTCAGAGGGAAAAGAATCCAAGTGATTATAGGCAAAATCAGCTTCTCTGAGAGCGATGGTGTTTCGAGTTTTCTTGAGTGTGTGGTCTCAGGGACATGAAGATAGCATTGGAAAAGCACCACAACACACCAGATTCACTTGATTTTTTCCCTCGCTTTCCTCATCTTACATACCTAAACTACCTAATTTATAGCAGCTAAGACACTTTATATTAATTAATTCAGAAGGCGTCGAGAGATGTTCAGGAACACGTACCAAAACGTAGTTCTGTTACAAGATGAAGGCTACACGAGAAGATATACACAACACAGGAATTAATTGCAATATTTATCAGGAACAGCTATGGCTTTCACAAACCTTATCTCCATATATGATGAGGTCTTCTTCCTCCTAGAAATAGACTTGCTTTTGCAGGTAGCACAAATCGCTGTTAAAGATTAGGATTATCGGGAACATGCATCGCCATAGCTACTAGACAGACTATCTCTATTGAGAGTCTAACGCCATACTTTATAGAGGAATCCATGCTGATTTCAATGTAGAAAGACTATATGAGTAACCTGATCTCTGTTATACCAGACGGTCCATATTAGCAGAGATTTTCTGCCGTTTTGTCAACCAGAAGATGGTCTGTAGCAATGGAAGTTCGTCGAGGCCTAACCACTGCTTGATTTTTTGTTTTCTTCCAATGTCAAAACTCCATTAATTAGTCGCAGTCGTCATTCTCCACCGTTGCCTCCTGATGTAGATTTCCGGTGGGTAACCGAATGATGGGTTTCTGTTGGCTGTCAAGTAGTTCCGCCAGCGCGTTGTACCATGCGACAATCGCTGTGATTATTCCTACGACTCCACCTGCGCGGTGCACTTTGTGGAAGTGGCCGAATGCCCCGATGGTCAGTAGGGTGAGGGTGAGGGCTACGAGGCAAAACAATGTACAGAGTGCAGCGGAGGTTCGCGTGCTTCCCACAGTCATGATGTAGGTGAAGATCGTCCATGCTAGAAGGAACGTCGCGACAGCGTGGGAGAAGACATATTGCGCGTGGGAAGTGTCGCCGAGTGCGGATTTGTATCCCTCAGAGACGCCGAACCAGGGTATGAAGAGGGCGGCGTATGAAAGCCAGAACGCGCCGTAGGACGTGAAGGCAGTGGCGGCAAAGGTGTCACCGTATGAGAACTCCAAGATGCCGGCAGCGGCCTGGGCAAGACCGCCGTAGAAGACACCAAGAGTGACAACGACATTGATGGGGTCGGAGACGCCGACCCCGAAGAAGCCTGCATTGAAGCAGGAGATGACGAACGTGGTGATAGCGAAGCCGAAGAGGCCGAGGGGAGCTGGGTTGGCCATTGGCCTGCGCCGCTTCCGGCTTTTGGACTCCATAGCCATGTATGGAGCGGGAAACGATGGTGGGCAGGTGAAAGAGGGGCTGGATGGAGATGGAAGGTGAAACAGGGAGAATAACTTCACACAGAGGGGCGGGGGATGCTTGCTGGATGATGAAGGTGTGTTATTGACCAGCTCATGGTAAAATGTGAGCTTATGATGAGGATCGAGAAGCTCCTTCTACCACGAAATGGCGAAACCCGTGAGAAAAGCAAGCTTTGTAGTGGGTAGCGGGCCATGGCGTGAATCTGTTCCATCGCACTTCGGCAGGAACTTCCAATGGGCGCAACTGCTATAGCTTGTGGACGGTGGGGGATATTTTGAGGCCATTAATGAGACATCGAAAGCCCCCGATTTCTGAACTTTACCCTCATTGTGTGCGCTCTTTAGCATAACAAGGAAACGCTCTCAATTGCAATGCGCTTTTCACGCACGAGGTTGGTAGAAACTACACATTCCATCTTGTATTTCCTCCGATAAGTATATATATATAGAGAGAGAATAGGGTGGGTTTTAGACATTATTTTTCTTTTTTTTTTATTGTCAAAGAGCTGATTAGTGTGATATACAATATTGGTACAAGGGTAATAAATTTTATCTTTTTTTTCATAGTTTCATAGTAAGCATTTAGAATCTACAATTAAGATGGTACTGATTAGTTTGATATACATGTGTACCTACGTCGTGAAGCCTTAGGGATTTGTATCAACTTAGACTATATTTCAATTGCCTCACAAGTGTATATAGTGGTGCATTAATGCAAGTCTAATTATCAATTCATGAGACTAGACATATCAAGTGTATGAAGACGTATTCGCACATGATGATAAATGAAGTGACAATGCTACAATGTATGCAACTCAGTTTAGCTACCTCTCCTACTCTTTATTTCTCTAAAAATGCACGCTCTGATACTTGTAACAATAATAAGCACAAATTCAGACTTTTCTTTCAACTTTGAAATCCGAATATGGTTGGTTCGCTTCAAAGCTCTCGACGAGACGCATCTAATGGTGGTGTCCTTAGTCGAATCTGACAAACATGCTTCAAGTTATGAGCAAAAGAATGATTGGCAGGAAACACTACTTCAGATCTATGACTCACCAAGCTTCACACATGCATTACAATCATGAAAACAAGAGGAGATGGGGTAGACAACATATCTAAACACACATTTCAAGCATCAAACACACACACAAGCTCAAGTGCATTGAATTCTTCCTTCATTGCTTCTTCCCATTGTTTCTTAACTTTTGCTTCATAATAGTTCTGAGGTTCTTCATCTTCTTTGACCATATAAGCATAGTTTTTTTGAGTAATATAAGAAGTATCATAAGAATACCTTGTTGGTTGTTTCCTTAATCTGCTTGACCTTCGTGGTTAATATTCTTCATGCATATCTGAATACACTTCTTCATCAAACCTAGGTGCATCTTCATTTCTTCTTGATGATCCAACTATTGATGTATTTTCTTGCATGTAATCTTCATCTCCATTTACCTACATATTTGATTCACCTCTCTCACTTCTTCTTCTTCCTATTCTTCAAATGCTTCAATCTTGTGACTTTGTTTTGCATACCAACTTTCTGTTCATCAAATGTCACATCTCTAGAAATAAGAAATTATTTGGTTAGAGGATCCATAACCTATAAACCATCTACTTTTCATTGTACACAATGAATGCATATTTTTTAGTCATTAGTTAAAGCTTATGTTTGAGTTGTGATGGCACATAAGCATAGGCAATTGATCCAAACACTTTACAATGGTATAGTGTTGGTTTCTTACCCCTTCATGCTTCATAAGGCTTTATTCCATTGAAAGATGTACATGGTAACCTATTCACAAGGTATGTAGCTGTATTCACAACCTCTACCCATATATAATTTGGACAATTCTTTTCCTTTAACATAGACCTAGAAAATTCAATCGAAGTTCTATTTCTACTTTCTGCCACCCCATTTTGTTGAGATGTGTACTTGCAAGTTATTTCCCTCTTAATACTTTCATTCCAAAGATAATCATTGAATTCTTGGGAGAAGTATTCTCCCCCTCCATCAGACCTTAGTCTCTTGAGCGTTTGACCTGTTACCCTTTCTGCATAAGCATGAAAATGCTTGAAGGCTCCAAATACTTTTGATCTTTCCTTCAAAACATATAGAGTTATCCATCTTTTAGCATCATCAATAAAAAGAACATAATACCTAGAGCCATTGATTAATCCTTCTTTTTTGTGGTTACCATGCATCTGTATGGATGAGCCCTAGTAGTCCATCATGCTTGAATCCCTTCTTCTGAAATGGTAATCTATGTGCTTTTCCCATTTGGCATGCTTCACATTTGTACACCATATGTTGGTTCTCCACATTTGGTAACCCTAGTATAGCTTGATTTTCCACCATAACTTTGAATCCTCTTTCATTGAAATGTCTTAACCTCTTATGCTAGAGGTCTAGTTCTATAATCACTTCCTCACCATGTGGGAGTAGGGGTTGACCAATGTTCCCTTGCACTTTGAGAGTAAAATTTCTACCTTCCTTCTTGCCATAAACAATATGATTATATTCATTCTCTAGATCTTCCACAAATACTCCTTCATTTGTAAATCTGACTTGAAAACCTTTTTCAACTATTTGTTCCACACTAATCACATTCTAAGGGATTGTGAGAACATACAAAACATTGGTTAAAAAATCTGCTCCACTCCTACATTTTACTTTTCCAATTGAATGCACATTGTGTCTTGTATTATCACATTTTTGAATTCTATGACTAGAAATGCCTTCTTCTAATTCTAACATCAATTCTATATTTCCTGGCAAATGATTAGAACAACCAGAGTCAATATAAAATACCTTGAGATCTTCTTTCTATGATGTACTTGTTGAATTCGTTGTATGGTTCTCATTTTGTGAGTCGTTCGCATAATTTGTTGGAGTTATACATCCGCAGAAGCACGTGAACAGCACAAGAAACAAGAAGAATCTTGGAGCACAACACACAATACTAAATGTATTACTAGAGAATTTACCAAGATAAGTAGCCCATTAGAGTAACATGAGTATATACAAGCTAGGGGGAAAAACCTCCTAAAGAAGGGAAAAAGTGCCCCGGTGGTCCTAGTATGTTCACACACATCACTACCTAAATATATCAACAAATCCCCCCTGGGCTTGATGCGGTGAACAAGGAGCTAGCACTCATGTATAAGGAAGTGCCAAGCTATGTGGAAATTACTCCACAAAAGGAAGTAAGCCCAAAGCTTTGCAGAAAGCTTCAAACTTCTCCCTAGGCAGAGCCTTCATGAAAAGTTCTGCAATGTTCTCCTGCGTGGGCACATATGCCAAGCTGATTTCCCCAGTAGAGAACCTCTCCCTGACATAATGGCAATGCACCTCAATGTGCTTAGTGCAAGCATGGAACACAAGGTTCCTCGCAACTGCCAATGCGCTCTGACTGTTAGTGAAGATGCTGGTGGTAGAAGATTGACCAACACCCAAATCAGCCATAAGGCATCTGACCGACACACACACTCAAAAATCACTGTGAAAGCTGCCCTATACTCAGCCTCACAACTGGAAGTTGCCACCATAGGCTGCTTCTTGCTCAACCAAGATATACATGAGCTACCAAGCATGACAAAAAAGCCACTAGTGGACACATGAGTGTCATAGCAACCAACCCAATCAGAGTTAGAAAAAGCATGCAAATCGGCAGTAGTCATCCCTCCTTGGGATAAAACAACCCAAGTAGCTGAGTACCACTCAAGCAGCAAAAGATGCACTTAAATGCTTGCCAATGATTGACTCCTCGGCAATGCATAAACCTACTCATATGTGAGACAAAAAACTGAATATTTGGCTGAGTAATGCATAAGTAAATCAAGCATCCAACAACATGTTGATAGAGAACAACATCAAATGCATCTTGAGCATCATGAAGACTCAATCCTAAATGTGTCTTCATAGGAGTGGCAATAGGCTTATAGTCTTCAAGGCCAAAACGCTACAATAATGTGTCAATATATTCCGTTTGACATAAAGCCATCCCACCATCAACTTGCATAAACTGAATGCCCAAATAGTGATGCAAATGCCTGAAAATAGATATCTCAAATAAGGCATGCAAATCAGCCTTAAAATCAGCAATATGCATGTCATGAGGACCAATGAGCAGCATGTCATCAACATACACCACAATGATCAGAAGTACATCATTAGCACGCTTGACATATAAGGTTCTTTCAGTTGGACTGTTCTCAAAGCCATGTGCAATCAGATAGGCATGTATCTTTTCATACCAAGCACGTGGTGCTTGCTTTAAACCATATAATGCTTTCTTTAACCTGCACACCTGGTTTTCATGCCCTTTTTGTACAAAGCCATGGGGCTGGAAAACATACACTTCTTCATGAAAGTCACCATTCAAAAATGTTGTTTTAATGTCCAACTGATGTACATTCCAACCATGATGAGCTGCAAGTGCACACATGCTACGAACAGTAGTCATTTGGCAAGTAGGTGCAAAGGTTTCAATCAAAATCAATGCCTCTTTCCTATGCATAACCCTTTGCAACAAGCCTGGCCTTAAATTTTTCAACTGTTCCATCAGGCTTGCACTTCAACTTGTATACCCACTTAGTGCCAATGGCCTTCTTTCCAGGAGGCAAGTCAGATAAAGAACAGGTACCATTTTTCATTATAGCATCATATTCAGATTGCATAGCGGCCATCCAATTTTTTGAATTTTGTGCTTCATCAAACGAAATAGGCTCACTCTCATCACAGAGACTAGATGCAGCCATAGCATAACAATCTGACACAAAAGAGGCACTATGAGAGCTTGATCGAGTACGATATGATAGAGGTGCATCTAATTTGTTGTCACGCAAAGTCTGCACCAACCATTTTGGAATAGTTTTTGCATGCTCAATAACAACTCTCTCATCAAGAAGTGCATCATGTAAATATGCATCAGAATTGGAATGATCTGCATCATCACATGAAACCTACAAAGGCTGAGAAGTTTCCTCATTAGGATTAGCACTATACTGTCCACCTGTAAAAAGAGGTAGCAAAGTATCATACATGTCTTTTGAGCTAACAGATGTCTTCTTAGTACATGAAAGCAATGGCTGAATAACATCTTCCACAAAAACAACATCATGGCTAACCAAAATGTGTTTAGTCTATGGATGATATAGATGATATAGATGATAGCCTTTACTTTCAGAACTGCAGTACACATCCCATTTTGCAAATATCTTTTGGTCCATTGTAGTTAAGGATGATAGCTTTAAAATGAACTATTATTCATCAAAAACTTTTCGCCATACTCTTAGATCTCACTCATAAAAGTTCAGGGAAATCTACACTTGAAAACTCATCACTTCTAACTATCATTCATATAGTTATGAAATCACTTTTATTTCTTCATACAATGAGCATCTACTCAATTCCTTCTACACAATCATGTGTTTACTATTAGAGGAGGTGTGTACAAAATGGCTTGGCCTCATTCTGCTCATAGCCATAGAAAGATCTTCTTCAATGAATGATCTCTCATCACAATCTCTCTAGAAAGAAACCGAACTTCCTCTCTCTTCTATCTTAGGGCTTATAATTGAGTTGTTCTACATTTCTATACATCAAATTAACTTATACACATTGATTCTTTATGCTCCTATTTCTCAAACTCGTAGTTTTGAAAGTTGTAGACTATTTTTTATCCTTATTTCCTCACTATATTACATGAGTGAATTTATCCCTTCACATAGGCATGATTTCTGAGTGTCCAAGTTCCATAGTTCTTTTGTCCTTCTTTCCACTTATGTCTTCATGTCTTTATGCTTAGTTAGTGATTGAAGCTCCAAGAGTGGGTATATCTTAGCATGGCCATGGCTTATTTCTATCATAACCAATTCTATAATGATAATAGCCCTCTATGTTTGCTCTGCTTACTTGAACAACCTTAGGGGGTGGAGATAGTTGTTGATCCATAATTAGCCTTGCAGGCACCTACTTGCCTTGATTATACTAGGTTGTCCATAGTAAGGTTCTCTATAATATTGTTGTTGATCTCTAAGAGGATTTCCATATGCATCCCTGGGAGGATACATAGGCCTAAGTTAGCACTTTGGTCTTTCCTACCAGGATTGACTAAAAGAAAATTAGGCTAGTTAGTATGCATTTGAAGGCTCAATATCTTAAACGAATGTATCAGAGCATGTGGATCTAGAAGCCAATTTGGCAAAAAATTGAAGACTTCACCATTTGATACAAAGACTGAACCATCTACTTCCTTTGTTTCAATGAAACTATAGATTTGGTAGTGAAGAAGCTTTAGATGGAACTAGCAAAAGAGCAATGTAGCGCACCATATGTGCAAAGACCATAGTCACTTAGGAGATGTCAGGATTGTAATGGGGATCATCCTACTTACATGTGCAAGGGAGTTCCAGGTTACACACCACCAGATTATGATATTCTAGCTCAACATCAATACCAACCATAGAAATATTACTAGACTTTCTCTAGATTGACATCTATTATATATTGCTTAAAGTGTCGTGCTGCTACTCACATAGATTCATGGATCACTTACTTGAAGTTATAGATTAAAGAAGAAAAATCATGCTTAATTCCTCATTTTGAAACTTCTCTAATGAAATCTTTCATAAGAGCTTCCAAGTTTTTTAACATGCCTATTGTCAACGGCTGAAATTATGCCAACGTGGTTCCAATTAGAGTTAATCCATATTCCTTGTATTGATTGAAAAAATCAGTGTCTTATTTAGTCCTCATGAAGTGCTTGACCTCAACTTCATGATCATAAGGATCAATAGAACTATCATAACAATTATTCATGCACTTTGCCACTTGGGATGGTTGAAGGTGACGTCTTGCATCTTGCATTCTAATCACAAGGTTTGCTAATTGAGGATTAACTTGTGCATAAGTTGGTGTTTCATGAGACCATTGCTCATATGGTGGAACTCTCAATTGGGATCTACTTGGAGGTGCCTCTTGAAATCTAGAGTTGAATTTCTCATTAAGGTTGTCTAATGAAACAACACAAAAAAGGTTTGTACTTACTACAAGCATGGGCCATATGGCTTGCTGAATAGATCCTTTAGGTCCTAAGCTCTGGCTTGAAGACTAAGGGTTAGGTTTTGCAAAAGATCATTCATGTTCTATGACTTCCCAATAAGAGTTACTTGCCTTATCTCTTATTCTAGAAAACTGAGTAGGAGCATACTAATAATGGTCGCATAAACTACCACTCTCTTGGAAGGTGGAGTAGCTACATTATTTGTCCACTATCTCTTTTGAGTACTACTTTCCACGTAGACAACCTTCCATGAAGGTTCGATGTTTACCAGGGGGAGCATGCACATGTGTACTACTACCATTCCTCCTACTGGTGTGGGTAGAATCCTAACCACTTGTCAGTTAAAACCATCTATATAGATGCCTATCGTATGGGCATTGAATTTTTTGGATTCTAGAATGGTTTGGTAGTTTGTGATTGATGTTTCCATCTCATTAGGATTTATGGGGTTTATGTGCATGTCTTCCAAAGCCACCATATGATTCTAGTTTAACTCACAATTACTACTTGATGAGAGTTCTCATATGTGGCCAAAAGGTTGGAAACTAAGAGATGACTTTTGACATATTTTTGTTGTCCCAATGTTTTCCTTCATCTCAAATGCATCTAAAAATGATAAAAAACAATTAAGTTTCAAGCTTTCAAGAGGGTTATGTGCATGGGTGCACAATGCCTTCCAAATGAAAAAGAAGAAATTATGCAAAAATGCTCAAACAAACTTGTTAATGAAATACGATTTCCTCTTTTTGGTGGTGATATGTGTATTTAAAATGCTTTTTCAAAAGAATGAAGAAATCAATCAATTGTTCTAAATGTGTAAGTAGTTCTATTTCTGTGCTCTTTTGTGCTCTTTTGGGTGAACGAAAATCGATTCCCTTTTCTCTAAAGCTCAAAGCCCTCATCAAAATGAATTTTTAATCCATGGTTGAATATTCTCTTAAAAAAGATTCAAGATTTTACAACTTACCCAATTCATTCTTATATTTCAAAGGCTCTTTGAAGCCCTCATCTTTTGATCCTTGAAATCAGTTCACTTTTGGGTACTTTGTCCTATTCTATTCTGAGTGATCCAACGATAAATTCTCTCTTTGTTGAAGCTAAGTGATGGGTATTAACAAAATGAGGCTATTCATTTGCTTTCTAACCAATTGTCCCATATTGCTTGTTTCAAATTCTTGATGAACCAAGTCCCAATGCTTCTAGATGTATGTGCTATTCAACTCATTGAGTACTTGAGCTATGACATTCTTTGGAGTGGCTTTCTAAGTGATTCTTCATTTCTTGTGAAATACATCTTTGGCCTTGCTCATCCTTTTACAGATTATGACCCTTGTGGTGTTGATTGATCCTCAAGGGTGCTAAACGATTGCTTCAAAAGACAACCTATGATGATTTTGAACATACTAAACAATTCCTCAATGTGGGTGTTGAGTGAATCTTGCTTTGAGCATGCTATACAAACCTTAAATGGATCAAGGAAAACAACAACTCGGCTGCAGATACTTAGAATCTACCTAGTTCACATGTATGTCCTATGGATGCCCAGTCCGCACATAGCGACGCAAAGAATTAAGTAGTGTTAACTCTCTGTCCTAACCAATTGTATCAAATATGATTACAGTAACAAAGTGCCTTACATTCTTGGGATGGATAGAGGTCTGTAAACAGAGGCCCTATAATATTTTCCCACTCCACAAGTTAAATCCACTACTACAATAGATTACTGGAAGCACTACTATCAATCACGTTTCAGTGTCTCAAATTCACTAATTATGTTCACCATTTTAATTACTAATTAGTACACCATGCTGAGCGCTGCTTACTTAGAAATATCTATCACCACACTTACTATTGTGTGAATAACCTACTATCAAATTTACTCATTGTTAACTTTATATAACAATCAACGACTACTTCGATTATCAACAAGATTACAAACTTGATCACTTTCACTTTCAATTAGAATGTCTTAACGTCTAATCACCACAACAAAATGAATCACTTATCTGTCACTTAATGACACCATATTGCACTTTATAGAACAATTCATATGGATAATAGAGTCTACAACTGACCATACTACCATGTGTAGTTCAATGGACTTGTCATGCATCTCTAGCACACTGTGGAATGACATGAGTATAGCCCCTTTTGTATTAATGTAGGAAAGAGTTACAATGGTTAGGCCATTACGGCGCTTCACCAAAATATTTACAGATTTACAAAATAATAACCCGACGGCCTAACACTGGCATGCATGGTGGACTCGAACCTCATCACAGAATAATCTTCATCAATAATGCTATGTATATACATAGCGTGTTCTTCTTCAAAACTATGCTTAATTTTCTTCCGTAGAGCTTTAAGTAACTTTTGCACATGCTCAACGTCTAGCAGCTAAGCATCCGAGCTAGCAAAGCTTGAAGCAATGACCTAATTGCACAATTGTTGACTTTGGTCTTGCAAAAATGCTTCTTGAAGATAAAAATCATTCTTTAAAGCTAATCTGCATCAGAGTTTACTATCTTCAATCTCAACATCGATTCTTTATAGTTTATCATTGTGAATACCCAACTACTTTTCGAGTCGTTCCATCTGCTGAGACTGGAATTGTATGGTCTTAAAGTAAGCATGCCTTTCTTTCTCAATAGCTTCTAATTCTTTCTTCACTTTGACTGTCCTTCCTACTTTTGTTATCAATGCTTGCGCCTTCTAAAACAAATCTTCTTTTGTGACTGCGAGTTCCATCTCCCACTATACCACTTTAGCATGAACATCCGAACAAATCTATTCTAGTTGAGATGCCTTCTCTCTAGTCACCTCCAAAAGGGAGACCATACGGTCCAAAGTGGCATCTTCTTCTACGAGGGCTTTGTGTAATTGAGTAAACTCAGTTTCCTGAGTGACCACCTATTGCTTTAATTTTACTTCGCTAGCTCTGAGACCAAGAACCTCCTCCTATAGTAGAGCAATGTCTGCTTCCAGAATGTCTAGTTCATGCTGCAACTCTTGGCAGATTGTCTACTTTTTAGTCATCATCTAAGATTGGAGTGTGTCGGAGACCTGTATCAAATATTGACCAATGGCAACCAAATTCTGGATGGAGGGCGGAAAGTGAAGACATAATTCAAAAGAATATGGAGGTACGGCTACAAAGGAGCAGGCAAGGGCAACCTCCTGGGAATGGAGTGGTGAGTAATCGGGTGAAGTCGGAGGTGAAGCAGTAGAAGTGGCATCAGAAGAAGAATCTGTTGTTAGGGAAAAAATGGGCACAGAAGGTACGATGGGAGGAATGGGTTGGCCTTGGGCAGACGGAGAGGGGAGAGCATCAACCAGAGCTACCGTGGTGGCTTCCTGAACATCTGGTGGGGGAGCAAGGCAGTTGGGAAGATCTTCAACAAGATTGATGATGATCTCCTAGGCTGTCGAAGAAATTAGGGGCGATGAAGAGGCGGCCAATGCCTTAAGCGGGGAACGAGGAGGAGTGGTAAAGACTTCATTCACTTTCTTAATGGTTCCTTTTGCAACAACCTCTTTGATTGTGTTGTCCATAGCAACATCTTTGGGGGTGGGCACAATGGTAGAAATGTCTTTTTGGGTGAGAAGGATGCCCATATTGGTGGGTGTAGAAGACGTACTAGAAGCGGGTGACAAGGTGGTAGCCACACAGTAGTGCTTCTAGGGAAACATAGAAGTACATCATCATCATCATCAATGTCAATGTGAGAGGAAGTAGCCACTACAAGAAGAGGGGCACTAGGGGAGCTGATGAGGTTGCAGTCGGTACCAGGAAAGAAAAAAATGTGAGGCAAACGAGAGTGGGGAAATTCCCCCTTAGACAACTACTTTACCACCACCTGGCATTCCTCGCAAATGCGACGGAAGTAAAACATTGCCCAGTTGATGGGTTCATGAGAAGCGACATCGACAACCAAATACATCGGCCAAGAGATATTGTAATTCCATTTTTGGAGATTCACGATAGACACAATGTATCGCAAGGCATTGCACTCAAGGGCGGGGAAGCACATGATGGCATATTCATTGGAAGATTTACAGGGAATGAGTTGATTCATGGTAGCTATAGTAATTGGGTAATCTCATTATGGCCTTCATTCAAAAAGCAAAGGTTGGAGACCATAGATATAAGGGTGATGTGGATGGTGAAAGAACGGGACACAATCAACCAGGTAGTGTTAGTGGTGGGACATGTAGCAATGGCACCAGCCAAGGTGAGGGATAACGGATGTTCTGACATGGTGTGCCATGACAGCTCAACAAAGTTGAGCAAGCCATGTACACAAAGGTACTTGGCGAGCTCATCAAGAATACCTATGCTAAAGGCAGTAAGACGAGGAAGAGGCAGATATTCAAACTGTAGTAGTGGAAAAAAGATAGGTAGAGTCCAATGGCAAATATGGTCTACATCATGATAGCAAATACGCAAACTGTAGTATTGTAGACTTGATCTGGTAAAACCCTCTACCCGACTACCAAAGTGTTTGAGCTAGGGTTAAAGTAACAGCACTCGACCTTTGTCAAAGCATCTAAGTGGGCTACGAAGGAACGACCAATTTTCCCAGACCCTACACCCATGATGTGACCAACAGTTGATTAGTCATCAATATTTACATTGGAATCGGTACCAGTACCGCTAGTAACCTCACCAAAAGCTTCACTGGAACTTCCCAATTCAAGTGTAACATGGGATATCTTAGCTAAAGCACCGATTACCATTCCACTGGGATAGCTCCTATCCCTCGTTTTGGGTATTCACTAGCAATTATAGCAACACATTGACCCAAGTATACCCTGGGCACCGGCTACTGCTACCATCGACCTAGAGACTGACTCTACATTGATCATGTGGTACCACTCATTATTGTCTTGATGTTTTTGTCGATTATTCTATAGATAGTCAAATATCTCTGCTGTATTTTTCTTTAGTCTGAATCATTGTAAGAAGGCATTCTTGACATGGTCATACTGCATAAAATGGTTTATGTGATACGTTGTCAACAAGCATGCTGCTTCATTCACTAAGGTTGATCGAAACACTATGGCCTTGTACGTGGGGTCCTCTGGGTTATTCAATATGGCATAATTAGTTTCAAATATGCCCACATGCATGTCTAGGTCATCACCAGGGAAGCCATCGAATTTTGCATAGGTGACTCTCATAGTGGATTGCCTTCATTGACCGCCTTTTTGTTGTTGTTGCTGCTGTTGATTTTGGTTGTATGCCATGACTTCTGGATTGGGATCTACTAGTTTTTCAAATTCACGAGTGTACCTTGATTTTTCAGGTTAATCTGCTCCACAATTATCTACTGATTCCCCTATTTGTTCAGGTTCACTATTATTTACTGGTTCTACTAGTTTGCAATTAAGAAATAAGCTATTCGGGAATTTAAGTCATAATATGCATGCTAGATCCCACTCTTTTGATAGGTAATCGACAATGGAGACTTTTCTGTTACTCCACGAGTTTAGTAGTTCATCTTAAACACATTGCTCAATAGGAGTACTTGGTTGAGGGGTACAGTTAGTGGTTTTCTCAATAGTTCCAACATGTCTATTGGTATCTTCACTAACTTGTTCGGTCGATTTTATGGGTACCGGGGCACCACCAAATTCGGCATTGTCACCAAACACTGAACCGCTATCAGACAACACCAGACTATCACCAAGTTTGATACCAATACCGGTCACCGAACTGTCACCAAATTGTGCCGGACTCAGTTTTGGTATGCTTTGCAACTGAGAACTAAAGAAATGTTGTGGTGTTACTCCACTGGTTCGTGATATGCCTTCCCCTTTAGAGGGATTCCCTTCAATATTACTGCATGTTGGTGTCGCTAATGTACTGTTTACTCACCAGGGGTGTCTATCCTTTTGGCATTTATGATAGGTTTCACATGAACATGTTACAGACATGTAGAACAAGGTCTGCACTCAAAAGTATATCCGACACTTCTGTCAGGAACTACATTCCAAGCCCCATGGTCAGCACCAGTGTTAACTCTCTGTCCTAACCGATTATATCAAATATGATTATAGAAACAAAGTTCCTTACAAGGTTCTTGGGATGGATAGGGGTCTGTAAACAGAGGCCCTATAATATTTTTCCACTCCACAAGTTAAATCCGCTACTACAAAAAATTACTGGAAGGACTACTATCAATCACGTTTTAATTTCCCAACTTCACTAATTATGTCCACTATTTTAATTACTGATCAGTACACCATGTTGAGCATTGCTTGCTCAGAAATATCTATCACCAAACTTAATGTCATGCAAATTACCTACTACCAAATTTACTTATTCTAAACTTTATATAACAATCATCGACTACTTTGATTATCAATGAGATTGCAGACTTGAGCACTTTCACTTTCAATTAGAACATCTTAATGTTTAATCACCACAGTAAAATGAATCACTTATCTGTCACTTAATGAGATTGTACTGCACTTTACAGAACAGTTCATATGGATAGATAGAGTCTGCAACCGACTGATCTGCCACGCACAGTCGAGCGGACTGATCATCTCTACCACACTACAGAACGACATGATTATAGCCCCTTTTGTATTAATTTAGGAAAGAGTTACAATGTTTAGGCCATTATGACACCACCAAAATATTTGCAGATTTACAAAATAATAATTTGGCGACCTAACAGTAGCGATTTTTTATCCACCCTTATCATTTTACCAATACTCTACACTAGATTCAGCTTACCAAGTGCGAAGCTAGATGGTATCTAGAATGATTTGGACAAGGATCATACCACACACAAATTCCCCTCTTTCTAGATCCTATCTAACATAGGATTCCTCTCTTATGAAAGAAGCAAATCAGAGAGATGAAAACCATGCTTCTCAATTGGACCATGGGCTCGAGGGAAAAGTTGTTATATAGTTATACATTGAAGCATATGTTTGAGAAAAAATCTTCTTCAAGGGGGAAAATGTTAAAAAGTGGCTTGACAAGGTTCAAGTTAGAACAACGTCAAGAATTTATGGAGGATTAGAGAAGATACTTACTTAGCTTAGTGTTTAATGCTCAAGAATGGGAAGGAGGAGTTCTTGGGTTCAGTCCCCACATGCCTTGGGGACAGTATTTTGCCCAAAGACATATAGAGAATTCTAGAAGCATCCATTCAAGTTAACGTGAGTTAACTTGAGTTCAAAGAAACTTAACTCAAGTGCAAATTATACTTACCAATATTTGATGCTCTATTAGGAACTTATGGAGTATTAGAGAAGATATTTACTTAACGTAGTTGTCAAGTCTCAAGGATGGGAAGAAGGTCTTGGGTGGTTCAATACCGAGGAATGCCTTGCGAATATTACTTTTTCAAAAGACCTCTAGAGCCTTCTAGAAGCATCCACTCAAGTTAACATGAGTCAGCTTGAGTTCTAAGAGACTTAACTCAATGTGGAGATTGTACATACATATGTGGACTCCAATTACTCCAGAGGTCACATTGATAAACGGAACTATATAATGGTAAGTTGATGGAGAGTCATAGGTTATTCTCTCTAGCATGGAGACTATGTTCGTCTAATACGAATCTAGTAGTCATGTGTGTGAAAAGGAATCAACCATAAGAACATCACTAGGCACAAATAGTATCAAGTGTCAACACATCAACATCATCATAAATAACATTTATTTCCTCTATCTTCATAGATGAAGTAGATAGTGTAGAAAATTGTTTAACATGCCCTTCAACATACTCCCCTTTAACTTTGGTATTCATCAAAGCATAAAAATCCTTCTTCATATGTCCTTTATTATGGAAATGGTGGAATTCAATGTTCCTCTTCCATGACTTGCCTCTACTCTTACCACATTGACCATTCTTGTCTCTATTTTTTCTTCTACCACGTGATTGATTTTTTCCTTGTTAAGAATCATGGACACTATATGAATCTCTAATGTGTGTGGAAACCCTAGATTTTTTTTCTTGTGCATTGCTACTAATGTCTATGAAAAAATGTATCCTACAAGGGTGGTAATGTGCATATCAAGAGAACTGCTTTCATCTCATCGTCCATTTCCAACTTTTGAACTTGCAATTCATGAAAGAGTGCATCAAAATCATTTAATTGAGCAACAACATTATCTATGTCGTTCATCTGAAAGTAATATGAGTTCCTTATCAAATAAACTTTGTTGGAAGCATTCTCTTCCTCAGAAGTGTTACAAAGCTTCTTCCACACCTCCTATGTTATCTCTTGATACATAATAGTGAAATAAATAGTATTTTTAAGGTGTGGATAAATCATGGACATGGCCATCTCATCAAGCTATTCCCAAGCATCATCATCCATATTAGCAAGTTTCTATGTATGATCATCAATTGGCTTCCACTATCTTCTCTATATCAAGACATTACACATTTGATTCTTCCATAGAGAGAAGTTGGTGCCATTAAGATTGCGACTTTGAAAAGGTTCACTTTCATTGATGATTTTTCCAGGCATGCATGGGTATATCCATTGAAAGCAAAGTCTAAAGTGTTCATGTGATTCAAACAATTTTTGGTCTTGACTGAAAATTTGTTAGCATGTAAAATGGGCACCCTTCATTCTGATGGAGGGGAGGAATATATGTCTTATGAATTTAATGCATTTCCAACTGAACGTGGGATAAAACATCAGTGTATAGTGCCGTATACACCTTAACAAAATGGAATTGCTGAACGGAAGAACAGATCACCCATGGAGATGGTGAGGTGTATGGTCAAGAGTCAGGCTTTACCACATAGTTTCTGACTTGAGGCTTTCATGTGTGTAGCATATATACTGAACAGGTGTCCCACTAAAGCACTGTAGTCTATCACTCCATATGAGGCTTGGCATGGTCGCAAGCCATCTATTACTCATCTACATGTTTTTGGTTGTCTTGATGCATTAGTGCCTGAACAACATCACAGGAAATTGGATGATAAAGCAGTAAAATGTATTTTTATTGAGTATAGTTCTAAGAGCAAAGGCTGTCGTTTGTATCATCCACATACTAAACACATTTTGGTTATCCATGATGTTGTTTTTGTGGAATATGGCATTCAACCTTTACTTTCATGTACGAAGGAGACATCTTTTAGCTCCAAAGACATGTATGATACTTTGCTGCTTCTATTTATAGGTGGACAGTCTAGTGCTAGTCCTATTGAGGCAACTTCTTGGCCTTTACAAGTTTCATGTGATGATGCAGATCATTCCATTTCTAATGCAGATCTGTGTGATGCACTTGTTGATGAGAGATCTGATATTGAGGAGGAGAAAACTATGCCAAAATGGCTAGTGCAAACTTTGCATGATAGCAAATTACATGCACCTCAGTCATACCGTACTCATTCAATCTCTCATAGTGCCTCTTTTGCATCAAATTGCTATGTTATAGCTATCTCTAGTCTCTCTGATGAGATTGAGCCTGTTTTGTTTGATGAAGCACAAAATTATGAACATTGGATGGCTACATTGCAATCTGAATATGATGTTATCATGAAAAATGGTACCTGGTCTTTATGTGACTTGCCTCCTGGCAAGAAGGCCATTGGCACTAAGTGTTTATACAAGCTGAAGGGTAAACCTGATGGAACAATGGACACATATAAGGCTAGGCTTGTTGCAAAGGGTTATGCGTAGGAAAGAGGCATTGATTTTGATGAAGTCTTTGCACCTACTTGCCGAATGACTACTATTCATAGCATTTGTGCATTTTAAGCTAATCATGGTTGGAATGTACATCAATTTTACATTAAAACAACATTTCTAAAATGGTAACTTGCATGAAGAAGTGTATATTTTTCAGCCCCGTGGCTTTGTGTACAACATGCATGAAAACGAGGTCTACAAGTTAAAGAAGGCATTATATGGTTTAAAGCAAGCACCACATGCTTGGTATGAAAAGATACATGGCTATCTCATTGCACATGGTTTTGAGAAAAGTCCAACTAAAAGCACCTTATATGTTAAGCGTGCTAATGATGTGCTTCTGATCATTGTTGTGTATCTTGATGACATGCTGCTCATTGGTCCTCATGAGAAGCATATTGCTGATTTAAGGGTTGATTTGCATGCCTCATTTGAGATGTCTGATTTGGGACATTTGCACCATTATTTGGGCATTCAATTTATGCAAGTTGATGGTGGAATAGCTTTGTGTCAAACAAAATATATTGACACATTATTGCACTGTTTTGGCCTTGAGGGCTATAAAACTATTGCCACTCCTATGGAGACAGGTTTACAATTGAGTCTTCATGATGTTGGAGATGCGTTTGATGTTGTTCTCTATCAGCAGGCTATTGGATGCTTGATTTACTTATGCATTACTCGGCCAGATATTCAGTTTTTTGTTTCATAGATGAGCAGGTTTATGCATTGCCTAGGTTTCAAGCATTGGCAAGTGGCTAAGCATATCTTTCGCTACTTGAGTGGCACTCGGATACTTGGGTTTTCTTGTCCCAAGGTGGGATCACTACTGCCAGATTTCCATGCTTTTTTTTACTCTGATTGGGCTAGTTGCTATGACACTCGTGTACCACTATTAGCTTTTGCTTCATGCTTGGTAGCTCATGCATATCTTGGTTGAGCAAGAAGCAGCCTACTATGGCCACTTCCAATTGTGAGGCTGAGTATAGGGCAGCTTTCACAATAATTATTGAGTGTGTGTGGCTCAGACGCCTTATGGCTGATTTGGGTGTTGGTCAGTTTTCTGCCACCACCATCTTCACTGACAATCAGAGTGCATTGGAAGTTATGAGGAATCCTATGTTCCATGCCCACACTAAGCACATTGAGGTGCATTATCACTATGTCAAAGAGAGGTTCTCTGCTGGAGAGATCAACTTGGCATATGTGCCCACACATGAGAACATTGCAGACCTTTTCACGAAGGCTCTACCTAGGGAGAAGTTTGAAGCTTTTCGCAAAGCTTTGGGCTTACTTCCTTTTGTGGATTGATTCCACATAGCTTGGCACTTCCTTATACATGAGTGTTAGCTCCTTGTTCACCGCATCACTCCTAGGGGGGATTTGATGATATATTTAGGTAGTGATGTGTGTGAACACACTAGGACCGTCGAGGCACTTTTTTTCCTCTTTAGGAGGTTTTTTTCCCCGGATTGTCTATACACCTATAGCCCTAAGAGGTTACTTATCTTTTTTCATTCTAGTGGTAATACATTCAGTATTGTGTGTTGTGCTCCAAGCTTCTTCTTCTTCCTTGTGTTGTTCGTGTGCTCCCGCAGACATCTAACTCCAACAATTGAGGCAAGAAATTTTTTTGGGACATATTGTATCCAAAAATGGCATCCCAATAGATGAAAACAAAATCAAAGTGACCTTAGGCTTACCTAGACCAAGAAATGTGAAAGAAGTACAAGCTTTTATGGGTCAATTTGGATATTATTGATGATTCATGTACATGTACACTTCAATTGCAAAACCCTTGCATGGATTGTTGACACAATTTATATGGATAGAGGAGTGCAAAAAGGATTTCAATAAAATAAAAAAGAGGTTGAGTTCAACACCCATCCTGAAAGTACCCATTTGGAAGAAACCGTTCCATATCCATGTGTCACCCAATCACTCATGCTAGTAGACAAGCAGAAAGAAACTATACCATTACTAAAAGAGAAGGCCTAGGAATGGTGTACGTAGTTAAGAAATTCGGACATAATCTCCTAGCCAATAAATTCAAGTTTCTTATCGACCACCAAGCATTATTGTACTTGGTCAATAAATTGTGCAATACAGGAAGTCTAGTGAGATGGTTCCTATTACTGATGGAATTTGATTTCAAAGTGGTAATAAAAAAAGGGAATACTCACAGTAGGGCTAATCATTTCTCAAGAATGACACATGGAGAACCACCTATCGGAGTGGCGGATGATCTACTTGACACATACTTATTCAACTTGGAAGTGTGTCCAAAATGGGCAAAAAAACTGATCCCTATACTCACGCATGGACCACACCATAGGATTAATAGGGATCACAAAAAGGAGTTCATGCAATCTTGGAATTTGCACATAGTGTCTGGTAGCCTATATTACAAGGAACCTAATGGCTTGTTGTGAAGATGTGCAAAAGATGAAGAACGCAAAAATCTACTAGAGCAAGCCCATGTGAACTAGTGGAAAAGACACAAGGGCATTAATGGAATGACAAGAGAGTTGAAAGGGTTAGGTGTGTATTGGTTAGACATGCAAAAAGATGCACATGAACATATTTTGAATTTTTAAGAATGCCAAGAGAATGCACCTGATGATTATTCTTTCTTACATTTCTCCACTATAGCCCTAGAATGGAGCAAAGCTCTAGTGGAATTTTTGAAATCACAAACTCACATAGAAGGAGCAAGCCTAGTGAGAAAGAGGGCATTGGAGGAACAGTGAAATATTACACTATAATTTGGAGATAATTATTCAAAATATGAAAGGATAATCAACCACGGTTATGTGTCCATGAGGGATAATACCTACCTATATTGGAGATGGCATATGTGGGCATAGTAGGAGGTCACTTTTCAACTGATAGACTGTCAAAATGATTCTCTTTGCATGCTTATGGTGGCCGACCTTACATATGGATGCAGAAACCTAAGTGTGAAGCTCTAAATTATGTCAACGAACCAAATATCCAGTGAGAAGAGATGATATGCCTCTAAGAACAATGATATGTGCTAGAGAATTTTTGAAATAGGGGATTGATTTTATAGGACCTATAAATCCCCCTACAAAAGGGTCACATGCTGAATATATTATTGTGGCCATGGATTATCTAATAAAATGGGTAGAAGCAAAGGCAACTAGGAAAAATGATGCCCAAACCACAACTAAATTTCTATTCGAAAACATCTTCACACATTTTGGACTTCTGATAGAAATCATTAGGAATAGAGGAACACACTTCATGAATGAGGTGATTGAATCACTGATGAATGAATTTCTAGTGATTCATAAGAAATCTGCTCCTTATCATGCTCAAGCAGATGGAAAAGTCGAGAGTTACAATAAGGTATTGTGCACAATTTTAACTAAAATAATTAACAATGGAAGGTCAGATTGGGACAAACAATTGCATCATGCAATATGGGCCTTCTGAATGGTCTAGAAGACTACCATTGGAACTACTGCTTTCAAGTTATTGTATGGGCAAAATGCAATTCTTCCAAGTGAACTTTTAGTTCCTACTTTACATGCTGCATAAGAAAACGAATGGATGGGCCATGAATTGTCTAACCAATTAGATCAGATTGAAAAGTTTCATGAGACCTAGACTACATGGAGTGGTAGGAATTTATGTGGTGAAAAGAAGACAAAAATCATCTTATGACGCTCACATTAAGGACACGGGTTTAAGGGAAGGAGACGTAGTGTTAGTATACACATTGAAATGACACATGAAGAAGCTACAACAACATAGGTGGACCACTATTGATAAATTGAATATCCACTAGTGGGGAAGTTAACTTAGCCATGTTGGATGGAGATGTACTTCCTAACTATATAAGTGGTTGTAGAGTCAAGAGGTACGTGGAACCATTGATGGAAAAAATGCTAGCCACACTCTTAGGAGCACAAAATAAAAAAAAGGGAAGAGGAAAAAAATAAGGGAAGAAGCTCGAATAGAAGCACTAAAGTGCATTAGGAAAAGGAAAGAATGGATATGACAGCAGGATGAAAGATATCTACAAGGAGAAGAACCTATCCCTATGGCAAACTATCAAATGGATAAAATGGATATGCTAGGTGACTTTATCAAGAGCCCATATTTAAACTTAGGAATTAGAACAAATGACTACCAACTAATGGATGCCTTGATAGACATAGGAGTTGCATTGAGTTGCATAAGAACATCTCTAGCAAAGGAGGCAAGAATTAACAACGAGAGCATCTATGATAGGAATTGGAGGAAACACCATTGAGTGTCAAGGAGAGATTTCAACGTCCCTACATTTGGGAAATACTACCATGAACCAAAGATTTCTGGTATGTAAGGATGAAGATCTTATAGAAGAAAATAAGAACACAACAATAACTGAACATGAACTTACAATGGATCATGAAGGATCAATTGCCACAGGATGAAAAGAGTAGGAGAGGTAGCTGAATTGAGTTGCATGCATTGTAGCATTGTCACTTCACTTACCATCATGTGTGCACATGTCTTCATACACTTGATATATCTAATTTCATGGATTGATAATTAAATGGGTATTAATCCACCACTATATGCACTTGTGGGGTGATTGAGGCATAATCTCAGTTGACACAAGTCCTTAAAGCTCCACGACTTAGGTACACATGTTTTTGGCACCGTTGTCGGGGACAAACCAATCACCAATTGGAGATACGAAAAGATAGCAGCTATCTGACTTGCTATGGAACAAATCTAGGATTGTACATGTATGACTTCCTAAGCCATTGGTGGGAGCTCAACGATTGCAACAACGCATCCAGATTCCAAAAAGGATCAAGTAACAAGCCAATCAAGAAATGACGAAACTAAACGAAGTAACATACAAGTGTAGTCAAGCAATCAAACCAGCAATCAAGGATAAAAGACAACCCCAGTCATCTACAACATAGGAATCCCAACTAAAGGATAGAAGAAGGTCGAGAATTACATCTGAAAATGTGGGAAATTAGTGCAACAAAATAGAACACCAAGAAAACGGAGAACGACATTAACATGGAGATCAAAGAAGCAACAAGGAGTGTGCCAAAATAACCCAACAGACCATTCTTGCACTCATTAGTTCATTGCATCAAGAGTATGCATGATAGGGCCATCTTACAAGACCATGTATTCGGCACACAACTTTTGCAATAATCATAGTGGTGCATATTTCCTATACCAGAATAGGACTTAGCTTGTACCATAGTAGACCAAACAAAAATTGATAAACATCAATAATTGCTTCGGCTATACACTAAAATTTATGTTTTCTATCATCCATGAAAATATGACAGTAAAAATAAATATGGTTAGGTATCATGATCTACTTAAACAAGCAAGGGGATACTACTTCATGGGAAGTGACATGTCACTGCACACAACTAGAATGGACATAATTGGTTTATTTTCAACACTAATTCTCAATTACATTATATGTGCAGATGACTTCTAAGGACTCTAAAGTGACAATAAAAGAAGAAGTGTTGGAATTCCCATTGAAGAGTGTAACAAGAGCAAAAGGACACTGGTTTCGAGAGGATCAATCGACAAGAAAACACTTGTTCTTAGTTAACATCAAGATCATGGACACAAACCAATGATTCCTTCTTATGTCACAGGATTTCAGAATCTTGCATGAAATTCCTTCAACACGGGATGTCCTAAAAAAGGCCGGAATTC
The DNA here is from genome assembly GCA_020310875.1 of Ceratopteris richardii. NCBI lineage: Eukaryota > Viridiplantae > Streptophyta > Polypodiopsida > Polypodiales > Pteridaceae > Ceratopteris > Ceratopteris richardii. The sequence continues at coordinate 38,080,123 of CM035408.1, read as the reverse complement.
ATCAATCTTTTGAGCTTCCTATTTACAAACCCGACTTCCAAAGGTGTACACAAATGATGAACACATTGCATCCGGTGGTAAACATGCCATCAGTGCCTGAATGAGTCCCCAATGCAGAAGGAGAATGGACCACAATCACGTTCATGCACTAACTAATAAAAGAAGTGTTTGGATGGACCAAAGATGGGATCACCAACCTAAAGGAAGAAAGCCATGGAGCCAAGAAGCGGAAATTTTTGGACATCAATTGCATTGATATTGAAGAAGTAGTTTGTTTGGTGCATCAACACTTTTGCTTTCCAAATATGCATCGGTATACTGCACCTCAAAAGATCATAGTCCAACTTTTGTCTCACATGATTAAGCAAGTTGGCAACTAGATAAACTTAACACCCTATATTCAAGAATGATTATTTGAAGCCAAGAAACAATGGGGCCACAAAAAAAATTTCAATGGAAGTGTGGCATGGATGGTACTGATCTACCATGCATTAAAAATCAGGGAATATCTCTAGGAAATGCCTTCTTCAATGGAGATGGTAAAATATGTAAAAATTGCTACAATACCTAAGAAGAGAAAAAATATGAACATTATAGAATGAGTTGGTACAAGCTCACAACCTTTGATGTGAGGAGCAAAATGATTGAGGGAAACAATTATTAAAGAAGAAATAGCTCCAAGTGCGAAGAAGATACATGTCCTCCCAAGAACCCAATTTGACAAGCCTACACCAATCACAGAGACAGAGTTATAGGTAGCTATGGAAAAGACCCATGAATTCATGGAAGGACAAGTTAATTTTCCGGTATAGGTTCATCATTACCTCCAAGAAAAGGAAACATATCATAATCAACCAAGCAAAAGGTTAACAAATTTCATAGGTATAGAGAGTTGGGGTTAATTAATTCAAGCTCATCATATGAATCCCCAAAAGAAAATGACCACTCAAGCATTAACATGGATATCCACACCAGAAAAAATGAAAAAGACAGATGGGAAGAATTAAATCAAGTCATGGAACATCACGAAGGGAAGAGCAAAGAACAAAATCAAGAACAACACACTAGATTGGAATAAGAATCAAAGGACAAACCATGAAAAGAAGGAGTATACGTGGTTCAAATCAACGAAACCACAAAACTTCAACTCACAGAAGCTCATATTGAAAGTCAACCTATTATGAAGCATCCCAAGGAAGAGCATGTCAAAGAAGAAATTATTGAACAAGACCAATTACGTCCATCCGAGTGGTGGCAGAGGCGTGACCCATAGATGTCACCTTTCAGTGAAGCACAATGAAGAGCAGCGAAGCAAAGGATGATGAACTTGAGATCCATCTACACATCCGAAAACCTTTTAGTAAAGTATTGCATTTTGAGAAAGGCAAGGATGCAAAAGTAGGGGAAGAACTGATTATACCACAAACATGGTTGAACGTGGATGTGGCTCAACTAAAACAAGTGGTGAGACAAATGATACAAATGGCCATGGACACACAAAAACATTTAGTGGAAGCGGATAAGAAATATGATCAAGCACTTATCGATAGAAATAGATTCAAGATATTAAGCAAGGAGTTGTCTACACAATTCATGCAATCCCAGCAAGCAATCGTAAAGAAAGAGGACGAGCTTAAAGAAACCAAGGAGAAGTGCAACAAGATCAATGAGGAAAACAAGCGGTTGAAGCAGCAACTCCAAGAAATCACACAAAAGTAATAGGCAAATGAAACAGAAAAGGTAGGCTTGCTAAATCCTAACAAAATTCTAGAAACACAAATCTAGATATATATGGATGAAGTAGATATGCTTAAAGCTAGAAATAAAGAATTAATGACTTCAATCCTGCTTAAGCAACCTATCAAAGTACGTGCATATACCCAACTAGATACGACAAAACTCAAAGCTCAACTTGAAAAGTATGTAGACCAGCTCAAGAAGGAGCAAGACTTACTTGAACAATGGGTAGCAGAATCAAAAATTTTGGAACATTGCAAAGAGGATGTGGAGCAATTAACAATAATTGGTGAACATCTCGTGCAAAGTAATGAAGACCTAAAGGCAGCCAAAGAACAAATAAAAGAAAAAGATTAACTTTTAAAAGTTTACAGGATCAGATTGTAAAGAACGACAATATGGGGACACTAGTAGTTACGAGCTTGAAAATAGCTATTGTGGAGAATGAGGTATGCCCTCCTTCTCCCCCCATCAATAACTCGCCCATACATGTGGCAGAAGACGCACTACATGCTGATCAAGATACAAAAATTATTGCAAAACTAAGCCGAAACGAGTTCGAACGAACTCTGCTAGTGTCCTAGCTTACTGCACAATTTGAAGATATGGTAATAAAAGTGACGAAGGAAGCAAAAAATAAGAGCAAAAAATAAGAGCAAAAATTAAGAGAAAAAATTTAGAACAAATTCTAAAGCCATTCAATACACTGTATGGGTTGCTCAAAGAAGAAACCAGGCAATACATCAAACGAATGATGCAAAAAGAACTAGATCAGCAATTAAACTTTAGAGCTAACACTTTCTCATATACACGAGCAGAATTCGATAAAGCGGATCCGATTTGGAGGCAAAAATTTTTGAAGAAAAATCATGCTTTGCGGGTGCATTCAGAGGATGCACCATATTTACTTCAATTTAATCCTTCTTTTTGTCTGGTACCGCGCAAAAGACCATGGGTGCATTTTTTGGGAGGCACAATGCCATGGCACCATTAATAATCAGTGGCTGAATTACCCACTTTTGCCAAGCCCACCACACAATTACCTACCAACCGAATAATATATGGTGCACAAAAAAGAATTTTGGCTCTAAAGATATGCTATAGTTCTAGATTTAGCCATTAAGATGACCAATAAAGTTGAACATGCATCTTACAATTTTGAAAGTTTTCAAAGCATGCGGCATACATATTTTTGAATTATGTTGGCATTAACCAAGGCACACATGCTTTGATTTTTTATTTTTCCATTATGTCTAGTTGACTTACAATAATGAGTCTAGTTTGTAAGCTCAAGAAGAGCTTTTATGGACTTAAACAGTCCCCTAGACAATGGTGCCAAAAGTTTGATGCTTTTATTAAGTCTAAAGGCTATTCTCAAAGCAATGAGGATCATTGTCTCTACACAAAGAGATGCTCAGATGGCAGCTTGATATGTTTGATACTTTATGTTGATGATATGTTGATGGGAAGTTCTCTTATGACTTGTCAATTCTCAAGAGGAAGTTGAGTCAGACATTTGATATGAGGGATTTGGGGGATGATTTTGACTAAAGCTCTACCACAAGATAGCTTTCGACATTGTTGTCACTTGATGGGGGTTACTTGATTCATGGCCATATTGGCCTTTAGTGGGAGATTGTTACCATTAATGTCCATGTGAAAGGTCAAATGGCCACCGAACACTTCTTTGTATATGTTCTTTAATAAAACATATAGTGGCATGGTCAGCCAGAGACTGTAAGGGTTTGATCGCATTTGTAACACCCTAAGAAGTTTGTGTTCGTGCTCCTTGTGTACTGTGTTTTTCAAAATACTTCAAGATACTTTGTCAAATTTTTCCCAAGATTGTTTTGCATCTACTTGGTCAATTTGGAGACTTGGTGAGCAAGTTTATGCTCATGGTTTTATGTGCATACTAGATGCATGGTTATGTGATATATGGTTCACATAGTTCTCTTCTCCAACAAGACATGTGTGATGTGAGTTATGCATGTGGATATGCAGGTATGTTTTTATTGGTGATAGAGTATTGTTTCTAGTCTTTTATTACAATGCTAGTCTCTTGGATTGCCAACATGGTTGAGGCTCCCATACATGTGTGCATGTCTCTCCTCTCCTCTCTCTCCCTCCATCTCCTCCTTGTTCCTCTTGTTCAGGTTACCATAGCTCTTCACTCTCAAATTCCATATTGCCATCACGCTTTGATGTGTGAGGTCTCACTAGTTGACACTTTATCCCCTTGTGCAAAATCCTTCCAATTCCCTTGATTTAAGCTCACCATCACCTCCTATTCCAAGATTCCTCACACTTTTCCCTAGTTCATTACTAGAAATTTTTAGTTGTTCTTTAATCTTACCAAGAGCATGAGCCCTATCATGAAGAAAGTACATCCACATTTTCTTGTTATAGTAATCAATGATCACGATGTAGGCAATTCCTCCCAAGATCTACATAGAAATCTTACTACACAAGTTAGCATATACCAACACTAGAGGAGCCTTTGACCTACTCTTCCTTTCTTGAACGAATGTATCTCTCTACTACTTGCCCATCATACGAGCTCTTCAAGGTTCCCACATTCCATTTCCTTTAGGTAAGTGATGAAGGACAATACCTTTCTTTTGCATCTCCCTCAATATTATCCTTATCACTATGATGGGTTCTTGTTGAGTCTACATAAAACTAAATTGACCCCTCTCATTGAACATGTGATGAGATGCATCATTGTCTAGCACCCATGAATCCGTAATTGATTCTTCTTGTGTTGAGGATCATAACACCTTTTCTTTAGCTACATCTATTTTCTCCTCCTTACACTCTTCAACTATCCTCTTGACATGCAAATGTGTAACTATATGTCCCTTCTTTCTACAATGGAAGCATTGTCATTGAAACTTCTTCTTACTACACCTCCTCTTTACACCCTCACCTTAGGTTAAGAACTAGCTTTAATTGATGCATTGGTGGAGAAGGAAGCATCTCCATTGCCACTTCTTACACATGATTTGGGTTGCAACTCCTCTTCCCTTATTAGTGAACAAAACTCAAATTTCAAAGCTTTAGGTCTCACTTGAGCATTGAGAGTAGTTAGCCTTCCATCATACTTTGATGGAGAATTTTGGGGACACTTTGGAGATATCCCCTCACCAATCATCTCTATCCCTTCACAAGCCATTCCATCACATGGCTTCTTGATATGAGTAATGAAAGCCTTAGCCTTCTCTCCTTCTCCAAAATTCTCTACTTTCAGTTAATTTCATAAATTTTAAATGCATGTTGGGTTCTCCACCTCATACTGACTCCTAAATATACTCCATGCCTTATTTTCCTTGGATGTATGTTGATTGAGAGGTAGAATAGAGTGCAAAAAATTGTTCACTATAGAATATACTGCATTTGCATTCCAAGCTTATAGAAGCTTTGTGTCTAAGAGAATAATCATACTCATATCTAATGGGTAGAAGATATGTTGTAAATCTTGGTCACTTCCCATCACCATCTCCAAAGGATCATAAGAATCAAGGATAATTGTAATCTTGAAGTTCCAAATAAAATAATTTGTACCATATAACTTTCCTCCACTAAAGGTTGGTGGATGAACCCATAGTGTTTTCACTGCCAACTCCATTGCAACTCCAATTCCACTTCCACTTCTAGATATTGAAATATCCATGGTGTTGAATCCTTTGTGTCCCATGAAATTGAAGCCTTGCGACAAACTATTGATCCAAACCAAACAATAATTGGTGATTATGAAGTGATTGAAGTAGATCAAAGATCAAAAGGAAGTCAAGGAAGACGTAGTTTGTACACATATGTACATTATGAGTAGAAATCCTTGTAATATAGCCATGAATACTTATGAGAATGATAGAGAGTCATGTAATAGATGTGGGACGAGTATGAATTTATATATATATAAGTCAATGATGTTAAGAAAAAAGTAAGAGAATCCATAGAGTTCAAGTCTATGAGTAATTGATGTGTATAGAGTCTTCTTCACAGAATAGCATAGGGTTCTCTTAGCTTGGTCATGTGGATCAGGATATCTTTTGTACATATCCAATTCAAAAGTTAATCAAGCTATGACCAAAGTTTCATGATCTAATTCTCTTCAAGTTGTGTGTATGACAAGTAGGAACATTCATATGTAGAAGTCTGCAAGTGTTCTCATAATCATACATCTCACTCATCAAAGAATTGCTTGGATCTCAGTGCTCAGTGTAAATGTTTTTACGACCAAGTATCACTTTAAGTTAGAAGATAAGGAAGCTATGGTTAAAAGAATTTAGCAAAAAGGGTTGTAATTTGTGAGAAATAAGCTTATGAAGTTGATCATGTCAAAGTTTCCATGTTAGGAAGATAGTTTTTGATATACTTTTAATCTAAGTGGTCAAATCAAAGATTTAGTAGTTCTTTTGGAGAACTAATGATCTCTATAATTGCGCAAAAGTAGCACAAATTCTTGTGTATCATTTGAATGAGTAAATTCAAAGCCATGTGCAGGTATTAAAGTCCATTTCTGAAATAGACTTTCTAAAGTTGAAGAAACTTCACGCAGAGAAGTATTTATGAATGATCTTGAAGATTAATGCAAAGTTTGTGTAAATTTTGGTTTATTCTTGATACAGAGGTGCTCTTAAATCAAGGTAGATCAAACATTTGGAGAATTGAAGGTCTCCAGCAGTGGTATCAGAGCAAGAAGACCAAATTAAGGTGAAAGAGAAGCACGAAAAATCCTGACTATTGCAGACATCAAAGATCTTGTCAATTGAATATGCCAAAGGTTAAAGTCTTGAAGAAAACTTGAAGAATTCCAAAGATCAAGTTCAAAAGGATAAGTAAAGGTCAAAGATTTATATCAAAGGTACATTGTATGTTCATAAATCTGAATAATCGTAGACACAAAGATCAAAGAGATGGGAGAAAGCTTGCAGATTGATAAGCTTGATAGAGAGAACTATCCAACATGGTCCATGAGAATGGAGACACACTCATGAGCAAAGATTTGATGGCATTTATTATAGGAGAAGAAGAAAAGCCAGAGTTTAAGGATTCTAACATTCCAACAAGAGAGGAACTTGCAGATTTGAAGAATTGGATGAAGAAAGATGCTCAAGCTAGGAGCATCATTTACATGGATGTAAATGATTATCTTCTACCACACATTAGAGGATTATAAATTGTAGCAGACATGTGGAATGCTTTGGAAGAACACTTCCAAAATACAACAAATCAAGGAAGTCTTCACTATGGGCTGAGTTCACAACTTTCAAGAAGAAAGGTTCTCAATCAATTTCTGATTATGTTGCAAGGATGAAGGATATTGCAGATAGTTTGGGAGCACTAGATGAAGATATTGAAGAAGAAAAGTTGGTAAGGCAAATACTTATAGGTCTAAGAGAAGATGAATAAAGTGGATGCCTTTCATATTGTCTACAGAATTATCATTAGATCACGTTACTCCTGGTCTTAATCAATTGCTAGGATGTATGCTAACATTTGAGCACGACATTAAAGGGGAGAATGACAGAAGCACAAGTCAAGAAATGTATTCAAAGGAAAAGAAGAAGAATGCTAAAGACAAGCAATCAAATGATGAAAAAGGATCTTCAAGTCAAGTGAATTTCACAAAAGGGAAGATCAATTATAGAGGTAAAGGTAGAGGAGGTAAGAATAAAGAAAATGATAAAGCTTGTTGGATTTGTGGTAGAACAAATCATTTGGCAAATAATTGTTAGCATAATAATCAAAATGGTGGAAGATATAATTAGAATTTCAGCCAAAGAGGAAGAGGAGGTAGAAATCAAAGAGACAACTTCATTTGCCAGAGGAGCTGGAAGGGGTTTCCAGACTCAGTCCTTCAACAACACTTACTACAATTATGCATCAGATCAGAAGGAAGACTTGACTCTCATCTTGAATGCAACACATGAAGCAATAAATGAATATCAAAGGGTGTTTTATATTGACTGAGGATGTAGCAATCATCTGAGTGGTAATATCTCCTTAATGACTAATATGGAAGCAAGAGTGAGTGGACATACAATTCAAACAAGAGACAACACCAAAGACAAGGTTGAAAGCATTGGATCAGTGAAGACAAAGAGTGAAATCACACTTCTAAGCAAGGTACTTTATGTTCCAACAATCCCAAAGAATTCAATAAGTGTAGGGCAAATTGTTGAGAAGGGATATGAATTCAGATTCACAAATGATGGTGTTTATGTTGAAGATCCAAGTCAGGGATATAAGTATTATTACAAGGAAAAAGGAAGGAAGATTATTCACTCTCAAAGTCCAAGGTAATGTGGGACATGCATTGTTCACTTATTGAAGTCAAAAGATGTCTGAATTGGATCTATGGCATAAGAGGCTAGCACATTTCAATGAAAGAGGGATAAAAGAGATGACAAAGAATGGTGCAGTGCTTGGTCTACCAAATATTGAAGGACAACACATGGTATATAAATATGAGGCTTTTCAACTAGGTAAAGCTCACAAGAAGTCATATAATAAGCAAGGGTACAAGTATTCAAATATGCTTGAATTGGTTCATACAAATGTGTGGTATTCTTCAAAGGACTATAGCATAAATGGATCCAGGTATTATGTGTTGTTTGTTGATGATGCAACAAGGTGGATTACTCTATATGTAATCAAGTATAAATCTGAAGTGTTCAATGCATTCAAACATTATCATGCCTATGCAGAAAGAATTAGAGGACAAAAGCTTAAGAGGTTGAGATTAGATGGAGGAGGGGAATATTTTTCTAAATAATTTGATGGTTATCTGTGGAATGCAGGTATAAAAAGAGAAGTGAATTGCAGGTACTCCCCACATAAAAATGGAGTTGCAGAAAGAAGAAATAGAACTCTTGTAGAGTTTTCAAGATCAATGATGAAGGAGAAGAATTGCCCTAATTGCATGTGGGTAGAAGCAATCAACATTGTAACTTATCTTGTGAATAGGCTACCCTGCAAAGCTTTGGATGGAATGACTCGTTATTAAGCATGGTGGGGTAAGAAACCTACATTTGATCATTGCAAAATATTTGGATGTTTGGCATATGTTTATGTTCCATCTCAATTGAGACATAAGTTAGAAACCAAGGCAGAAAAGTATGTGTTTATTGGGTATGATGATAGACAAATGGGATACAGGTTGTGGAATCCATCCACAAAACAATTCCTTGTTTCAAAATATATCACATTTGATTAACAAAGCACATGGTATACAAGGCCAAACAATGTGTGTATAGATCTTGAAGAAATCAAAAGGGAAGTGAAGCCAAAGATGAAAGTATATGAAGAGGATAATGATGATGATGTTTGTAGAAATGAAATGCAGGATAATGATGAGGATATACCAAGGTTTGATCTAGAACAAAATGAAGCAGAGACCTCAAGGACTGTAGAGGTTAGAAGATCATCAAGAGAAAGGAAGCAACCTATCAGGTATAGCTGTGATACTTCTTGCTTGACAACCAAAGATTATGCTTACATTGTAAAGATAAATGAAGGTTGATCAACATATGATGAAGCCAAAGGTTAAAAAAATTGAGAAAAAGCAATGCAAAAGGAGTATGATGCTCTAATTGAGAATGAGACATGGGAATTGATGCCAAGACCAAGAAATCAAAAGGTAATTGGATGAAAATGGACGTATAAGACAAAGAAGTTTGCAAATGGTAAAGTTTCTAGATACAAGGCTAGACTTGTGGTCAAAGGATATGCCCAATTATATGGAGTGGACTATGATGAAACCTTTAGTCCAGTTGCTAAGATGTCTACAATCAGAACCCTAATTGCTATTGCTACATTTAAAGGTTGGAAGTTATCTCAATTAGATGTAAAGAATGCATTTTTGAATGGGTATATTGTAGTTGAGGTGTGCATGGAGCAATCAGAGGGTTTCAAAGATTCAAATGGATCAGATTATGTGTGTAAACTCAAGAGAGCTTTGTATGGCTTGAAGCAAGCCCCATGGGCATGGAATTATAGACTTGTCAAGTTCTTGAATGAACTTGGATATCAAACTTCAAAGGTAGATAGTAGTTTGCTAGTGAAGACAAGTGAAAACGGGTACATTTATGTTTGCATTTATGTTGGTGACATTATTTTCATAGGTAAAGATGCTCAAGGAATTAAAGAGCTCAAGAAGAAAATGGAAAAGGAGTTTAAGATAAGTGATTTGGGATTTTTTTTAATTTCCTAGGGATGGAGATTGTGTATACTCAACATGGAGTATATGTTACACAAGAAAGGTACTTGAAGAATCTTTTGATGAAGTTTAACATGGAGAATTGTAAGCCTTCAACCACACCTTTGGAGGTAAATAAAAAATTGAGCAAATATGGGGGAGAAGAGTTCAAGCACATGAATTCATATCAAACTTTGGTAGGTAGTCTAATCTATGATACCTTGATAAGACCAGACCTTTCATATGCAATTGGTGTCTTATCATAAAATGTCACATAATCCTAGCAAGAGGTGGATGAACAACACTTGAAGTAAAATTGACCCAATGGGGTCAAAACTTCAAAGGTGAAGTTCAAGTTCAAATTGGTGAAAAGACACTTCAAGAACAAATAAAAAGAAAGCTATGTTGGAGATAGACGTCTGCTGAAGCACGCAAACAACACAAGGAAGAAGAAGAAGTTTGGAGCACAAACACACAATACTGAATGTATTACTAGAGAATGTACAAAGATAAGTAGCCCATTAGGGCAATAGGTGTATATACAAACCGGGGGAAAAAAACCTCCTAAAGAGGGAAAAAAGTACCCCGACGGTCCTAGTGTGTTCACACACATCACTACCTAAATATATCAACAAATCCCCTCTGGGAGTGATGCGGTGAACAAGGAGCTGGCACTCATGTATAAGGAAGTGACAAGCTATATGGAAATCACTCCACAAAAGGAAGTAAGCCCAAAGCTTTGCGGAAAGCTTCAAATTTCTCCCTAGGCATAGCCTTCGTGAAAAGGTCTACAATGTTCTCCTGCGTGGGCACATATGCCAAGCTGATCTCCCCAGCAGAGAACCTCTCCCTGACATAATGATAATGCACCTCAATGTGCTTAGTGCGAGCATGGAACACAGGGTTCCTCGCAACTGCCAATGCGCTCTGAGTGTCAGTGAAGATGGTGGTGGTAGAAGACTGACCAACACGCAAATCATCCATAAGGCGTCTGAGCCACACACACTCAACAGTAGCTGTGAAAGCTGCCCTATACTCAGCCTCACAACTGGAAGTGGCCACAGTAGGCTGCTTCTTGCTCAACCAAGATATACATGAGCTACCAAGCATGAAGCAAAAGCCACTATTGGACACATGAGTGTCATAGCAACCAGCCCAATCAGAGTCAGAAAAAACATGCAAATTTGGCGGTAGTGATCCCCCCTTGGGATAAAACAACCCAAGTAGCCGAGTACCACTCAAGTAGCGAAAGATGCGCTTAACCGCCTGCCAATGCTTGACTCGTGGGCAATGCATAAATCTGCTCATATGTGAGACAACAAACTGAATATCTAGCCGAGTAATGCATAAGTAAATCAAGCATCCAACAACTTGCTATTAGAGAACAGTATCAAATGCATCTCTTGCATCATGAAGACTCAAACGTAAACCCGTTGCCATAGGAGTGGCAATAGGCTTACAGTCTTCAAGGCCAAAATGCTACAATAATGTGTCAATATATTTTGTTTGACACAAAACCATTCCACCATCAACTTGCATAAACTGAATGCCCAAATAGTGATGCAATGTGGTAAGTGTATCCCAAGCATCCTTAGCTGTTCTGCAAGAGCAAATGTGAGGAATAATGGCACGTTTGACAGACAAAGCTATCAATGCATGTGCCTGGGCATCTCTGCCATCCCATCGAATCTGCTCTGCAGTAGGTGCAACAAAAACAATAGCACGAACAAGAATTTGTGGAATATCATCTTCGACACCATCTTCATCAGCTCCAACACCTGTATTTGCAGTACCTGTTGTTACAAGTGTAACAGGACGTCTTTCAACACCGTGCACAATGTTCCACAATCCTTTTGCAACCAATACATGTCGCATCATATAAGCCCATAATGGGTAGTTGGTGCCATCCAACTTATCCTCAACAACCAACATACGGAATACATCACTGCTTTCAGCCATGGCCGGTGACTAAAATACCTTGATGCAGAAAATTGACTGTATCTCAAAAAGTTGAACAGAACTGCCCAGACAAATTCTGATAAACCTGTAGCAGACTTCTAGATGCTTAAATTGGTGAACAAAAACTGGTATATACCTTTGGCACAAAAAGACGAAATAGCCTACACAAGCGCTGTGATAGTGCGTTCGAAGGCCAAAACGAGCTCAGATTGCGATTTCGGCACCACACACCAAAGCTGTTTTGATCTTGAAAACACGCTGAGTATGCTCACCAAAATTCATGCGATTCTGAGACTGCAAATGGAGGAGTGTCGATGATGCCCTAGATGAAGTGTCGACGACCTGCTCTGATACCAATTGTTGGAGATAGACGTCTACTGAAGCACGCGAACAACACAAGGAAGAAGAAGAAGTTTGGAGCACAAACACACAATACTGAATGTATTACTAGAGAATGTACAAAGATAAGTAGCCCATTAGGGCAATAGGCGTATATACAAGCCGGGGAAAAAAAACCTCCTAAAGAGGGAAAAAAGTGCCCCGACGGTCCTAGTGTGTTCACACACATCACTACCTAAATATATCAACAAGCTAAAAGATCAAGAAGTATGTAACTTCTAGGATCTTCATTTAAAATTCAAGTATGACAATCATGCTCTTACTTCAATTGTGAACACTTCAAAAAAAAGTGTTTGTATCAGAAATATAGTATGGATTTTTGAAGACAAAATATTTAGTAAAGATCCCTTGAAACAAGGTTACTTAGACTTAGTTAGTCCAATTTTGATGCACCTAGTTGATATAACAACTTAGTGAAATCAATCTCTTGACTTGAACCAATGCCTAAGAAATCAATCTCTTGGATACAATATTCCTCTAGTTGGGTAATAAGTCAAGTAAATGTTTGTTGGAAATGGACCATGGTATAAACACTTAAGTTAGATGTTTGAGTCAACTAGACTTCCAATATCTTTTCCAAACCAAATTCAAGCAAAACATAAGTTCTCAAAGTCCCAAATTCAAGGAATCCATCCTTTTTTCTAGGTTCATGCACTAGTGATGCCCAATAATGGACAAGTATAGCAATATGGCTATGGATATCTCGAATCCATGCACTTCATCTGCTCATGCCCAGATAGGTAGCCGAAACTAGTAAGTTTGATAGGGATGTTTTATGATCCATCCTTGTCATTCATTTCCTACTTCCCACTTATCTTAACTTATAAAGTGCAAAGCCAGATGGTGTTTTAATTCATTTGGATAGGGATTGTACAATAGATTCCCATCTAGTCATTTGGAGTGAATCCTTCCATAGAGATGAACACATGTTCTTCTAGGCTAAAACATGAGGCTCAAGGGGTATGCCTACAATTGTTTATAGCTTTATTTTTTAGGATAAAAATGTTTTGCAGTTGGGGAATGTCAAAAGTAAGAACATGACTTGGGGCATTTGTATGGTTCATATGGATATGAGATCAGATACTATTTGGCTAGTCTAATGTTATCTAAAATTCTTGAGATCAGATTTAAGCATGGGTTCTTTTTAAAACAAAAAAAGAAGCTTGGCATAGTCATTAAGTCAGATGGATGGCAAGAAGGAGGTCTTGGGTTCAATTCCTATGAGATTTGTGGGAGATTACTTTGTCCCAATAACGCTAGAGCCTTATAATTTCTAAAAGCATCCACTTCAATTAAAGTAAAACTCAGACACTTGGAGCACATGTAGTTACATGGTGGAAACTTGGATGGATAGAATCAACCTGCTAGAGAGGGTAGTCCCTTGGAAAGAGCTATATACAAAGGCATAAGATTAGGAGGAGAGTCATTTCTTTAGCACATGGTGATCCTAATATTCTTCTTCATAGCAATACCTTGAACCCTAAATCCACTCACTATCTAGCACTAGGTCAATTCTTTCCCATTTCATGACCTTAAAGTCCATGTGGTCTCTAAATCCATGGATTCCAATTTCTATTTTGTCTGATATCCTCTTATCATTGTCTTCTATCATAGATATTAAAAATTTATGTGCACTAGGTTGTTTGGGAATCTTAAACCTCTTTAATAGAGTTTCATTTATGAAGTTATGTGGTGGAATAATCTATCATAACCCACACCTTGGTCTTGTATGCACTACTATGTAGCTTAACTAAGTTTTGTGGCCCAAATTGTGGAAACTACAATGATTGAATCAATGATTTGATTGAATCAATCAACATGTATGTGAGCTATCTTAGAAGAAATAGTATCCCAAGCTAGTCTTGAAGTAATGCATGACTCGACATGAGGAACAAGATGTCACTTCACAAAAAAGGCAATCAATGCACAAGCTTGAGCATCCTTTCCATCCTACTTAAGTTGCTCTTGCATATGTGAAGAAGGCATAATCATTGTACTTGAAGAAGAACCTAAATCTATGACAATAGGCTATGTACTAAAACCAAGTCGCTTGTCAACATCTACTACTATGTTCTATAGTTGCTTTGCAACAAGAACATTATTCATCATGTAAGACCTCACTGATATTTAGCTTGAGGCATTTCAAATAAGTCATTGTTACTTTCCATTAAACCAGAGAACTCAAAAGTAGCAAGATATGAAATGTAGCTCACAAATTATAACTCCAATGGTAAATCAGACAGCATGAATGGATTTGGAAAAGGTGTAAAACCCCAATGCACCTAGTGAAAATTATCTTGGAGTGTTGAACTTTGTAGTTATATGCTCTGAAACTGATTTGGACTCTTAAGAGCACACATGGTGATGGACGCGAAAAATAATAGGTTGACAAGGAGTTAAACTTGGATTTGATACCATTGTTGGATGTGTGACAGTGAGGAAACAAGAATAGAAGTACACAAAAGAGCAAAGAAGGAGATTGATGCTCAAAGACACACGATGGTTGGAAGAGATCTGTGTATATAGATGATCAATAATATGAGAATTGGTGAAGTAAGAGTTATAAGTTAATCCCTAAGAAGAATTTACCACCACATATTAGTGTATCATCATGTATATGTGGTTACATGGGGAAAAACCTATAGCCAACACTAGAGTAAAAAGCACCCATGTATAGGGAAATAGTTCACATCAAAGCTACTTGAGGATACATGTGTAATAGATGACCGATGATCTCCTCTACCTTTTGTCAATCTATACCCACCTCAGAAGCTTGATGAAGATGACAATGGATTCATTGCCATGTGATCAATTTGTATTTCCCAATCTACCCAACCAAGCAATCTATTTGAGGATATGTGCCCCTATGTTTCTTCTAGTGGAGCTACTAAGTGTCTTCTCACATGGGTGCCATGCGACACTCATGTGAACACCCATATGTGTAATACATCAGGGTTGTTTTCTACGTCTTTGTCATTGAGTTCCCATCTAATCGTGTATCAAGTGCTCATAAATACTTATTTGCACAAGAGGATAGAGGTATGCTTACAAGCACATCCATGTATGCCTAGTGTGACTTAAGTTTGTGGGGAATACCTAAAGACGTGCCAACTATGCCATCACATAGAAAATGACACCTTGAGTGTGTAAAAAGTGAAACAGATAACAAAAATGATATCACTTTTGAACTAAAAATGACCCTCAATAAGCATAAAATTTGCATATAACAGCACTTCCAAAGCATTATGAAGTTGGATCTAAGAAATAAAACAAAATGAAGGGCTTAAAGTAGCCTAAAAATACAAAAAATCACGTACCATTAGGCTAGAATAGTACACATTCCACAAAAAGGATATTGTCTTTATTTGATTGTACAAAGAAAGTGGGAATTTAGTGCCTTTGCACCAAGAATAGGAGAAGTAGCACTCAAATATAATGGGTCGTGCCAAAATAACAAAACATTACAAAAATGGGTCTCTAAGAGTGTAAAGTGGGACACACAATTAATATATGATTGGCAAATATTGCAATTACAATAGCTTTTAAGAATGTGGGGAGGGATATAATAGATTGGTGCTTTGTTCAAAGTTTGAATGAAGCGTGCCTTTTGGAGACATGGCATACAATTTAGTATAAAATGATGTGAGAAAAATTAAAAAGAATGAGATTCACCACCAATGTCACTAAACACCGACAAACATTCCCAATGGCAAAAGGTAGGAAGGTGGGAAAGTTATGTGGAAGAGGGTGGGAGGGAGGGAAAAATGCTTAAGAAGTATTCAATAATATTATTGATTATGGGAACAAAGAAGGACCAAACTCTCCCATTCAATGTAGAATTGCCATCAAGACCTCCACCAAGACTTCTAAAAGTCGCCACCACCATCTCCAAGGAGCACGTACACCATCTAGAAATTACACATGCAAAAAAAAAAAAGGAAAATGTACTGATAATTGAAAGAGTGTGAGACCCAAAAGAGTGGGGAGACCATGAAGCTATAAAAATTGCTCTGAAAAGAGCATAGAGTGAGCTTCCAAGCTTCTAACGAATTACAAAATGAAAAGAGGGCCTCCTTTTATATATTTGGAGAGAGGTTTCTCTATATAAATTGGGGTGATGAATATCCTAAAAGGAGAACGATTATAAGAATGAAGCAAAATAGCAAGTGTATAAAATACAAATCTACTAAACAAAATGGAGATGCACTCATGTAAATGAACTAAATATGAACTAGTAAACTAAAAATAGATAATCGCGATTATCATTTCTTCAATGAAAGTCTCCATGTGGGCTCTAAAACTGATGTGGAAGTACAAGACACCTACTTGTGAGCCAATAGTAGCTTCGATTAGCCAACCACAAAAAATGCTCTTTCATCCACAAAAGAGTCCCCTTTCATCCAAAATTTAAGACAATCATTGACAATATTACACAATGTGATATTTTTATGCTAGACAATAGATTATATGAAGAAACAAGTTGACATTGAATGATGCAAAATACACTACTAGAAGTAATTGAGCAAAAAATATATTTTTAAATCACAAAACAGACTATTCAATCATAAGCTCACAACAAAGTAGGGGAATTGTACAAAATTAGGCAAAAGGGTGATAGATTAGTGAAAATTCTACTGAGTGGAGTAATGCTAACCTTGCTACCAACCCAATATCCAAAAAACAAGAAACAAAACATGAAATTCAATATTTGAAGTAGTAATCATTAGAGTAAGGGCTCGTGATAAAAAATCATGATTGATAGTTCTAAATAATAATAGTAGAAATTGCTACATCAAGTGGAAACCCTAGAAACCTTATTAGAGAAAGCTCATGAGGAAACAACTACGGATAAAAAAAGATAAAGATTCTTGCATCTATTAGTGCAATGCCACTAAGTGCAACGAAATGAATATCAAAATTGATTTTGCACTCAGAATATGGCTACAAGACAAAGGAAAATGATTAACATGTAAAGGAACTACATAAAGATTATGGAGAGTAGGCTTCAATCTAGCTAGAGGTTGTTGATACTTTTGATGATTCTTGGACATCACATTCACTGGGTGAACCTAATAAAAAATCTTTGGATGATTTACTTTCTTAAGCCACATGATTACCAAAGGTTAAATCTCCCCACCAAGCTATCCAAGAAGGACCAAAGGAGCTACATATTCAGAAGATGGGTGAGTTGCATACAAGCTTTGGAAAGGAAATATTGGAAACACATCTTCTCTCCATGATCATCACAAAATATTGAATTCACACTTTGCATCCAATACCTCAAAATTTTGCAATCATAGAATTATTAGTGAAAGGAATTTCGATCAATGTTGTAGGAAAGGTAGCACATGTGATCTAATGAACAAAGATGGAAAAATTTGAAGACTCTTTGTAGAAAACTTAAGTAATGGATAATGTGTTGAAGAAATGATCCTATTTACATTTCCAGTTATATTCCTATTTCATTTCTATGAGAGAACCTTCCATTTTAATTTAGGAGACTAAATTTTGTATCACATTAATTCTATTTGGGATCCCTTACCATTTGCTTCTACCTTGTATTCATTCAACTTCAAGAAGAAGTATCTCATATATGATGTATTTTGAGAGGCTCCTCCAAATCTATGTAAGGAGGGTCTCTCTCCATTTTGTACTTTGGTTAGAAGCTTGTGAGCTCACTTCATACTCTTGGCAAGCTCACTCTAACCGATATGTGAGCTTTTCCATTTCATGGTCTACTCATTTTTCATTCCCACTTTTCCATTTTTTGAATACATCATCTATGTCATTTCACTTCTTCATGTGTACTCTCTACATGATATCACAACTGTAGGCTCTTTGGGTGGCCCATTTAGTGTTGATGGTGCTTGTGGTTTGGTCACAATGCTTGCTTCCATTAGAGAGGAGATTTCAGACATCAATGTCATGCTCATAAGCATTTTGGGTAAAATTTTGCCCATTTTTCCCACACTCCCACCCTCTTTCCATCTCTTTCTTCCGACCCTCTTTGTGGCAACACTTAGAGGAATTTGGTAGCATTTAGTAATTATTCCATCTTTGTGGCCATTTTGTGGAGTTTGCTAGTGGATCTAAAGTTCTTGAAGTGTTTACGAACAATATTAACTTCATTTTGGTGACTTCAAGGTTCATTTTAGGAGATCCATTATCTTGTGCTTTGGTGGACCTTTATGGTGTCTTGTTTCTTTCATTTTGATCCTCCTTCTTGTCCTTTCTAGCTTGATGCTTATACAATGATAAGTTCATCTTCCTTTTCAACATATTCCACCACCAAGGAGCTCTATCGAATAGCATATTCTTGTGTCAATGAATCCTCTCTTTCATCCATTTTATTTTATGTAGGCAAATTGATGATGAAGGTTGCATGGAAGTGTGAATAGGGCATTCAAGTTGTGCATGGGATGTGATGCATTCACCCTGTGTATAACCTCCCATGTGACAATCCATACATATGCCTCAAGATCACCATTGCACATCAGAGATATTAAAGTCTCCATAAGATCAACCTCCAACAAAGAAGCATAGGTTTGTCACTCTAAGATAGAGTTAAAAGGTTGTCAAAATCTTGCTTTTGATTGTTCTATAGGTACACAGGGAGTTGTAATTGGCATTTTCATGCTCTTCATCCATTTTCTCCTTATTTACAAACATAGAAAAGAAAGAGATAGACATCCATTAGAAGCTAAAAATATATCTTCTCTTCATTAATAGAGAGAAAGAGAGAGATCTATTGGCACAAAGAGAGACGAAAATAGCTCTCAATAGCTCGGCTTAGTGGAAAAAAAAGAGTACAACAACATTATACATCACTTCTCTACAAGCAACTAAAGTGATCTCTCACGAAGCACATCACAACAAAAAATAACTCTCTAAACTAGGACACAAGGTCTAATTTTGTGCTAGGCTAGATGAAGAAGATGAAATGTGTGGTAAAAGATAGGGGATTGTGCGTGTTTGGATCAAGGATCTCAACAAGTTTCTTATAAAGACAATGATCGTTGGCTTGAATTGCACTTGTCTTTGTGAGCTACAAGTTGTTCCTTAGAAAGCGTGCACTCTAATAGAAGATGATCTTCCCCTTCGCCTCAATATTGTTGAATCCATTGTAACAAAAGTTGTTGAACTATATTTGGTAGAAAATAGCCCTAGGATTGAGAAAGAATAAGAGAGAAGAGACCATCCATAGGTAAGGATGGAATCCATGGCTCATAGCATGGAAATGGGCAAACCTTCTCAAATCTTTGTCATCTAGGTCAAGCAAACTCTAGAAAGATACATAGATAGGTGTGACAAAAGAATTGAAGACATATACTTACAAATAAGAGAGCTTTAGCTTGTGCCCACCTATTGACCGAGAATAAAATATCTACATATAGAAATATATTTTTCTTAACTTCATTCATTGTATGTCACACAGAGGAAGATTCTTTTTATGATACAAGCATTCATGTAATTGAATTCCTTGTACAAAGATTAGAGGTGTCAATAAAAATTTGAGAACATTCATTGGAGGATGGATGATTCATCTTTTTACGCTTTGATTCTCTAATTTCAATTTGTGATTAAGAGTTTCCCTATGTTGCAAAATGAAGAGAGTGCCTCCTTTTACATATTTAGAGACAAGCTTCTCTATATAAATTGAATATATGATAAATATCTTGAAAGGTGAACAATTACAAGAATGAAGCAAAATAGCAAGTGTACAAAATACAAATCAACTAAACAAAATTAAGATTTACTCATGTAAATTAACTGAATATGAACTTGTAAACTAAAAATAGATAATCATGATGATCATTTCTTCAACACTAGCCTAAATGTGGGCTCTAAAACTTATGTGGAAGTAGAAGACACCTACTTGTGATCCAATAGTAGCTTTGATTAGTGAACCCAAGTCTACACTCACTAATGTGGCACTACCCACAAAAAATTCCTCTTTCATCCAAATTTAAGAGATTAATTGACAATATTACACAATGTGATTTACAAATATACAAAAGCTATTTTGACGAAAATGCTCAATAAGAGATAAGTGTGATTCTATCTTATTGTTTTTATGCTAAACAATGGATGATATGAAGTAACAACTTGATAATGAATGATGCAAAATACAGTTTTAGAAGTAATGGAGCTAAAAAAATATTTTTAAATTAAGAAAGAAACTATTCAATCATCAGCTCACACCAAAGTAGAAGAATTGATTAGATTGTCCAAACAAGAAATAGGCCGGTCTAGAATAGGTTTTCCCCTCTCATCTTTGTATTATGTCATCATCTACTCATAGTGCTATCATAGAATCATTTTAGTATATACATTATGGGTGATGGCTTTCTTGCTTCCAAATTTCTATGGATACATATCTAAAGATGCGTTGATGCCTATGCTAAGGACCAAAGGACAACCAACACAAGAGAAGCAAGAAAGGATGAGCACATGTTGTGCAAAGGATGATCTGGCAAGGTCATAACTTTAAAATCTATTGAGGTGGTAAACAAGGCAAGAGGAGATCGCAAAGCTTCTCACCTTTTTCTATATGTGGATTAGCAAATCATATCATTGAGCATTTATTCAAGAACCCAAGGAACGAGAGAGGAAGAGGATATAACAGAGGTGGATATGGAGATCCTAGAGGTAGATGCAACAACACTTATGGCTACAATAACAACTAATTAAAAAAAAAATCAAAATGGCTAGATAGGAAGAGGAGACTACAACAACTACATGATGATCAACCACAATAAGATTCACTTCTTCTCATGAACATGACAATGAAAGGAGGTAAATGAGATGATCATGTATTCTATATTGACTTCGGATGTTCAAAGCATGTAGTAGGGAATGTAACACTACTCTCATATTTGGAAGACTCCAAGAGCAATCACAAAATTCAAACTAAAGATGACACAAGACACCTTGTGCATAAGATTCGAAATGTGAAGACATCAAATGGTAACATGAATATGTTGAGAAGACTTCTCTATGTACCTAGTATCACTAAGAATTTGATAAGTGTAAGACAGATTGTAGAAAAAGGATTGAAGTTGAGATTCACAAAGTATGGAGCTTATGTAGAAGACCCATACCAAGGATTCAAGAAGATAGCCAAATGTGAAAAGACAAGTAGGCTATTCAGCTTTGAACTCAAGACACAAGGAACATAGTGTTGTTCAATTATAGCATTCAAATCTTATTAGAGTTTAAGAGGTTTGGAACAAAAGTTTGGCTCACATTTGAGAGAGGAACTTAAAACAAATTAGTAGAGATGAAAGTGTACTTGGACCACCTAATATTTCAAAGAAACATATGATTTACAAATGCAATGCATGTCAATTTGGTGAATCTCATAAGCAATTCACAAAGAAGGGATACATACATGGAGACATCATGGGGCTTGTCCAGACTAATGTTTGGAGACCAAACAAGGAACTTTCTATCTCAAGGTCAAGATATTATGTGTATTTTATTTGATGATTAGAGTAGATGGACCATACTTTCTTTAAAGATGCAGAAAGATGAAGTGTTTGCTTGTTTCAAAAGGTATCTAGCACTAGTAGAGAATCAAAAAGGTAGAACATTGAAGAGGCTAAGGTCCTTGGAGGGGGATTTTATTTCTCCCATGAATTCAATTCCTTCTTGCAAGAAAGAGGAATCAAAAGATAAATAATACCCAGATATACACCTAAGGAGAATGGGGTAGCAAAAAAGAAGAAATAGGACCACTGTGGAAGCAACTAGGTCAATGCTTAATGAAAAGAAGCCATTCCACTATATGGGGGTAGAGGCAGTATCTACTACCACCTATCTTATAAACAAGTTACCCTCAAAATCTTTGGAAGGAATCACTCCATATGAATCTTGGAATGGAAGAAGAATAAGCTTAGACCATTGTAGAATATTTAGATGTATTGCATATGCATACATACCATCATAAATGAGAGGAAAACTTGATCCCAAGGTAGAGAAATGTGTCTTCATATGTTATGACCTGAATCTAAATAGCTATAGGATGTATAATCATATCACTACAGGATTCATTGTAAGTCAAGATGTATTATTTGATGAAAATAAGTCTTGTTTTGAAGATGATAATTGCCCTTTGACTTGGAGGATGATTTTTCAACACTTCCAAGCAAAATTAGACACACTTGAAGAGTCAAGTGAATCAGAGAATGATGAAAAGACACCTAGAAGGTAGGTCAACTCTTGGAACTCTAAGGTAATCCAAAATTATAGGATTTAAGAGATATGGTAGAATCATCTCAACAAAACCGTCAAAAGTTTTACAAGGGAGAAGAAGAAGCTAGAAAGATATGGATATGACACCTCAACTCTCAACAAACCATAATAAGGTCTACAAGAGAGAAGAAGAAGCCAAAAACGTATCGATATACATGGTTCACGACCTGAACTCTGAAGAGCCCTCAACTAATGACGAAGCCAAGAAGAAACTGGAATAGAAGCATGCCATGGAGGACGAGATTGAAGCATTGCAGGAAAACAATACTTGGGACTTAGTTCTCAAGACATGAACCATGAAAATCATTGGATCAAGATGGATCTATAAGGTAAAAAAGAATTCTGATAGAACAATAAAAAGATACAAGGCTAGGTTAGTAGCCAAGGGATATATCCAAATCCAAGGCATTGATTATGAGGATAATTGTTCTCTTTTAGCAAAGATGCTCACAATCAGAGTTCTCATGAGTATTGCAACTAGCAAGAATTGGAAGATATATCAAATGGATGTCAAGAATGTCTTTCTCAATGGATGGATTACAAAAGAGGTATACATGGCTCAACCCCCTAGTTTTGAGGACTCACAACATCCTCAATATGTTCGTAGATTAAAAAGAGCCTTATATGGCTAAACCAAGATCTAAGAGCTTGGAATCATAGAATAGTTAGTTACTTACATGACAAAGGATTTGTGGTGAGTAAGAGAGATCCCTCTCTATTCATTAAAAGATTACATGGAGAAGTCATATATCTCAGTGCATATGTCGATGAAATTATAGTAATAGGTAATTATGATGTGGGCATTAGAAGAATCAAACATCAAATGAATGAAAAGATCAAAATAAGTGATTTAGGGAAACTCACATACTTTCTTGGATTATAAGTTTTATATATAAAACATGGTATTTATCTTACTCAGAAGAAGTATATCAAAGATATGCTTACAAATTTCAAGATGGAAAATATGAAGGTTGCAGGTACACCTATGAAAATGAACTCAAAGTTAAGTTCTCATGAAGGAGATCTTATTGAAGACATGACAAGCTATCAAAGCTTAGTGGGGAGTCCTAATTATGTTACTCTAACAAGAGTAGACATCATTTATAATTTGAGTATTCTAACTCAATTCATGCACACACCTAGAAAGCCACATATGGAGGCAGCCAAAAGGATCCTCAAGTATCTCAAAGGGTAATCAATGAAGGCATATTCTATTCATATACCTCTAATATAGATATCATGATTTTTTTTGGTGTACATTGGGCAAGATGAAGAGATGATATGAGCAGTACTTATGATTATCTCTCATTTGCAGGTTTTTAAGCTCATTTCTTGATCACCAAAGAAGTAACCTATTATTTCTCTCACATCTACAGAAGTTGAGTATATATTATTGGCTAACACTATTCAAGAAGCAATGTGGGAAACTATACACTAATTGGGAATAAAATCACATACTCCTCACATATTTGGTGATAAAATGAGTTATTTTCATCTTGCAACAAAATCTATTTATCATTCAAGAACCAAAAACATTGAGGTCCATTATCACTATGTTAGGGAGAAGATTACATGCAAGGAGATTGAGCATTTCATACATCTCAAATCAACAACAATGTGAAAACATGATGACTAAAGATTTGGATGGAGTGAAGTCTAACAAGTTCAAATTAATGATTGGACTTTAGGAGACTGCAAAGGAATAAAGACTCAAGCATCTTAGACTTGAGGGGGGGATGTTGGTACATATGGCAAGCCCAAGCTCCTGACCACAACTTAGGATTACATTGACACAAGGTATGGATAGTCAAGAGTATGGATACACACATTCTCAATTCACTCATAAGTATAAAGGTTTCTACATTTCTATATGTTGTAAAATTCCTCTTGAGATAAATATTCAATATTTAAAGTATATGTAAAGGGAGCCAAAATCCACTATTTGTTGATATATTTAGGTAGTGATGTGTGTGAACACACTAGGACCGCCGGGGGACTTTTTTCCCTCTTTAGGAGACTTTTTTCCCTTGGCTTGTATATATGCCTATTGCCCTAATGGGCTATTTATCTTTGTACATTCTCTAGTAATACATTCAGTATTGTGTGTTTGCTCCAAGCTTCTTGTGCTGTTCGTGTGCTTCCGCAGACATCTAACTCCAACAATTGGTATCAGAGCAGGTTGCCGCTTCATCTAGGGTGTCGTCGACACTCCTTCGGTTGTAGTCTCAAAATTGCACGAATTTTGGTGAGCATACTCAACATGTTTCCGAGATCAACACTGCTTCGCTTTGTGGTGCCAAAATCACGATCTCAGCTCGTTTCGGCCTCCGAATGCACTATCATAGCACTTGTGTAGGCTATTTTGTCTTTTTGTGCCAAAGGTATATACGAGTTTTGGTTGGCCAGTATAAGCATCTCAAAGTCTGCTACAGGTCTAGCAGAACTCCTCTGGGCAGTTATGTTCAGCTTTTTGAAATACAGTCAATTTTGTGCATCAAGGTATTTTAGTCATCAGCCATGGCTGAAAGCAGTGATGTATTTCGTATGTTGGCTGTTGAGGATAAGTTGGATGGTACCAACTACCCATTATGGGCTTATATGATGCGACATGTATTGGTTGCAAAAGGACTATGGAACATTGTGCAAGGTGTTGAAAAACGTCATATCACACCTGCAAATGTTACAACTGTAGGTACACAAGCTGATGTAGAAGGTATTGAAGATGATGATATTTCGCGTATTGCTGTTCGTGCTACGGTTTCTACCGCACGTACTGCAAAGAAAATTTGTTGGGATGGCAGAGATGCCCAGGCACATGCATTGATAGCTTTGTCTATCAAACGTGCCATTATTCCTCACATTCGCTCTTGCAAAACAACTAAGGATGCTTGGGATACACTTACGACATTGTACCAAGCTAGGAATGAGGCTCGTGTTGCTTACCTCCAAAAACAGTTGGAGAGTGAGCACATGAATGAAGGTGATTCTATGGAAATTTTTCTAACAAAGATCAAAGACTTGAAGGAACAGTTGATTTATGTTGATGAGATTATACCAGATAGTTCACTTGTGCAGACCGTTTTGAATGGTCTTCCTGATTCATATCAGAGTTTTGCTTCTACTCTTCGGTTGATGATGAAAGGCAATCCAAATGCCTTGTCATTTGAGGAGTTAGTCTATGTTCTGTTGCAAGAAGATCAGTCCAGGTAGAACAGGTCCATTATGCATGATGTAGATCAAGCTTTCCTAGCTAGTCAGAAGGGCAAAGGAAAATGGAGCTCTTCAACTAGTAAGCAAAAATTTGCAAATGTTGCACATTCGAAGAAGGAAGATAAAGATGAGAAGAAATCAGAAAAGCAGAAATTGTTTTGCAAGTACTCTAAAGGGAACGATCATATCATAAGAACTGTCCAAAATTGGCTGCAAAACAAGCAAAGAAAAAGGAGGTTGGAATGGTTGTTGCGGAGGCCTCTACACCGAAAATAGGGTCTGCTAATCTTGTGCAAGAAGAAGAATGGGTATTTACTACTCTTTGCAGTTTTGACCTATCTTCTCATGAGTAGTGCATGTCTGCAGTAGACTCAGATGTTTGGTACTTTGACAGTGGGGTGACCAAACAGATTACCTCGCAACGTAGTTTCTTCTCTTCACTCAAGCCTGCCCCTACAGGGAATACTGTTACATGCACTAACAACTCCTCTTATCCTATTATGGGAGTTGGTAAGATCATTTTGACTACTGCTCATGGTAGTTCTTTCACTTTTTCAGATGCTTTGTTTGTGCCAGGGATCAAGAAAAATCTCTTATCAGTTTTTGCATTAGCCAAGATTGGCCTGGTTGTGAAATTTTTTGATGACAGGTGTACAATTCATGATCTATCAAATGGCAACATGATTATTGCTTCTGGCATTTTATGTCATGGGTTGTATAAGCTCATAGACTATGAAAGATCTAAAAATGATTTGGCATGTGAAGTACATGATTCTCAGGCTATGTCAGATGCAAAGCTTTGGTCATCTGAATTTTGCTAGTTTGCTATGCCTACAGAAATCTGAAATGGTGTCCTCTTTGCCCAAACTTGAGGCACCAAGAAAATATGTTTGTGAAGGCTGTATTTTGGGCAAAATGCAGCGTTCCTCCTTTCCAAAAGATGGTTTGGTTTGGGCTACTCAGAAATCGCAGTTTGTACATAGTGATGTCTGTGGTCCTATGCATACACATTCTTTTGGAAATTATCTTTAATTTGTGACTTTCATTGATGATTTTTCCAGGCATGCATGGGTATATCCATTGAAGGCAAAGTCCCAAGTGTTCATGTGCTTCAAACAGTTTTTGGTTTTGACTAAAAATCTATCAGCATGTAAAATGGGCACCCTCCGTTCTAATCGAGGGGGGGAATATATGTCTTCTAATTTTAATGCATTTCCGGCTGAACGTGGGATAAAACACCAATGTACAGTGCCGTATACACCTCAATAGAATGGAGTTTTTGAACGGAAAAACATGTCACTCATGGAGATGGCGAGGTGTACGGTCAAGAGTCAGGCTTTACCACATAGTTTCTAGCTTGAGGCTATCATGTATGCAACATATATACTTAACAGGTGTCCCACGAAAGCACTACAGTCTACCACTCCATACGAGGCTTGGCATGGTCGCAAGCCATCTGTTGCTCATCTGCGTGTTTTTGGTTGTTTGGCATATGCATTAGTGCCTGAACAACATCACAGAAAATGGATGATAAAGCAATAAAATGTATTTTTGTTGGGTATGGTTCTGAAAGTAAAGGCTATCGTCTATATCATCCATAGACTAGACACACTCTGATTAGTCGTGATGTTGTTTTTGTGGAAGATGCTATTCAACCATTGCTTTCATGTACTAAGGAGACATCTGTTAGCTCCAAAGAAATGTATGACACTTTGCTACCTCTTTTTAGAGGTGGACAATCTAGTGCTGGTCCTAGTGAGGCAACTTCTTAGCCTTTGCAGGTTTCATGCGATGATGCAGATCATCCCATTTCTGATGGAGATTTACATGATGCACTTGTTGATGAGAGAGCTGATATTGAGGAGGCAAAAACTATGCAAAAATGGCTGGTACAGACTTTGCGTGATAGCAAATTAGATGCACCTCTATCATATCGTACTCGATCAGGCTCTCATAGTGCCTCTTTTACATCAAATTTCTATGCTATGGCTACATCTACTCTCTATGATGAGAATGAGCCTGATTCATTTGATGAAGCACAAAATTCATAAAATTGGATGGCTGCTATGCAATCTGAATATGATGTTATAATGAAGATCGATACTTGGTCTTCATGTGACTTACCTCCTGGCAAGAAGGCCATTGGCACTAAGTGGGTTTACAAGCTAAAGCATAAGCCTGATGGAATAGTTGACAGGTATAAGGCTAGGCTTGTTGCAAAGGGTCATGCATAGGAAAGAGGCATTGATTTTGATGAGACCTTTGCACCTACATGCCGTCTGACTACTGTTCGGAGCATTTGTACACTTGTAGTGCATCATGGTTGGAATGTACATCCGTTGGACATTAAAACTATATTTCTGAATGGTGACTTGCATGAAGAAGTGTATGTTTTTCAGCCCTGTGGCTTTGTGCAAAAAGGGCATGAAAACCAGGTGTGCACGTTAAAGAAGGCATTATATGGTTTAAAGCAAGCACCACATGCTTGGTATGAAAAGATACATGCCTATCTAATTGCACATGGTTTTGAGAACAGTCCAACTCATAGCACCTTATATGTTAAGAGTGCTAAGGATGTGCTTCTGATCATTGTTGTCTATGTTGATGACATGCTGCTCACTGGTCCTATTGAGAAGCATATTGCTGATTTGCATGCCTCATTTGAGATGTCTGATTTGGGGCATTTGCATCACTATTTGGGCATTCAGTCTATGCAAGCTGATGGTGGGATGGATTTGTGTCAAATGGAATATATTGACACCTTATTGTAGCATTTTGGCCTTGAAGATTGTAAGCATATTGCCACTCCTATGGAGACAGGATTACGATTAAGTCTTCAGGATGCTGGAGATGCATTTGATGTTGTTCTCTATCAGTAGGTTGTTGATGCTTGATTTACTTATGCATTACTCGGCCAGATATTCAGTTTGCTGTCTCACAGATGAGCAGGTTTATGCATTGCCCAGGTGTCAAGCATTGGTAGGCGGTTAAGCACATCTTTTGCTACTTGAGTGGTGCTCAACTGCTTGGGTTGTTTTATCCCAAGGGGGGATCACTGCCACCAGGTTTGCATGCTTTTTTTTACTCAGACTGGGTTGTTTGCTATGACACTCGTGTGTCCACTAGTGGCTTTTGCTTCATGCATGGTAGCTCATGTATATCTTGGTTGAGCAAGAAGTAGCCTACTGTGGCCACTTCCAGTTGTGAGGCTGAGTATAGGGCAGCTTTCACAGTGACTGTTGAGTGTGTGTGGCTCAGACACCTTATGTCTGATTTGGGTGTTGGTCAGTCTTCTACCACCACCATCTTCATTGACAGTCCGAGCGCATTGGTAGTTGTGAGGAACCCTGTGTTCCATGCTCACACTAAGCACATTGAGTTGCATTATCATTATATCAGGGAGAGGTTCTCTGCTGGGGAGATCAGCTTGGCATATGTGCCCACGCAGGAGAACATGCAGACCTTTTCACAAAGGCTCTGCCTAGGGGGAAGTTTGAAGCTTTCCACAAAGCTTTGGGCTTACTTCCTTTTGTGGAGTGATTTCCACATAGCTTGGCACTTCCTTATACATGAGTGCCAGCTCCTTGTTCACCGCATCACTCCTAGGGGGGATTTGTTGATATATTTAGGTAGTGATGTGTGTGAACACACTAGGACTGTCGGGGAACTTTTTTCCCTCTTTAGGAGGTTTTTTTCCCTCGGCTTGTATATATGCCTATTGCCCTAATGGGCTACTTATCTTTGTACATTCTCTAGTAATATATGTTCGCGTGCTTCTGCAGATGTCTAACTCCAACACTATTCATCTTCTAAAATCAAGGGATAAGTGTACATAGTCAAAGGAAGAAGTTGAGCTCTCACTCACTTTTTGAGTCTTGATTGTACTCGTCTTGTAGTCATTGTCAATTTGCAAGTCCCAAACCATTAGATTCACAAAGCAACAACATGCATATCCTTGATCTAGAATGAATCTTTTAAACATGTAAACTATATTATGGGTGTCTCAACCTAGAGAAATGTGTCTTCATGGCATATCAAGCTAAAATTTTGGGACACATTGTCTCCATAAATGGCATATCCAACGATCAAGACAAAATCAAATTCATAGTCAATTTGCCTAAATACAAGCTTTTATGAGTCAGTCATTAGTTTCAATAGTTATCTAACAAATTTGAATGGATTGATGACTATGAAAGCATTTCATGACTTAAAGAGTTGCCTAAGTTCAGCTCCAATCTTGAAGGATCCCAACTCAATGAAACAATTCCATGTGCACATTGGTGCATCAAATTATGTTTGGCTATGTCCTTGCACAAATAATTAATGAAGGAAAGTTTTCACCTCCTGATTGCTTATGTAGTAGGAAATTTCAAAAAATTTGATGTAATTACACAACCACCAAGAATGAAGGACTCAAAATGGTGTATGTAGTAAAGAATTTTTACCATTACCTTTTGGGAAACAGATTCAAATTCTTTATTGATCACTAGGGTCTACTTTTATTTTCTCAACAAATCTTGTGCCATACACATACTTGTAAGATGGTATTTATTACTCATGGAATTTTACTTTGAGGTCATTATAAAGCAAAGAAATACACACACTTAGTGGACCATATGGGGACAACTTCCATTGGCGAATCACTATAGAAGATCCTAACTCATATTTGTTTTAATATTTAAGTCATTCCAAAATGGGCAGAACCTATTGTTCCAACCCTTAAACATGGTGTTCATAATAAATATCTAACAAAGACTAGAAGCGACTTCTTTCTTGAAGGAAATTCCACATTCTGGAAGGAAGCATATACTAGTTGTTGAAGTTTGAGGTCTGCAGAAGCATGCGAACAACACAAGGAAGAAGAAGAAGAAGCTTGGAGCACCACACAATACTAAATGTATTACCACTAGAATGTACAAAGATAACTGACCCATTACAACTATAGGCATATATACAAGTCAAGGGAAAAAAACCTCCTGAAGAGGGAAAAAAGTGCTTGCAGTCCTAGTGTGTTCACACCACATCACTACATAAAGATATCAACAAATGCCCCCGGGAGTGATGCAGTGAACAAGGAGCTTGTACTCAAGTATAAGGAAGTGCCAAGCTATGTGGAATCAATCCACAAAAGGAAGTAAGCCCGAAGCTTTGTGGAAAGATTCAAACTTCTCCCTAGGCAAAGCCTTGGTGAAAAGGCATGCAATGTTCTCCTATGTGGGCACATATGCCAAACTGATCTCTCCAGTAGAGAACCTCTCCCTGACATAATGATAGTGCACCTCAATGTGCTTAGTGCCAGCATGGAACACATGGTTCCTCGCAACTACCAATGCACTTTGATTGTCAGTGAAGATGGTGGTGGATGAAGACTGACCAACACCCAAATCAGCCATAAGGGCTGTGAGCCACGCACACTCAACAATCATGATAAAATCTACCCTATACTCAGCCTCACAACTAGAAGTGGCCACAATAGGTTGCTTCTTGCTCAACCAAGATATACATGAGCTACCAAGCATGAAACAAAAACCACTGGTGGACACACACGAGTGTCATAACAACTAGCCTACTTAGAGTGAGAAAAAGCATGTAAATTTGTCAGTAGTGATCCCCCTTTGGGATAAAACAATCCAGGTAGCCAGGTACCACTCAAGTAGCAAAAGATGCACTTAAATGCCTACCAATGCTTGGCACCTGGGTAATGCATAAACATGCTCATTTGTGAGACAACAAATTGAATATATCATGGATTAATGCATAAGTAAATCAAAGCATCCAATAGCTTGATGATAGAGAACAACATCAAATGCATCTCCAGCATCATGAAGACTCAATCATGAATGTATATCCATAGGAGTGGTTTGTAGTCTTCAAGGCCAAAATGTTGCAATAATGTGTCAATATGTTTTGTTTGGCACAAAGCTATTCCACAATAAACATGCATAAACTGAATGCCCAAATAATGATGCAAATGCCCCAAATCTGACATCTCAAATGAGGAACGCACATCAGCCTTAAAATCATCAATATGCTTCTCATGAGGACCAATGAGTAGAATGTCATCAACATACACAACAATGATTCGAAGCACATCATTAGCATGCTTAACATATAAGGTGCTTTCAGTTGGACTATTCTCAAAACCATGTGCAATGAAATAGGGATGCATCTTTTCATACCAAGCAGGTGGTGCTTGCTTTAAACCATATAATGCCTTCTTCAACCTGCACACTTGGTTTTCATGTCCTTTGTGCACAAAGCCACGGGGATGAAAAACATACACTTCTTCATGCAGGTCACCATTCAAAAATGCAATTTTAGTGTCCAACTTATGTACATTCTAACCATGATGAGCTCCAAGTGCACAGATGCTACGAACAATAGTCATTTTGGACAAGGTCCCGTCTTCATGGTTTTAGACCTAGAAGGAACTCTAAGATAGACTTGCTCTCTTACCTCAAAGTTGATATCTCTCCTTTGAGGGTCAACATAGGCTCTAGCTCTATCCCGAGCTCTCCTAATGGTGTCCTTAGCAAGCCTAAGCATATAGTTCATCTCTTCCAAGAAGTCCTTTGTAGCTTGAACCTTCTCATTCTACAAGCCTACTGCATAAGGAGCTCTTGGCTGAAACCCATACATAAGCATAAATGGACTATGCCCAGTGGAAGAGTGCTTGGCACTATTATATGCAAACTCTACTATAGGTAAGTACTCTTCCCAATTAGTTTGCCTTTCATTCACATATGCTCGAAGCATATCCTCTAGGATTTGGTTAACCCTTTCGGTTTGCCCATCCGAGTGTGGATGCTCGGCCATACTCATGCTAAGTTTCGTATCCAACCTTTTGAAGACTGCTCTTCAAAAGTGGCTAGTAAACTTCCTATCTCGATCGGAAACTACGTCTAAAGGAAGACCATATAACCGGTATAGGTTCTCCACAAAGAGTCTAGCCAACTCTGGTGTCTTCAGTGTAGTACGTGTCGGAATAAACCTAGCCATTTTGGTTAACCTATCCACAATTACCAAGACTGAGTCGTGCCCTCTCTATGTCTTAGGTAATCCGACTATAAAGTCCATGGAGATACTCTCCCACTTCCCATTAGGAATGTCCAATGGGTGGAGTAGTCCTCCAATCCTCAACCTCTCAGCTTTGTTGACCTGGCATTTATTGCACTTAAGCACATACTCTAGGACGTCCTTATGAAGTCCAGGCCAATAAAACTACCTCTTAACAAGATCATAAGTCTTGTTAACTCCTGGGTGTCCCGCACTAGGTGTGTCATGACACTCATACAAAATATGTCATCTCATCTCAATATCTCTAGGGACACACACCTTACCTTTGTATAACAGATATCCATCATGGACACTGCAATTCTTCCACTTGAATCCTTCTTGGGTACCCATCGATACTCCATCCTCACTGGAAACCCCTATATCACGATCCCCATTCTCTATGGCTTCCCAAATCTTGGAATATGCAGGATCAAGCCTACATTTCCCTCTAATGGACTCAAGTAGCTCACTAGTGATCTGAGGAAAACTCAGTCCATTGAGCATAGGCATGCGGCTAAGTGAATCAGCCACTACATTAAACTTTCCCTTCCTATACCTTAGTTCATAATCAAACTCCTGAAGGGTCTCTTCCCATCAGGCCTTACGACCTTTAAGATCTGTTTGATTAGAGAGCCACTTAATGCTCTCTTGATCAAACACTATCATAACTTTGGTACCATATAAATAATGATGCCACTTCTTCAAAGCATGGACAATTGCAAACAACTCCTTCTCATAGACGGAGTAATTCCTCTGAGCTGGTTCTAGTTTCTTACTCTCAAAAGCTACTAGTCGACCATCCTGAACTAGAACTGCTCCTATGGCAAAATCACTCGCGTCAGTCTCAACCACAAATGGTTTGTTGGGATCTTCTATATGTAAAAGTGGAGCTATAGCAATTGCTACTTTGAAATTCTCCATACTTTGCTTCTGTTCATCTCCCCAATGTAAGGCTTTCCCTTTCCCTTTAAGCTATTTTGTCATCGGGACAATAATCTTGGCATAGTTCTTAATGAATCTTCGATAGAAACCTGATAAACCTCGGAAGATTTACAGCTCTTCCAGGTTCCTTGGATGTGGCCATTCCATAATGGCCCTTACTTTTTGAGGATCCATCTGGATTCCATCCTGGGAGACTATATGCCCAAGGTATCTAACCTCTGTTTTGTAAAATTCACACTTTGATTCCTTAGCAAAGAGTGAATTTTCCCTTAGTACTTGAAATACTTTCCTCAAGTGTTCCAAGTGCTCCTCTTCTGATGCACTATAAATCAGAATGTCATCCAAAAAGTCTACTATAAAGTGTCCTAGATAAGGTTGTAAAACACTATTCATGAGCTTCATGAAAGTGGCAAGAGCATTGGTGAGACCAAATGGCATCACCAAAAACTCATAGTGCCCATATCTAGTCCTAAATGTAGTCTTAGGGACATCCTCTGCCCTAATCCTGATATGTTGATATCCTGATCTAAGGTCAAGCTTGGTAAAATACCTAGCTTGATGTAACTGATCAAATAGATCTTCCAATCTAGGCATTGGAAACCTATTTTTGATAGTTACCTTACTAAGTGCTCTATAGTCTATACATAATCTCATAGAGCCATCTTTCTTTTTAACTAGGAGCATTAACGATTCCCAAGGTGAGTTACTAGGTTTAATGAAGCCTTTATCTAAATAATCCTACAATTGCCTCTCAACCTCCTCATGCTGAGAAACACTAAGCCTATAAGGTGGCCTACAAATAGGGTTAGTGTTAGTAACAACCTCAATGGCATGGTCAATGTCCCCTCTCTCAAGTGGTAGCCCTCTAGGTAAGTCAATGGGAGAAACATCTCTATATTCAAACATAAGATCCTTAAAACGTTTAACCACACACTCTTGCAAAAAAGAATAGTAGAAAGTACTGTTCATATTTATATTCCTAGCATGATAATATACATAAGATGAGTTGTCTGTACAATGCTCCATATCATGACTATACAATAAAAACAAGTCCTGTACATGCTGAGAATAACAAAGACTATACAACTCTAGTGATGAAATGAGAGGTGCTCTAGGTACATCTCTCTCTCCCTGAATACAAACTTTACATCCATTCTTTTCAAATTCAAGTGCGTTGTTTTGATATCTGCATTTAAGTGTGTCTCCTAACCCCCATAACCACTCTCTTCCTAAGATTAGGTATGTCCTCTCCATATTCATAATTTGGAAGTCCATATAATCTGTATAGTCCTACATTTTGACTTCCAAATTGGATACCATAGTATCCCATACCCTCTTATCTTGCCCTTGCATCATAGATACAATGTATTTATGTGCACTAGGCTGCTGGGGAATCTTTAATTTCTTGACCAAAGCATAGTTCATAAAATTATGAGTGGAAGAGTCATCTATCATGACCTGCACCCTCGTCCTGTATACACTACCATGTAGTTTAACTAGGTCATGTGGTCCAAACTGCGGTGACCACAATGATTGAGTCAAACAACAGGTGTGATCTATATCCTCGTGCATCACCTCCACTCCCTTGCAGCTAAAGCTGCCATGAATAGGGAGGGTCTGCACTAGGTGGACCACCTTTTTGCCCTTTTCGGGGGCCGTACTAGACTCTGGTCCCTTCTTCTTTTCTCCCCCCTTCTTGAGTGGACAGTTCCACTGTGAATGGCTAGGAGATAAACACCTAAAGCATAGGTTCTCTCTTTTGGCTCTCTCAAATTGATCTATGGATAACCTAGGCCCTTGTGATCTTTGTTTTTTAATAAAAACTTTGTTTTTCCCAAAAGGCAATTTCTTCTTGAATTTAGTCGTACTAAGAGGCTTGAGGCAGCGGCTGATCCATCTCCATAGGAGTATACTAAGGACGATTATGATCCTCATAAATCTGTGCATACTTGATCGCCTCCTCAAACGTCTTAGGCGCATTCCTTCTGACTTCCCTCTTTGTGGCTTTATCCAAGCCTGTGGTCTTTTGGAAATCATCTAAGCCTTTAAGTTTCAAAATGATCTCTCTATAGTGGGATAGGTAGACCGTAAGAGGCCTACCTCTCTGTGTAATCCTATCCTACTCATCCCAATTCCTCTCCTCCTCATTCTGAGGAAGAAACTCTTTAAGAAAAAGAGTCTCAAATTGAGTCCAGTCAGTAGGGAAAGAGTTCACCTCCTTAAGACTCATCCACCATTTGTAAGCTTGTAGCACACGGTACTCTAGTGGGGTGCCCTTCAATTGATGCAAATCATGCCACTTTTGTAAAAAAGTATAGATTGCATCCTTGTTCCTGTCTCGGTCATCCCCTGTAAAGGTAGGTGGCTTCAAGTTTTTCAGGAGGGGAGCTTCCCTAGAGCTCTCTCCTTTGTGCTTACTAGGAAGAGAAGTATCTTTCCTAGTGAGCTCCAAAGGAATAGGAGGAGTCTCTCTTTCCTTCCTAACTAGGAAAGAGGTGACACTAGTCTCAAGTGAGATCATTTGAGACTTAAGTTGTTGTATGAGAGATGTGATGCTACCAAGATCTCTCTCTAATTTAAGGGTTTGCTCTTCCAAGTCTATGAATTGGTCACGAGTGAAAAACTCATCTAACAGTTCCTCATATGTATATTCCTCTTGCTGAGGCTCTTTCTCTTCTAAGTTCTCTTCTATTTCTTGCCCTAATTCTACTTCTTCCATTCTAGAATCAAGATCCTCTAGTTACTCTTTAAATGGAGAAGTGTGTTCAACTACTTGTTTGCCTTTAGATTCCATGTTTTTCTTCCCTTCCCCCATTTGCTAACTAGAGTATATGAAAATGAATGGAAGTAAAGCTTAAATATGCAAGAAGAAGAGAAATATATCACAAGAGCACTTCCCTGTTACAAAATGAAGCTGCAAAAGCAAAATCCAGATGATCCTTGAAGCTTTAGGTCGTTGATTTTGAATCCTCACGAATCCCAAACAAAAATTGGAAATGTCCGGTTGGTCCAAGGAGGTTCTAAACACCAAAAACCATCCAAAACAATGCCAAAACCACATGGGAATAGCCCCAACCAGGAAAACTGAGTAAAATTAAGCAACTTCTTAGATTTGACAGTCCTTGCCAGTCCAAGAAATGTAGCTCAACACTTGTACTTCAAAATTTTGAAGCTATCCAAAGTGAAAAAAGTGAATTTGGACACTGGATGATGAAAAAGTAGGCCCGAGAGTGGTCGCCTAGTTCTTGCAGAAGTGCTACAGAGAAATTTTGGTGGGGCAAATCTCATCCAAATCGAACATCAATGGTCTCTGAGCGAAGCTTAGGAGTGTAGCTTCGTAAGATGACCAAAATTTTTGAAATCAGATATCGCATGAGCAAGCTATGGTGCGGAGGAGGCGGGTATATCAAGAGTAGGAAGTGAAAATGCTAATCTTCTTGGAGTAGTGACTTTGAGAAGCTCAAAACTGAGGGACTGAAGCTTTTCAAGAAAAACCCATAACCCATAGCCCTTGTCCACAGTCCATTATACATAGGTGCATCATAATTCTTCAAAAATCTATATCCAATTCATGGATTTTGTTCCCCCAAAGATTAAAAAGAACTCGAATTTTCTCTAACCACAAACGATATTGTTGCAAATTTGCACAATGCTGAGATGAAGTCGATGGCGAGCTCAGTTATCCCATATGCACAAGAAGTCCTCTGAGACACTTAGTATAAAAAGAGAGCTCACTTCATATTACCTCCCACTAGAGAGGAGGGGAGGAGAGAAGCCTCTGCATGGGCGGCTGTTCTTGGACCCTATGGACTCATCGGGCGCTCTGTCGTGCATGTGGCTTGTGTTGATGTTGTCCCACATGTGTGGTTTCTGTTGGCGTTGTCCCGCTTCGATACCAAATCTTGGATGTCTCAAATGACCCTCCTATTTTGGGGAGTTGTTCTGCATGAAGTTCGATGATGAAAGGAATTCATCGGCTACTTTGCAGGAGTTACTACACGGAGTACGATGTTCTATTCTGCCCAATCACGTGGGGGCTCTATTACTCTACCCTCTCTCTCATACATTCCCAATATGGGCAATAATCAAAGCTCCTCATATGAGTGCCACTTGGCACTCATGTGAGTATCATACTCATAATGAATAAGGGGAGGTTCTCACCTCTAAGTCCTACTCATATATGATACTCCATGTGACAAAAGAGGAGCAATAGACATACAATGAGTGTGCGACACAGAGAAGTGAAGTGCAATGTGTGCAACAAGAGTGACTTAGAAGTGTGCAAAGAAGTGCTAAGCCATGCAATCAAGGGTCATAAGGTCCCACTGAAGTTGTGCGCACTTCGATAGAAAGGGTCCATCCCTCCCCCTATTGGAGGCTTAAGTGCAAGGTGTGCACAAGTGCAAGCTTGGAGAAGGTGGAGGTCTGGTGCAGAGAAGGTCGGCGGCAGCGAGAACCTTGGGTATTTTGTACTTTGTTGATTGTGCACTCTTTGGGATTTCGCACAGAGAGTATTTGGATTGTGCTGTACATCATTATTGTACTTTTCTCCATATAATCAATCTACAGAAGCTTCCGGTGTTTGTATCTTTCTTCTTATCTTTCTCCCTTCTCCTACAAACACTCAAGTCCCTTTCTGCACAAGAATCCCCCAACAAAATTTGGCATGCCCGGTGGGACCACAAGGAGATTTGAGCATAGGAGAAGCAAATTGCAAAGTGTAGAAGAGTTCAAGGGTACCGATAGTACTGTACTGACTTAAGAGGTAATCTTTTCGTCCATTGGAATTCTCTTGAGCCAAGAGGAGTATGAACAACTCATGACCGCAACCCGGTCTCAAAGCTTGAGGGTCCCTTGCAAAGCAACAAGAAGGAAGGTTATTTGAAGATCAACCAGTCCATTATCATCGATATCATCAATAAAGAATATGGAATCCGAGGTAGATTTGGAAACTTTACTTTCTAGATTGAATATCAAATTTCCATCCTTCAGAGGGCTAGCACAAGAAGATCCAGATGAGTACATTAGGAGATTCTTAGCCTTATGTAAAACAAGAGATCTAATGGGAAGAGAAGATGCATTTTTTATTCTCTTCCTTGCAACATTAGAAGGGCTAGTAGACAAATGGTTTAGTTAGTTTGCTGACAACCATTTCACCACATGGGACTTGATGAAGGAAGCATTTAGAAATAGTTCCAACAAGGTAACACCACTGAAAACATTATTGAAGAATTAGAAAATTTAAGACTAGGTCCTGGGGAGACTTTCCTAGAATTTGTTACTAGAGCTAAGGCATTAATGGCCAAACTACCAGATCCTCCCCATGATTTTTTTATCAAGAAGTGGTTGGCTAAACCACTTCCCATATCAACAAAATGTAAAATAAAGGAGTTGGTTTTACCGACAACAATAATAGAAGAATTTATCAATATAGCTACAAGATTGGAACAAATTAGATGGGGCAAGCTCTTCCAATTTATCATATCCTGTAGAACCTGAAGACCCAGTAATTCAGCTAAGGAAAGAGTTTTAGAGCTTAAAAAGGAATAAGCCCCACAAAGAGGAGGAGAGCATTGTAACTCAGTTGAGGTGCAAAATTGAAGCATTGAAGCTACAAAAGGAAGAGGAAGCACAAGCAAAAGAGCTGGCTCAACTTCGATAGGAGTTGCAGGAACTCAAGGGAGGTGGCATCAAAAGTGGACTATGGTGTACCATGTGCAGCAAGCAAGGTCATGTGGTAAGTGAATGTCCATTTCTAAGTGTAATTTGCAAGCTATGCAAGAAAGCTGGTCATGAGGCCCATGAATGTCAATCAAGAGGGATGCCTCCACAACCTTCTTAAAGATCTAGAGGTAATTATGGAAATGGGCCTAGAAGGCCAATTATTTGCTTTAGGTGTGGAGAGTGTGGACATTATCAGAGTAATGCACCCTGCCAGAAAATGCCCCCCCCTGCTAGAATTGCCCAGATGTTAGGGATCATTATATAAATTGTTTCCCACAAAACAAAGCATCCACATCTAGACCCATCTCCAAATGATCTTGGTAGATAATCATGGAGCAACAGAAGGAGCCAATGTTGTACGATCACCATCCACTAGAGTGGTACAATTAGAAGAAATCGATTCCATGGTCATGCAGAGAAGAAACAAAGGGAAAATTCCAGAAGAACCAAACCAGGGATCTAATACTTTTGGAAGTCGCAAAGACCAGAGGCTACACCAGAGAAAATCAGATATTTATGAAGATGCAAAACAACAGAAAGGAAGTTCAACAAAATGTGAAGAGGTAACTCAAAAAGAAGATTTTTCAGAGACTAACAATTTCATTGGAAATGCATACAGTCGGGCCCACAAGGAACTTGAGAAATCAAACATCAAAATTGATCTTAGGGAATCTGGAGCTTCAAGAATTTTCAAGTCAATTAAAACAGAGGTTAGTATCCTTGAGTTGATAAACATGGATGCAAAATTCAGGTCTGAAGTACTGCAGATTATTGATGAGGCTTCTTCATCCACCTTAGTGACCAAGACTACTGCCTTAGGCCAAGGGAAGGATGTAGAAGAAGCACCTCTCAGCGACTATAAGAGTCCAAGACTGACATTAAAAATTAAAGGATTAGAGCTAAAAGGATTCATTGTGGATGGTGGGTCTGGTATAAATTTAATGCTTGAGCATACGATGGAGAAGCTTGGGCTACACCCATCCAGACCAGCCCACTTCACCCTCACTTTGGCAGATCAAAGCAAAGTAAGGCCAATGGGGGTGATCCCAAAAGTTCCACTCGAATTACAAGGTAATCTCTTCATTTTGTTTTTTGTGATATTAAGACTACCCAGGTAGAGGGAGGATTTCTCCTCTTGATTGGAAGACCATGGTTGAGGCATGCAAGTGTGATCCATGACTAGCATAAAGACACCATGTGGGTACAATAGAAGGGACATGAGCTTAAACTGATATATTTAGAGGAGGGTCCAGATC
The DNA here is from genome assembly GCA_020310875.1 of Ceratopteris richardii. Lineage (NCBI taxonomy): Eukaryota > Viridiplantae > Streptophyta > Polypodiopsida > Polypodiales > Pteridaceae > Ceratopteris > Ceratopteris richardii. The sequence continues at coordinate 38,039,383 of CM035408.1, read as the reverse complement.
ATCAAGGCAACACCACCATGATGCAATCAATTGGCATTTGCATAGAAAAAGAAATGGAGGACCAAGCACAATTAGAGTTTGAGGAGGAAGAAGAGATTCTGAATTGGCTGGAAGCAGGGAACTCTTCCTCTTGTTTTGGAGTTTTTCTAAATAATTCTTGCAGAGATGAATTTTATGATGAAAAGAAGGATAAAGTTCAGGTTGATGGATTGGGAGAACCCATCATAGACCACAGAAGGGGGAGGAAGACACCCCTCAAGCACAACTTGGAGGAGGATGCAACAACAATTGAGAAGGAAGTTACTAAAGTTAAAGACAAGGTGAAACATACTAGTGAGGAATGTTCTTTGCCAATTCAAGAAATCCCTACGGAATGGATGCAGGACAAAGAGGAATACATTGAGATCCAGAACACTCATGCTTATTGTTGGGGGATTCTTGGACGAGAAGGAGTTTGAGGGTTTGTAGGAGAAAAAGGAAAGAATAAAGAAAGAAATGAGCTGGGAAACTTCACAGAGGAAATAACCTTGGAAGCTTCTGCAGAAGCACACCTTGGAATCTTGAGTTTGATTACAGTAAAACAATTACAATGTTTGAGCACAATCCGAGTCAATACTTCTGTGCACACTACAGAGGGTGCTTAATTACAAAATACCAATTATCCTGAACTCTTCTTGCAGTCGGCCTCCTCTGCACCAGTCCTCTACTTGCTTCAAGCTCATCCTTGTGCACACCTTGCACCAAGCTTCCACCAAGATGAGGAATGAGTATCTTCTGTCGGCATGCACACTGCACAGAGACCTTGAGGTCCTTGAGGTCCTTGAGGTCCTTGGGGTCTAGCTTCGCACTCTCTGCCTTCTTCCTTAGCCACCTTTCTTGCACTCTTCACTTCCACCTCTCTGTGTCGTCGTACCCTGGTGTCTCTTGCACTTCTCTCTCTTTCTTACTTCCAGTGTGTCACCAAGAATAGCCTTTGTATTTCTTTGTTGAGTGCGCCGGTTCCGTGCACTCTAACTGTAATACAATCTTGGTGCCCTTTCAATGTCCCAAGATTGTCTTTTGAACTGGGAGCCAACGACTCACTACTTTGTCCTATAGTGACTTTAGACTTAAAGCAAAATTTTGATTGGGCGGCCCTATTTTCACCTTTGCGTACACGGGCGCTTCCCATACCTTCACCTTTTCCTTTTAATTCTTTACTTTTGCACCTAAGACTTTAAATTCACCCTTTGAACCTTAAGAGAATTAGAAAAATACTTCTGCAATACTTCCCCAATTTAATACCTCTTGTCTGTGAACAATTAAAGACCTTTTATATGAACAATTGAAGGTGCACTACCTGTGCACTTTGACCCTGGAATTTTGATACTTTACTCTTGCCTATGCATAGTTGTGACCTTGACTTTGCTAGTTTCAACCGGTTAGGGCTCAACAGATGCCCACCACCTAAAGTTCTCTCTGTCCCGGAGAGACCACAATGACACAATGTAGGGAGGCTTCAATAACAGAGAGAAAACATCAGAAGAACCACAGAGGAAACGGAGGTAAGGAAATAGAGAAAGATGGTGATTATTGATGAAGCATAAAAAAACAACAGATAAAGAGTGCTACTAATATTTATTAACCGGGATCATGACAAAAGGAGAAGTATGATGAGATGTGTTGAATTTCTAGAATTGAAGCTGAAGCCCTAAATGCGAAGTGAAGTAATTTATTGCGAAGGGGGAGTGGGATCGGCAGCTGAGGGTTGGGGAGAGGATGGCAGTGGAGCAGAAGCTTGCTCAATCATATTTTGGAGAGAACTAAGGCACTGCCTAAGGTGGTCCCTTTCGCGTTTGATACGACGGCAGGTGGGCGGGTGGGTGGGCGGGAGGGGGTGTGGAGGGGAGGCAGGAGTGGAGTGGAGGGGGAGGCGTGGAGTGAGAGGGAGGGTGGCGGGTGGGTGGGTGGGAGGGGGTGTGGAGAGGGAGGGTGGGCGGGAGGGGGTGTGGAGGGGAGGCGGGAGTGGAGTGGAGGGGGATTCGTGGAGTGAGAGGGAGGGTGGCGGGTGGGTGGGTGGGAGGGGGTTTGGAGAGGGAGGGTGGGCGGGTGGGTGGGTGGGAGGGGGTGTGGAGAGGGAGGGTGGGCGGGTGGGTGGGCGGGAGGGGGTGTGGAGGGGAGGCGGGAGTGGAGTGGAGGGGGAGGCGTGGAGTGAGAGGGAGGGTGGCGGGTGGGTGGGTGGGAGGGGGTTTGGAGAAGGAGGGTGGGCGGGTGGGTGGGAGGGGGTGTGGAGAGGGAGGGTGGGCGGGCGGGAGGGGGTGTGGAGGGGAGGCGGGAGTGGAGTGGAGGGGGAGGCGTGGAGTGAGAGGGAGGGTGGCGGGTGGGTGGGTGGGAGGGGGTGTGGAGGGGAGGCAGGAGTGGAGTGGAGGGGGAGGCGTGGAGTGAGAGGGAGGGTGGCGGGTGGGTGGGTGGGAGGGGGTGTGGAGAGGGAGGGTGGGCGGGAGGGGGTGTGGAGGGGGAGGGTGGGCGGGTGGGTGGGCGGGAGGGGGTGTGGAGGGGAGGCGGGAGTGGCGTGGAGGGGGAGGCGTGGAGTGAGAGGGAGGGTGGCGGGTGGGTGGGTGGGAGGGGGTGTGGAGAGGGAGGGTGGGCGGGTGGGTGGGCGGGAGGGGGTGTGGAGGGGGAGGGTGGGCGGGTGGGTGGGTGGGAGGGGGTGTGGAGGGGAGGCGGGAGTGGAGTGGAGGGGGAGGCATGGAGTGAGAGGGAGGGGGGCGGGTGGGTGGGTGGGAGGGGGTGTGGAGAGGGAGGGTGGGCGGGTGGGTGGGCGGGAGGGGGTGTGGAGGGGAGGCGGGAGTGGAGTGGAGGGGGAGGCATGGAGTGAGAGGGAGGGTGGCGGGTGGGTGGGTGGGAGGGGGTGTGGAGAGGGAGGGTGGGCGGGAGGGGGTGTGGAGGGGAGGCGGGAGTGGAGTGGAGGGGGAGGCGTGGATTGAGAGGGAGGGTGGCGGGTGGGTGGGTGGGAGGGGGTTTGGAGAGGGAGGGTGGGCGGGTGGGTGGGTGGGAGGGGGTGTGGAGAGGGAGGGTGGGCGGGTGGGTGGGCGGGAGGGGGTGTGGAGGGGAGGCGGGAGTGGAGTGGAGGGGGAGGCGTGGAGTGAGAGGGAGGGTGGAGGGTGGATGGGTGGGAGGGGGTGTGGAGAGGGAGGGTGGGCGGGTGGGTGGGCGGGAGGGGGTGTGGAGGGGAGGCGGGAGTGGAGTGGAGGGGGAGGCGTGGAGTGAGAGGGAGGGTGGCGGGTGGGTGGGTGGGAGGGGGTGTGGAGGGGAGGCGGGAGTGGAGTGGAGGGGGAGGTGAGGATCGAGGGGGGGTGGGCACAGATGTTATTGCTCTAGCCTCGAGAGTCAACGGTTGAAAAGCCACGCAAGCTTTTGAAGAGTTGGGCAGCCCTGTAGACTCGGGCATTGCAGACTTCTGAGTTCAGTTGAGATTATCTTGCAGCAAGATGGAGTTGAAGGCGGAATGAATGAGGTTTCCCATTATATAGCAAGGAGGATTAAGGGCTCACCTCACAGCAAGGGATGGTTTAGCATAAAAGAGTGTTCAAAAGAGAGGAGAAGCCAACTTTAATCTCATCCATCCAAGAGATAAACAAAGAAAAGGTTAGCATTAAAAGCTTCTGCGTAGAACTAAGAGCCATCCAAAAAAAAATTTGCACCAAAACTTTGTGTATTTGAGCAACATATTTTATAGCAATTATTAGCAATGATTAAAGGGACACAATAGAAAAACAAAATGACCTAAGAACTATGGAGTGGGATGTTAGAACTTTTTATGATAGGGTTTGAGTGTAGAAATATTTACTAGCGGCAGGGTGGCTCCATTGAGTGTTTCTAGCTGCACAGCACCCCAATGCAACGTCTTCAGAACGCGAAAAGGGCCTTCCCAATGAGGGATCCATTTCCCTTTTGCGTTCGTATGAGGGTTAGGTTTATGGAGAAGAACTAACATGCCTGCTTCAATGTTGTTGTTCCACAGATATCGATCATGTGCCTCCTTCCTCTTCATCTGAGTCTCTATCAATTGTTTGGTCGCTAGTAGACGAATCTCCTCCACTTTATGTAGTGCTCCTAGCCTCTGAGAGACATCACAATCCTTCTTTCCCTGCATGAATGCTATCTTAGGCGATCCATGTAAAAATTCAAAGGGCTCGATGGGTAATATGCCATAAACCAGTTGGAATGGGGAATATCCGGTGGCCTCTTTGTAGGCTAACCTGTATGCCCAAAGTGTACCTTGGTAAGCAATGCCCCATGAAGTGGGCTGCAACATACACTCCTTTCTTAACATTGAGATTAAAACCTTATTTGTCGATTCAGCCTGTCCATTTGCTCTTGGATAGTAAGCACAAGAGGTCCTATGAAGAATTCTATACCTGTTGAAGATTTCTTGCAGGACTTTATTGACAAAATGGGTACCCTGATCAGTACAAATTTCAAGTGGACAACCAAACCTGCAAATGATGCTACTATAAATGAAATCAGCAACAGTTTGGGCAGTGCAATCGGGGGAGGCAATAGCTTCAGCCCACTTTGTCGCATAATCTGTAGCTATCAAGAGATTATTTTCTCTTTTTGGAAAAGCGGGAGGGTAGATGGGCCCTACAAAATCTAGCCCCCACTTCTCAAATGGTTGCCAGGAAGTGGAAACAACCAAGGGGTTATGTCTCTGCTTTGTTGGCTTAGGTCCACACCTCTAGCAAATGTCACATGCCTTTCCCCATTCATCTGCATCCCTAAATAGTGTAGGCCACCATAGACCAGCATCCAGTATCCTCTGACTCATAATATGTCCTGGAAGGTGCCCACCACCTGTTCCTTCATGTGCAGAGTGAAGGACTTCCCTCACTTCTTCTTCTTCCAAACACTTCCTGAACCGGTCATCCTTGCCCTGTCTATACAATTTATCTTCAATGAAGGTATATGGTCTACTCTTGATTAGCAGTCTCTTCTTTTGTACAGCACTAGCCTTTTCTGGATACAACCCAGTTTTAATGAAATTTTTGATGTCGTAATACCAACCTTGAGCTTGTACAGCAAACAGATGAGCATCTGGAAAGTCATCATTGATTCCACTAGTTTGATTCATCATATTTATTCTGGATAGGTGATCCGCCATAACATTTTCTTTTCCTGGTTTATGGACTACAGAAAAATCAAACTCTTGGAACAACAATAACCACCTCCATATTCTACCAGTGGCTTGTGGTTTGTTGAGTAGGTATTTTAGTGGTTGGTGATCTGTTATAATAATAAATTTTACCCCCAATAAGTAAAAACGGAATTTTTGGACAGCAAAGACCATTGCTAGGGCTTCCCTTTCTGTAGTACTGTAATTCCTTTCAGCCTTGGTCAAGATTCTACTGGCATATTGAATTGGCCTGTCCACTTTAAATTCTTCACTGGGTTGGGTCAAAACTGCCCCCACTGCATAGGCACTGGCATCGACATGTATATGAAAGATTTTTGACCACTCAGGTGTGACCAAGATAGGAGCAGACACTAACCTTGACCGTAATGTTTGATATGCTTTTTCCTCCTCTTCTTCCCATTTAAAAGGTACTTCCTTACCTGTAAGTCTAGCCAAAGGTCTAGCTATCTCTGCATACATTTTTATAAACCTTCTATGGTATCCAGTATGCCCCAAGAAACTCTGAATCTCTTTAGGGGATTTAGGTTTAGGCAACTTTAATATAGAAATGATTTTGTCAGGATCTGGGGCCATACCTTTAGCCGACACCACATGTCCTAAGAGGGTTCCTTCTGTCACAAGGAAATGACATTTGTTTGGATTGAGCTTTAACTTAGTCTCCCTGCATCTTTTGAAAATATTCTGCAGCTGCCTCAAGTGGTGGTCCAAACAATCTAGATGAGTTTCCTTGTGAGATCCTGAAAACGAAGAGAAGTCATCCATGAATATTCTAAGTGATTCCTGCAATAGGGGGCCAAAAATGAGATTGACCGTTCTGTTAAAGGTGGCTGGATCATTTCTGAGCCCAAATGGCATTTTTACATACACATATGTTCCCCAAGGTGTGATAAAAGCAGTCTTTTCACGATCCTCTGGATGTATTGATATTTGGTTATAGCCATTTAATCCATCCATAAAGCTATATAATGCATGCCCAGCCACTTCTTCAATGACCTGTTATGCAAAAGGCATAGGGAAACCATCTGGAATGGTCACCTTGTTGAGTGCTCTAAAGTCAACACAAATTCTGACTTTATTAGTATTCTTCTTCGGTACTATAACCATAGGTGAGAGCCACTCTGAGTGTTCAACAGGAATGATGATTCCTGCATCCTCCATCTTTTGGATTTCCACATAGACAGCTTCGGCATATTTTGGATTAAGTCTATAACTCTTTCCTCTTATGGGTTTGGCTCCATCAACCAGAGGGATTCTATGCTCTCCATAAGTTGCAGGCACTCCTTCTAAGTCTTTATAATGCCAGGCAAAAACATCTATATACTGGGTCAAGAATGATTTTACCTTTTCAAGGAGCCCTGGGTGGCTCCACAACCAAGTGGCCACCAAAACTGGCTGATTATTGTCTTGAGTGCCTAAGTGTATTTCTTGGACAGGATTTCTCGCTACCATATTATCTTCGTGTGCATCTGCTTCCTTGTCTTCTTCTACTAGCTTTTCGTGCATTGCTTCATAAGCAGGTGTATTTTGGACTTCAATGTGTTCCTCCTTGTCCTGCATCCATCCTGCAGGGATTTCTTGAATTGGGAAAGAACATTCAACACCAAAATTTTTTACCTTGCTTTTAGCTTTAGAAACTTCTTTATCTGTGGTTGTCACATCCTCCTCCAAGTTGTATTTGAGGGGTGTCTTCCTGCCCCTTCTGTGGTCTGTGATGGGCTCTCCCAATCCATCAACCTGGACCTTTTCCTTATCTTCATCATAACCTTCAGTCGTGCAAGGATTATTAAGAAAAATTCCAAAACAAGAGGAAGAGTTGCCTGCTTGGAGCCAATTTAGAATATCCTATTCTTCCTCAAAATCTATTTGGGGTTGATCCTTCGATTCTGTTTCCATGCAAATGCTAACTGTTTGCATCATACTAGTGTTTCCTTGATTGTCTGGGCCCTCTTCTAAATGAATCTGTGTCAGCTCCTGCCCTTTCTTTTGTACCCACATAGTGTCCTTGCCCCAATCATGAATGACACTGGCATGCCTCAGCCAAGGTCTTCCAATTAAGAGAGGAAATCCTCCTTCAACCTGGGGCAATCTTAAAACCACAAAATCCAGAATGAATAGATTACCTTGTACTTCAAGTGGAACTTTTGGGATTACCCCCAAGGGCCTTACTTTGCTCTGATCTGCCAAAGTAACAGTGAAGTTTGCAGGTCTTGAAGGGTGGAGTCCAATCTTTTTCATGGTATGTTCAGGCATCAAGTTAATGCCAGAACCACCATCCACAATAACACCTTGAAATTCATGACCCCTGATTGATACTGTAAGCCGAGGACTTTTATAATCCGTAAGGGGTGCTTCCCCGATAATTATCCCTTTATGTAAAATAGCAGTCTTTGCCACTAAGCTTGTAGTAGAAGCCTCATCAATTATCTGCAATAATTCTGACCTGAATTTCCCATCCATCTTTATTAATTCAAAAATACTAACCTCCTTCTTCATGGACTTGAGTAGTTTTGAAGCCTCTGACTCTTTAAGAGAATGAGGTTCATTTGCTTTGCCAAACTCTTCTTGAGCCCTGTTGAAGGCATGCCCAATGGCATCACTGGTGCCTATGAGATATTCCTTTTGGTTTGTGTCTGCACTTGTGGTGGCTTTGTCTTCAGATGCAACTCTGTCTTTGTTCAATTCCCTAATTATTGATTCTTGATTTTCGTCCACTTGAGCTTTCCCCTTGCTTCTTGTCTGTACTGCAAAAGATTCAAGTTCTTCTAATTGTACCACCTTGGTAGACGGTGAGGGTTCATTGACATGAGGTAATGTTTCCTCCTTGAATACAGAGATCATTTGGAGATGGGGTCCGGAAGTAGAGGCTTGATTCTTAGGACAACAGTTTGTATAGTGATCCCTGGCCTCTGGACAGTTCCTGCAAGGAGGGGCATTTTTTGGGAGAGTGCACCTAGATTGGTAGTGCCCACACTCTCCACATCTGAAGCAAATGATGGGCCTTCTAGGCCCATTTGCAAAATTATTCCTTGGTCTAGGATTATAGTTGTTACCTTGGTTTGCTGCGGCTGCCATTACATTTGCTGGTGGCAAAGGTCCTCCCTGTGTCCAGTATGTCGTTGCAGGCATTCCCCTGGATTGGCATTCATGGGCCTCATGGCCAACTTTCCTGCATAATTGACAAGTCACGTTTAGCAGAGGACATTCACTTACTATGTGCCCTTGCTTGCTGCACATGGAGCACCAGAGTCCACTCTTGATACCGCCTCCTTTGAGTTCTTGCAATTCCTGCCTCACCTGAGCTAATTCTTCTGCTTGGGCCTCCTCCTCCTTTTGGAGCTTGAGTGCTTCAATCTCCCTTCTCAGCTGAGCCACAGCAGTCTCCTCTTCTATGTAGGGCTTATTCCTTTTCAAGCCCTCCAGCTCCCTTCTTAACTGGATCATTGGGTCCTCCAGTTCTGCATCATAGGTTGGTTGGGAAGAAGTTGCACCATACTGGTGCCTTATCTGCTCCAAGCGTGTGGCCGTATTGATGAACTCCTCAACAGAGGCAGTAGGTAACACTAACTCTTTTATTTTGCATTGGGTGACCACAGGTAGGGGTTTGGCTAACCACTTCTTGACAAAGAAATCATGCGGTGGATCTGGTAGTTTAGCCATTAGTGCTTTGGCCCTGGTCACAAACTCTGGGAATTTTTCTCCTGGACCCAATCTCAAGTTTTCTAGCTCTTCTATAATGATCTTCACAGTGTTGCCATGCTGAAACTGATTTTTGAAGGCCTCTTTCATCAAATCCCAAGAGGTAAAGTGGTTTTCAGCAAACTGGCTAAACCACTTGTCTGCCAATCCTTCCAATGTGGCCGGAAAGAGTATCAAGAAGGCATCTTCCCTACCCATTAGACCTCTAGTCTTGCTTAATGCCAGAAATCTTTGAATGTGCTCATCTGGATCCTCATGAGCTAAACCTCTGAAAGAGGGAAATTTTATGTTTAATCTGGAGAGTAAGGTTTCTAGGTCCACCTGTCCTGCCATGCTTCTTACCGATGAAGTTGATGAAAGTGGACTCGATGATCTTCTGATCGCCTTTCTTCTTGTCTGCTTGCACGTGACCCTCAAGGTTTGTGACCGGGTCGCGGTCATGAGCTGTTCATAGTTCACTTAATATGAGACACTTGATATAAGTATGTACCTCTTTAGTCAACTGGAGTATTACTGTCGACACTGGAATATTGTTCTCCAAGTGCAATAGATCTTCTCCTATGCTCAATTCTCCTTGGATGTCCCACCATGCGTGCCAAATTTGTTGGGGGATTCTTGGACGAGAAGGAGTTTGAGGGTTTGTAGGAGAAAAAGGAAAGAATAAAGAAAGAAATGAGCTGGGAAACTTCACAGAGGAAATAACCTTGGAAGCTTCTGCAGAAGCACACCTTGGAATCTTAAGTTTGATTACAGTAAAACAATTGCAATGTTTGAGCACAATCCGAGTCAATACTTCTGTGCGCACTACAGAGGGTGCTTAATTACAAAATACCAATTATCCCGAACTCTTCTTGCAGTCGGCCTCCTCTGCACCAGTCCTCTACTTGCTTCAAGCTCATCCTTGTGCACACCTTGCACCAAGCTTCCACCAAGATGAGGAATGAGTATCTTCTGTCGGCATGCACACTGCACAGAGACCTTGAGGTCCTTGAGGTCCTTGGGTTCTAGCTTCGCACTCTCTGCCTTCTTCCTTAGCCACCTTTCTTGCACTCTTCACTTCCACCTCTTTGTGTCGTCGTACCCTGGTGTCTCTTGCACTTCTCTCTCTTTCTTACTTCCAGTGTGTCACCAAGAATAGCCTTTGTCTTTCTTTGTTGAGTGCGCCAGTTCCGTGCACTCTAACTGTAATACAATCTTGGTGCCCTTTCAATGTCCCAAGATTGTCTTTTGAACTGGCAGCCAACGACTCACTACTTTGTCCTGTAGTGACTTTAGACTTAAAGCAAAATTTTGATTGGGCGGCCCTATTTCCACCTTTGCGTACACGGGCGCTTCCCATACCTTCACCTTTTCCTTTTAATTCTTTACTTTTGCACCTAAGACTTTAAATTCACCCTTTGAACCTTAAGAGAATTAGAAAAATACTTCTGCAATACTTCCCCAATTTAATACCTCTTGTCTGTGAACAATTAAAGACCTTTTATATGAACAATTGAAGGTGCACTACCTGTGCACTTTGACCCTGGAATTTTGATACTTTACTCTTGCCTATGCATAGCTGTGACCTTGACTTTGCTAGTTTCAACCGGTTAGGGCTCAACACTTATGCAATAATGTAGGCTATTTGGAGGAAAACAAGGTTGGAGAGGAGCAAATAGATACCATGGTAGATAGAAACTAGTCAAAGAAGTGTAATTGGGCACTCAAGAAAATAATCTTCCAGTTTTGGTGGCCACTTGGTTGTGGAGCCACCCTGGGCTGCTTGAAAAGGTAAAATCTTTCTTGAGACACTATGCAGATGTTTTTGCGTGGCATTATAAAGACTTAGAAGGAGTGCCTGCCACTTATGGAGAGCACAAAATTCCTCTTGCTGATGGAGCTAAACTACTAAGAGGAAAGAGTTATAGACTTAACCCAAAATACGTTGAAGCTGTTTACTTGGAAATACAGAAGATGGAGGATGCAGGAATCATCATTCTTGTGGAACTCTCAGAATGGCTTTCACCAATGGTTATAGTACCAAAGAAGAATACCAACAAAATCAGAATTTGTGTTGACTTTAGAGCACTCAACAAGGTAACTATTCCAGATGGATTCCCATGCCTTTTGCAGAGCAGGTCATTGAATAAATCACTAGACACATATTATATAGCTTTATGGACGGCTTTAGTGGATATAACCAAATATCTATCCACCCAGAGGATCGTGAAAAGACTACTTTATCACACCCTGGGGCACATATGTGTATGTAAAAATGCCATTCGGACTCAGAAATGCTCCAGCCACCTTTAACAGGATTGTCAACCTCATTTTTGGACCCTTATTGCTGGAAACATTGAGAATTTTCATGGATGACTTTTCTTCATTTTCAGGATCTCACAAGGAGACCCCTTTGGATTGCTTGGATAATCACTTAAGAAAGTTGTAGAATGTTTTAAAAGATGCAGGGAGACTAAACTAAAGCTAAACGCAAATAAATGTCATTTCCTTGTGACTGAAGGAACCCTCTTGGGACATGTGGTATCTGCTAAAAATATGGCTCGGGACCCTGATAAAATTATTTATATACTAAAGTTACCTAAACCCAAATCTCCTAAGGAGATTCAAAGCTTCTTGGGGCATACTGGGTACCACTGAAGACTTATCAAAATGTATGCAGAGATAGCCACGCCGCTGGCTAGACTTACAAGTAAAGAAGTACCCTTTAAATGGGAAGAAGAAGAAGAGAATGCTTATCAGACATTAAGGTCCAAATTGGTGGTTGCACCAATTCTCATCACAACAGATTGGTCAAAACGTCTTCATGTACATGCAGATGCCAATGCATATGCAGTGGGTGCAGTTTTGGCTCAACATAGTGAAGAATACAACCGTGATAGACCTATTCAGTATGCTAGCTGAATTCTGACTAAGGCTGAAAAAATTATAACACCACAATAAGGGAGGCCCTAGCAATGGTTTTCGTTGTACAAAAGTTTCGTCATTATTTGCTAGCTGTGAAATTTGTTATCATCACTAATCAACAACCACTCAGGTATTTATTAAACAAGCCACAAGCCAGTGGGAGGATATTGAGATGGCTACTTTTGTTCTAGGAATTTGATTTTTCTATAGCCCATAGACCAGAAAAAGAAAATGTCATGGCAGACCACCTATCTAGGATCAACATGATGGATCAAGAAATTGGAGTAAATGATGATTTTCCAAATGCTAATTTGTTCGCCGTACAAGCACAAGGTTGGTATGATGACATGAAGAATTTTCTTAATACTGGAGTGTATCCAGAGAAGGCTAACACTGGAGTGTATCTAGGTAATTTTCTTAATATTGGAGTGTATCTAGAGAAGGGTATTTGTTCCCTGTCCCTTCTCTGGAGTGTATCCAGAGAAGGGAAAATTATATAGATAGGGAAAAGATAATAGGTTTAGAAAGTGCATGGAAGAAGAAGAAGAAGTGAGGGAAGTCCTTAAATCTGCACATGAAGGAACAGGTGGTGGGCACCTTCCATGACACATTATGAGTCAGAGAATCCTTGATGCTGGGTTATGGTGGCCTACATTATTCAAATATGCAGAGGAATGGGGAAAAGCATGTGATGTTTGTCAGAGGTGTGGACCCAAGCCAACAAAGCAGAGGCACAACCCCTTGATTATTTCCACTTCTTGGCGACCATTTGAGAAGTGGGGGCTAGATTTTGTAGGGCCCATCTACTCGACGTCAGTTCCAAAGAGAGAAAAGTATCTATTGATGGTCACTGAGTATGCAACAAAGTGGGCTAAAGCTATTGCCTCCCCTGATTGCACCGCTCAAACTGTTGCTGATTTCATTTATAGTAACATCATTTGCAGATTTGGATGCCCCCTTGAAATTTGTATAGACCAAAAACACCCTCTCTCTCTCTCCCTCTCTCTCTCTCTCTTCCCCCCCATAATTTTTTTATTTTTATTTATTTATTTATTATTTATTATTTATTATTTATTATTTATTATTTATTATTTATTATTTATTATTTATTATTTATTTTCTATTCTTTTTTTTATTTTATTTTATTTTATTTTTACTTTTTTCTTTTTTTAATATGTGCCCCATTGTGGGTTAAACACACACACACACATACACACACACACACACACATATATATATATATATATATATATATATAAAATAAATTCTTAAAAAATATATATTTTTTATTCTCCATGGTCCAAAGCTTTTGGCTCTAGATTATGCCTCAGATGGCCATTCTTTTCAAACTTGGGGTCATTTTCATGTCTTTTGGCACCTCTGAACTCCTTTTTTACTTAGTTTTTCCAAAATTCCAATTTTTTTCTTACTTTTAGTCAAAACCACATGTTTTGAGCACGTGAGATGTAGCTTTACTGTTTTATCATTTTGGCCCTCTCCAAAGCCCATAAACCTACCCCCTCACCCTCCCTTTACCCTTCTACCCAACCCCATCCTTACCCCTCCAAACCCTATCCATCTACGCCCCCTCAACCCTCAGCCCTCACTTTTCTCTCCTTCCTATCCTCCATTCTCCATCCTTTGCTCTTCAATGCAAAATTTCCACTTTTTGTTCTTCTTTGGTGTTTGTTCTTTACTACTCCTGGTGGACTTGGTAGCTGCTCAACTATCCTTTTGAAGATTCTGCAGCACAAGAATCATGGTGTCATCTCTACTTAGAGTTTTGGCTGTAGCTCTGGGACAGAGAGCCCATTAGGTGGTGGGCAATTGTTGAGCCCATAAAAGTCATATTGGTCAAAGACAAAGCATTCGAAGTTTGGGTGTCAAGGTGCACAAGTAATGCACAAGCAATTGTTCACAAAGGTTATATTTTACAGAAAGTGGGATGAAGGTTGCAGAGTGTCTTTCTGTTATTTCTCTAAGGTCAAAGTATTTTTAAAGTGTTTGGAAGGTTCAAGTGAACCCTCTCTTAGGTGCACATTTGAAGAATTAAAAGGAAAAATATGAAGGTATGTGAAGTGGCAATGTACGCAAAAAAGAAAGTACCTCCCCCCCCCCGATTAGAAACTTTGTTTTACTCTAAAGTCAATATGGGACAAAACAGGGATTCGTTGGCTGCCCACATTTGGAGACAATCTCGGGACATCAAAGTGAGCACCAAGATACTATAGCAGTTAGGAGCATACGTGAACCGACACTCAAATCAAGGCAAGGCATTATTCTTGGAGAGACTAGGCAAGGTGAGCATAGTCTACACTAAGAGAGGAGCAAGAGACATACAGTGAGTGTGCAATGCAGAGAAGTGAAGTGCAAGGTGTGAAAGAAGAATGACTTAGAAGTGTGCAAAGAAGTCTAAGCCATGCAATCAAGGGTCACAAGTTCCCATTGAAGCTGTGTGCACGTCGATAGAAAGGGTCCATCCCTCCCCCTATTGGAAGCTTGACTGCAAGGTGTGCACAAGTGCAAGCTTGGAGAAGGTGGAGGTCTGGTGCAGAGAAGGTCGGCGGTAGCAAGAACCTTGGGTATTTTGTACTTTGTTGATTGTGCACTCTTTGGGATTTCACACAGAGTATTTGGATTTTGTTGTACATCATCATTGTACTTTTATCCATATAATCAATCTACAGAAGCTTCCGGTATCTATATCTTTGTTTTTATCTTTCTTCCTTCTTCTACAAACACTCAAGTCTCTTTCTACAAAAGAATCTCCCAACACTAAGCATATAGGTCTTTGGCATACAATGATTATGTGTAATAGGATTAGATATTCATGGGTATGGAACAAGAGAGAGATCAATTTTAGTAAGTTTAAGCTTAAATAGGTAATGGCTTCTTTGAATGAAGCCAAAAGCATAAAAGTTTAATGGTACGTTGATGTCAGGTAGCTCAATAACCATTATCCTTTTATGCTTTCTATATATTGGTTTAATCCAAAAGCCAGAAAATCTTAACATGGATAGAAAAACCTTCACTTTTGAGTCCTATTTATGGAATCTCAAGTCCCATGAAACCCATAGCATGCCTGATCAGCAAGGCCAAGGACTTAAGCTTGAAGTCAAACAATATTTATGTTCTTATTAACCATAAATTCATGATAATAAAAATTTGGAGTGAAAGAAATCCAAAAGAGAAATTAAATACTGTAAGAAACCCTACACATAATGATGGGTTAATCTAAAATTAATTTTTCATAGTCATGAAAGATGTCAAGAAGTTTGAAGAGCTGATCATTGAGGACAATGATCAACCAATGGGGGACGAAGATGTTATTAAATGACATTCATCATTTTCAAAGACCTGTTTCTTCCCCAATAAGGTTCTCACTTTTTGATAAGAAGGATGGTCCATCAAAGGTTAGAAAGAAAATTGCTCTAGGAATGGAGAATTGTAGCTCATTAGTGCATTTTTGGAGAGGATAAAGAGTAAAGGTTTGAAAGAGACTCTAAATACCACTACTCCAAAATATTATCTATAAATAAGAAGCATATGATTGACACATGAGTATGCCAATAGATAACATCTAGTATGAGAATACTATCTCTATTATCAAATGACATAAACAAAGATATTTTTTTATTGCATCTGATCAAAATAGTCTTTTCTAGTATAAATTAAGACTTTCTAAAGATATAACCTACAAACATTTTGATGCGACTTGATTAGACTAAGAGGAGGAAACTTTTCCTAAAAAACTCATGAAGGTATGATTAAAGATCCCAAACAAATTCCATGGGTAAATATTAATGATAAAGAAGGGATTTAAAGGAGAAACGACTTGGTCTTATCTCAAATTAAGCTTGGCTATGGGAATTTTGGAAAGCCAAATGTCTTAGACGAGTCAAAGAGATCAAACCTTTTATGGTTTGATAAATCACACCAAAGAAATGTTAATGGTCAACCAAAGAAATCTTTGAAATATAAGATTAATTGGCATGAGAATTAGACACCTTAGTCCTACGTCTCATGTATAAGAAACCAAGTAAATCAAAGATGGAATTCATCTAAGAGAATTGAGAGGACAGAGAAGGTGGAAAGATGAAGGATGTACTTCTATGGATTGGAGAAAGAACTCACTAGTATGGGATAGTGGGAACTGACTCAAGTTGATAATTTTCTTTGATGGTGATAGAGTAAAGAGACTTTAGATATGATAGAAAACATTGATAAGCCTTAGAAATGAGACCGTTAAGAGTAAGGCTATAGGTTCAATAAAAGGTATAAAAATATACCTATTTGGACTAGTTAAATACAATTGATTGTATTGAAAAGATGATGAATGAACAAAGTGACATTTACCTCAAACAAAGCTATCCTTATCTCTTAAAAACTGCATTCTTTTCAATAAAATACACAGCCAACTTTAGATGCTTGAGTAGATTTGGATAAATAAGAGGATAAGAATCTCAGGGAGTTTTGTGAGTTAAACCCCAAAAGTGAGGAGCTTGCAAAAAGTCATGAATATTCAAGTATAAAGCCTTGAATGATAGAATGATGTTTAAAACACCATTCTTTGAATATTTTGATGATGAGAACAATTCATTCAAAAATGTTCACTAAGTTCTTAGAAGGGTATGGGGTACGAGGCCATCAAAGAGGTATCTTTTCTTGTAATACCTTGGCACTAAAATAAAAAAAACTTGAATAATTTAACTTCACTCAATAGATAGAAGATATAGCAAGAAAGTATCTTGATGGATTGATAATTATTGGTCCTCAGTTAGTTTAAAGATTTGAGGGAATGAATTAAGTAAGAAATGATTGTTCCTCTTTGCAAAGCATTGATGAGATTTGAGGTTAGTATATGTAACTTACTAAGGTACGAACCAAATTTGGTTCAAGATAGTTAGTGTTGGAGATAGACGTCTGCGGAAGCACACAAACAACACAAGGAAGAAGAAGAAGTTTGGAGCACAAACACACAATACTGAATGTATTACTAGAGAATGTACAAAGATAAGTAGCCCATTAGGTCAATAGGCGTATATACAAGCTGGGGGAAAAAAACCTCCTAAAGAGGGAAAAAAGTGCCCCGAGGGTCCTAGTGTATTCACACACATCACTACCTAAATATATCAAAAAATCCCCCCTGGGAGTGATGCGGCGAACAAGGAGTTGACACTCATGTATAAGGAAGTGCCAAGCTATGTGGAAATCACTCCACAAAAGGAAGTAAGCCCAAAGCTTTGCAGAAAGCTTCAAACTTCTCCCTAGGCAGAGCCTTCGTGAAAAGGTCTGCAATGTTCTCCTGTGTGGGCACATATGCCAAGCTGATCTCCCCAAGAGAGAACCTCTCCCTGACATAGTGATAATGCACCTCAATGTGCTTAGTGCGAGCATGGAACACAGGGTTCCTCACAACTGCCAATGCGCTCTGACTGTCAGTGAAGATGGTGGTGGCAGAAGACGGGCCAACACCCAAATCAGCCATAAGGCGTCTGAGCCACACACACTCAACAGTCCCTGTGAAAGCTGCCCTATACTCAGCCTCACAACTAGGAGTGGCCATAGTAGGCTGCTTCTTGCTCAACCAAGATATACATGAGCTACCAAGCATGAAGCAAAAACCACTGGTAGACACATGAGTGTCATAGCAACCATCCCAATCTGAATCAGAAAAAGCATGCAAATCTGGGGGTAGTGATCCCCCCTTGGGATAAAACAACCCAAGTAGCCGAGTACCACTCAAGTAGCGAAAGATGTGCTTAACCGCCTTCCAATGCGTGACTCCTGGGCAATGCATAAACCTGCTCATCTATGAGAGAGCAAACTGAATATCTGGCTGAGTAATGCATAAGTAAATCAAGCATCCAACAGCTTGCTGATAGAGAACAACATCAAATGCATCTCCAGCATCATGAAGACTCAATCGTAAACCTGTCTCCATAGGAGTGGCAATAGGCTTATAGTCTTCAAGGCCAAAACGCTGCAATAATGTGTCAATATATTTCGTTTGACACAAAGCCATTCCACCGTCAACTTGCATAAACTGAATGCCCAAATAGTGATGCAAATGCCCCAAATCAGACATCTCAAATGAGGCATGCAAATCAGCCTTGAAATCAGCAATATGCTTCTCAATAGGACCAGTGAGCAGCATGTCGTCAACATAGATAACAATGATCAGAAGCACATCATTAGCACACTTAACATATAAGGTGCTTTCAGTTGGACTGTTCTCAAAACCATGTGCAACCAGATAGGCATGTATCTTCTCATACCAAGCACGTGGTGCTTGCTTTAAACCATATAATGCCTTCTTTAACCTGCACACTTGGTTTTCATGCCCTTTTTGCACAAATCCACGGGGCTGAAAAACATACACTTCTTCATATAAGTTACCATTCAAAAATGTTGTTTTAATGTCCAACTGATGTACATTCCAACCATGATGGGTTGCAAGTGCACAAATGCTCCGAACGGTAGTCATACGGCATGTAGGTGCAAAGGTCTCATCAAAATCAATGCCTCTTTCTTGCGCATAACCCTTTGCAACAAGCCTAGCCTTATACCTGTCAACTGTACCATCAGGTTTATGCTTCAGCTTGTATACCCACTTAGTGCCAATGGCCTTCTTGCCAGGAGCCAAGTCACATAAAGACCATGTACCATTCTTCATTATAGCATCATATTCAGATTGCATAGCAGCCATCCAATTTTCTGAATTCTGTGCTTCATCAAAAGAAACAGGATCATTCTCATCATAGAGACTAGACGCAGCCATAGCATAGCAATCTGATTCAAAGGAGGCACTATGAGAGCCTAAACGAGTACGATATGACAAAGCTGCATCTAATTTGCTGTCACACAAAGTCTGCACCAGCCATTTTGGCATAGTTTTTGCCTGCTCAATATCAACTCTCTCATCAACAAGTGCATCATGTAAATCTACATCAGAAATGGAATGATCTGCATCATCATATGAAACCTGCAAAGGCTGAGAAGTTGCCTCATTAGGACTAGCACTAGACTGTCCACCTATAGAAAGAGGCATCAAAGTATCATACATGTCTTTGGAGCTAACAGATGTCTCCTTCGTACATGAAAGCAATGGCTGAATAACATCTTCCACAAAGACAACATCATGGCTAACCAGAATGCGTTTAGTCTATAGATGATACAGACGATAGTCTTTACTTTCAGAACTGTACCCAACAAAAATACATTTTACTGCCTTATCATCCAATTTTCTGCGATGTTGTTCAGGCACTAGTGCATATGCCAAACAACCAAAAACACGCAGATGAGCAACAGATGGCTTGCGGTCATGCCAAGCCTCATATGGAGTGATAGACTGCAGCGCTTTAGTGGGACACCTGTTCAGTACATATGCTGCACACATGACAGCCTCAAGCCAGAAACTATGTGGTAAAGCCTGACTTTTGACCATGCACCTCGCCATCTCCATGAGTGACCTGTTCTTTCGTTCAACAACTCCATTCTGTT
Source organism: Ceratopteris richardii (assembly GCA_020310875.1). Taxonomy (NCBI): domain Eukaryota; kingdom Viridiplantae; phylum Streptophyta; class Polypodiopsida; order Polypodiales; family Pteridaceae; genus Ceratopteris; species Ceratopteris richardii. The sequence goes on along the minus strand of CM035408.1, from coordinate 38,020,104 downwards.
GAGGTGTATACGACACTGACATATCAATGTTTCTTGGAAATCTTTGGTCATCAAGACCTCATACATCCAAAGACTAAAGCCCTATCTTTGAGGATCGGAATTACTTTGTAGACCATTCTCCTACATTTCTACCCGAATTATTTGTTCACCTTAGCTTTCCAAGTTCTTCCAAAGAGAATTAGTACTAACTGTTGATATATTTAGGTAGTGATGTGTGTGAACACACTAGGACCGTCGGGGCACTTTTTTCCCTCTTTAGGAGGTTTTTTTCCCCCCGCTTGTATATATGCCTATTGCCCTAATGGGCTACTTATCTTTGTACATTCTCTAGTACTATACATTCAGTATTGTGTGTTTGTGCTCCAAACTTCTTCTTATTCCTTGTGCTATTCGCGTGTTTCCGCAGACGTCTATCTCCAACAATTGGTATCAGAGCAGGTCATCGCTTCATCTAGGGCGCCGTCGACACTCCTCTGTTTGTAGTCTTGGATTCGCACGAAATTTGGTGAGCATACTCAAGGTGTTTCAGAGATCAAAACTGCTTCGCTTTGTGGTGCCAAAATCGCGATCTGAGCTCGTTTCGGCCTCCGAATGCACTATCATAGCGCTTGTGCAGGCTATTTCCTCTTTTTGTGCCAAAGGTATATACCAGTTTTTGTTCGCCAGTTTAAGCGTCTCGAAGTCTGCTACAGGTCTAGCAGAATTCATCTGGGCAGTTCCGTTCAACTTTTTGAGATACAGTCAATTTTCTGCATCAAGGTATTTTAGTCATCGGCCATGGCTGAAAGCAGTGATGTATTCCATATGTTGGCTATTGAGGATAAGTTGGATGGTACCAACTACCCATTATAGGCTTATATGATGCAACATGTTTTGGTTGCAAAAGGACTGTGGAACATTGTGCAGGGTGTTGAAAGACGTCCTGTTACACCTGTAACGACAGGTACTGCAAATATAGGTGCTGGAGCTGATGAAGATGGTGTCGAAGATGATATTCCGTAGATTCCTGTTCATGCTGCTATTTCTGCTACACCTACTGCAGAGCAGATTCGTTGGGATGGTAGAGATGCCCAGGCACATGCATTGATAGCTTTGTCTGTCAAACGTGCCATTATTCCTCACATTCTCTCTTGCAGAACAGCTAAGGATGATTGGGATACACTTACCTGTACAAAGCTAGGAATGAGGCTTGTGTTGCTTACCTCCGAAAACAGTTGGAGAGTGAGCACATGAATGAAGGTGATTCTATGGAGAGTTTCTTAACAAAGATCAAAGACTTGAAGGAACAGTTGATTTCTGCTGATGAGGTTATACCAGATAGCTCACTTGTGCAAACCGTTCTGAATGGTCTTCCTGACTCATATCAGAGTTTTGCTTCTACTCTTCGGTTGATGATGAAAGGCAATCTGAATGCCTTATCATTTGAGGAGTTAGTCTCTGTTCTGTTGCAGGAAGATTAGTCCAGGCAAAACAAGTCCATTATGCAAGTTGCAGATCAAGCTTTCCTTGCTAGTCAGAAGGGCAAAGGAAAATGGAGCTCTTCAACTAGTAAGCAGAAATCTACTAATTCTGCATATTCGAAGAAGGAAGATAAAGATGAGAAGAAATCAGGAAAGCAAAAATTGTTTTGTAAGTACTGTAAAGGGAATGCTCAGATCATAAAGAACTGTCCAAAACTGGCAGCTAAAGAGGCAAAGAAGAAAGAGGCTGGAATGGTTGTTGCAGAGGCCTCTACACCAAAAACAGAGTCTGTAAATTTTGTGCAGGAAGAAGAGTGGGCGTTTACTATTGTCTGCAGTTTTGACCCATCTTCTCATGAGCAGTGCATGTCTGCAGTAGACTCATATGTTTGGTATTTTGATAGTGGGGTGACCAAACATATTACCTTGCAATGGAGTTTCTTCTCTTCACTCGAGCCTGCCCCTACAGGGAATACTGTTACATGTGCCAACAACTCCTCTTATCCGGTAGTTCTTTCACTTTGTTAGATGCTTTATTTATGCCAGGGATCAAAAAGAACCTGTTATCAGTTTTTGCATTACCCAGGATCGGCTTGGTTGTGAAATTTGTTGATGACAGATGTACAGTTCATGATCTGTCAAATGGCGATGTTATTATTGCTTCTGGCATTTTATGTTGTGGGTTGTATAAGCTCATAGACTATGAAAGATCTGTGAATGATTTGGCATGTGCAGTACATGATTCTCATGCTATGTCAGATGCAAAGCTTTGGCATGCACGCTTTGGTGATATGAACTTTGCTAGTTTGCTACGCCTGCAGAAATATGATATGGTGTCTTCTTTGCCCAAGCTTGAGGCACCTGGAAAACATGTATGTGAGGGTTGTATTTTGGGCAAAATGTAGCGTTCCTCCTTTCCAAAAGATGGTTCAGTTCGGGCTATGCAGAAATTGCAGCTTGTACATAGTGATGTCTGTGGTCCTATGCAGACACCCTCTTTTGGAAATTACCTTTACTTCGTGACTTTCATTGATGATTTTTCCAGGCATGCATGGGTATATCCACTCAAAGCAAAGTCCGAAGTATTCATGTGCTTTAAACAGTTTATGGTTTTGGCTAAAAATCTGTCAGCATGTAAAATGGGCACCCTCCGTTCTGATCGAGGGGGGGAATATATGTCTTCTGATTTTAATGCATATCTGGCTGAAAACCTACTACAGAGCAGATTCATTGGGATGGAAGAGATGCCCAGGCACATGCATTGATAGCTTTGTCTGTCAAACATGCCATTATTCCTCATATCCGCTCTTGCAGAACAGCTAAGGATGCTTGGGATACACTTCCCACATTGTACCAAGCTAGGAATGAGGCTCGTGTTGCTTACCTCCAAAAACAGTTGGAGAGTGAGCACATGAATGAAGGTGATTCAATGGACAATTTCCTAACTAAGATCAAAGACTTGAAGGAACAGTTGATTTTTGCTGATGAGGTTATACCAGATAGCTCACTTGTGCAGACCGTTTTGAATGGTCTTCCTGATTCATATCAGAGTTTTGCTTCTACTCTTTGGTTGATGATGAAAGGCAATCCAAATGCCTTATCATTTGAGGAGCTAGTCTTTGTTCTATTGTAGGAAGATTAGTCCACGCAGAACAGGTCCATAATGCATATTGCAGACCCATTGGCACTAAGTGGGTATACAAGCTGAAGCGTAAACCGGATGGTACAGTTGACAGGTATAAGGCTAGGCTTGTTGCAAATGGTTATGCACAGGAAAGAGGCATTGATTTTGATGAGACCTTTGCACCTACATGTCGTATGACTACTGTTCGGAGCATCTATGCACTTGTAGCTCATCATGGTTGGAATGTATATCAGTTGGACATTAATACAACATTTTTTAATGGTGACTTGCATGAAGAAGTGTATGTTTTTTAACCCCATGGCTTTGTGCAGAAAGGGCATGAAAACCAGGTGTGCAGATTAAAGAAGGCATTATATAGTTTAAAGCAAGCACCACGTGCTTGGTATGAGAAGATACATGCCTATCTGATTGCACATGGTTTTGAGAACAGTCCAACTGAAAGCACCTTATATGTTAAGCGTGCTAATGATGTGCTTCTGATCATTGTTGTCTATGTTGACGACATGCTGCTCATTGGTCCTATTGAGAAGCATATTCCTGATTTTAAGGCTGATTTGCATGCCTCATTTGAGATGTTTGATTTGGGGCATTTGCATCACTATTTGGGCATTCAGTTTATGCAAGTTGATGGTGGAATGGCTTTGTGTCAAACAAAATATATTGACACATTATTGCAGCGTTTTGGCCTTGAAGACTGTAAGCCTATTGCCACTCCTATGGAGACAAGTTTACGATTGAGTCTTCATGATGCTGGAGATGCATTTGATGTTGTTCTCTATCAGTAGGTTGTTGGATGATTGATTTACTTATGCATTACTCCGCGAGATATTCAGTTTGCTGTCTCACAGATGAGCAGGTTTATGCATTGCCCAGGAGTCAAACATTGGTAGGCAGTTAAGCGCATCTTTCGCCACTTGAGTGGTACTCGGCTACTTGGGTTGTTTTATCCCAAGGGGGGATCACTACCGCTAGATTTGCATGCTTTTTCTGACTCTAATTGGGCTGGTTGCTATGACACTTGTGTGTCCACTAGTGGCTTTTGCTTCATGCTTGGTAGCTCATGTATATCTTGGTTGAGCAAGAAGCAGCCTACTGTGGCCACTTCCAGTTGTGAGGTTGAGTATAGGGAAGCTTTCACAGGTACTGTTGAGTGTGTGTGGCTCAGACGCCTTATGGATGATTTGGGTGTTGGTCAGACTTCTGCCACCACCATCTTCACTCACAGTCAGAGCGCATTGGCAATTGTGAGGAGCCCTGTGTTCCATGCTCGCACTAAGCACATTGAGGTGCATTATCACTATGTCAGGGAGAGGTTCTCTACTGGGGAGATCAGCTTGGCATATGTGCCCACACAGGAGAACATTGCAGACCTTTTCACGAGAAGCATCACTATTTCAACCTACTAGCAGACTAGAATATTACTAGATTATTTGAATGATTACGTAATGGCTTCATCATAGAACACTTGTCTTGGTGCTCCAATCAATGTTAATGCTGCACCTATTTGAATTTTTCCACGTATATTTATTGAAAAGAAGCTAGATGGAACTAACTATATGCTCTAAAAGTTCAAAATTTCTACAATTTTGGACTCCTACGAATTACTTGACACTATCATGGGACCGACGGGATAATCTCACTACGGTTGATCTTACATATAACATTAGGTGGAAAAGTTGAAATTTCTAAGCTAAAAATGTTATATTTCTTTTGCGTGATTGTTTGCATGATTGGTTCTAATATTAGCTACGATATCTATTGAAATGCATGTAATGACATGTTATATGGGCCTTTGATAGATCCTATATGCACTACTAGTTTTCAACTTGATCTGGTTCTTTTGATTTTCTCATAATGACCCTAATATATTAAAATTCTCTTCTCCTTTGAACCTCTTAGGTCCTAACCATAATACAATGTGTTCATTCTTTTTCACATGTTTACACAATTTTATTTATACAAGACCTTTGTAGTACCAAATAAGTGGATTCTTAAAGCTTGTATACGAAGGGAGATCTTTCCTATGATTTACATATCTTTTTTATGCACACTTTTTTATTCATAACCAAATATGGTCCTTTGATTTGAGATTGCAATGATTTAAACTGATTTCAAAACGATTTTTTACTTGTCCTATACAAATATTTAGTACATATTTTTTGGTGCTTTTGATGAAGGGTTTAGGTTTTCTAGTGGAATGACTTATGATTTGAAGTAGGGACTTACTACTTGATCATTGGCTTGGTTAAATGGAGGTTTTTGAATGCAACTTGTATGCAATCAATTTGTGTTAACTTTGCAACGGCTCTACTCTTTACAAAAAAAGAGTAGTTGCTTTATTGATATCCACACAATCAATATTTCAGTTAAGCTTTTAACATTTTCAATGTACTATTTTCACGTTATATATATCTTTAAATTCAGGACTATGGCAAGTAGTCTACTCTTTACAAAAAAAGAGCACTTGCTATTTTGTTTTTGCACTAGGGTTTCTACCTTTTGTTTATAAAAAAGGTATGGTAAAAAGTTATGCACCAAGTTTAATCATTCAAAGGAGTTATTTTTTTTATTGTTTATTTTATAGAAATACTTTATTTTTTCTTATTGATCTTGCTCATACAAAAAGGGAACATTGGAAGTTAAAGGTTTTATTTGATCAACCAATAATTTTAGCTATAAAGCATTTATGTATACTTGATTACCTAAGAAAAAAGAGAAGTGATAAATGAATATTTAAAGGGGCATCTACAACACTGTAGTAAAAATAGGTGATTGTTGAACATAATAGTTGGGGATTCACTATTTATATGGTTTCCGTTTCTAAACTATTTGGTGAATTAATGCAATTCCCCTAGATTTTTCCTCTATTGATACAGGGTACAAAATTAAGAACAATTTATGAATTCCCCTTGCAATATACCACATCGATTTTCCAAAAAAAGAAGATGTGTAGATAATAGTGAGATTTTATGTTTACTAGGATATTTTGATCATGTGTGTAAAATTTTGTAGCAATAAGTTTTTAAATTCTCTCTCTAGAAAGTTATCACATGCAATTTGTGTGTTAAATTTGAGCATAAAGATGAAAGAATTAGAAAAAGTGTTGCAAGAGAGAATGTTCATCTCTCTAGAATTTTTTATTTTTCAAGGCTCAAAAGTGATATTTGGAAGTGGATTTGGACCTAAGGCATCTCTAACAGTTGTACAAGTTAAAGAATTGAATATTTTGTGTCTCACAAGCTTAAGCTAATTCCTCACTATTTTTGAGTTACAGAGCTTGGGAAGGTGCTGTTTTTAGGTACCTAAAAAAAAGCCTTGATTCATCTTATTCATGTTCATGGATTTAGAAAATGCACATGGGTATGTGGGTTATTTTGGATGATTGACATGTGTGTGAGTGTGTTATGGGGATTGCCTCTATTTTTGCAGGTACAATTCTTGAGGTGGACATGAAAGTAGATGCATGGGTGGTCTGGAAGTCTTGCATGAGACATGCAAAAAGATGCTATCTCTAAGAGTGTATATCTAGGAAGTCATGCATTGGTGGAAGGTGGAGATCCAAAAGACAAAGATTCAGAGTTAGGGAGAGATTATGGTCGTGCATTGATCATGATCAATATATTCTTCTATGATTGAGATTGGGATTGTGATTGGGATTGAGATTGCGATTGTGATTGGGATTGAGATTGAGATCAACTCAGGGATTGAGATTGAGATCAACATTGAAGTCATTTGATAGATTTTGTAACGTAGATTGTAATTGCTTGTAAATTTGCACAGATAATAAATTTTTCTCTCTCTTCTTGTTTTGCATATACTCTATTTTTCTTCCTTATATCTTGTTGTGCCAAATTCTATTATTTTGTGTGGGATTGTGATTGAAGATTAAGAAACTTGTTACAAGTGGTATCAAAGCGGAGTTGGATTTCGGGACAAGATGCAGGCTTTGAAGAAGAAGATAGAAGAGCAAGAGGAGCTTATTAATAGACTGGATGCAAAATTACATAAAGAAATATCCAACAAACAAAATGAGGGTGTTGGAGTTAGACGTCTACGGAAGCACATGAACAACACAAGGAAGAAGAAGAAGATTGGATCACAGCACACAATATTGAATGTATTACCACTAGAATGTACAAAGATAAGTAACCCATTAGGGCTATAGGCATATATACAAGCTGGGAGAAAAAAACCTCCTAAAGAGGGAAAAAAGGTGCCCCGAAGGTCCTAGAGTGTTCACACACATCACTACCTAAATATATCAACAAATCCCCCCTAGGAGCGATTCGGTGAACAAGGAGCTGGCACTCATGTATAAGGAAGTGCCTAGTCATGTGGAATCAATCCACAAAAGGAAGTAAGCCCAAAGTTTTGTGAAAATCTTCAAACTTCTCCCTAGGCAGAGCCTTCATGAAGAGGTCTGCAATGTTCTCCTACATGGGCACATATGCCAAGCTAATCTCTCCAGCAAAGAACCTCTCCCTGAGATAATGATAATGCACCTCAATGTGCTTAGTGCGAGCATGGAACATAGGGTTCCTTGCAACTGCGAATGCGCTCTGATTTTTAGTGAAGATGGTGCTGGTAGAAGATTGACCAACACCCAAATCAGCCATAAGGTGTCTGGCCACACACTCAACATTTACTGTGAAAGTTTCCCTATACTCAGTCTCACAACTAGAAGTAACCATAGTAAGCTGCTCCTTGCTCAACCAAGATATGCATGAGCTAGCAAGAATGAAGCAAAAACCACTAGTGGACACGTGAGTGTTATAGCAACCAGCCGAGCCGAAGTCAAAAAAAGCATGTAAATCTGGTGGTAGTGATCCCCCTTGGGATAAAATGGTCCAAATGGATGGGTACCACTCAAGTAGCGAAAGATGTGCTTAACCGCCTGCCAATGCTTGACTCTTGGGAAATACATTAACCTGCTCATCTATGAGACAACAAACTGAATATTTGGCTGAGTAATGCATAAGTAAATCAAGCATCCAACAACCTTCTGATAAAGAACAACATCAAATGCATCTCCAGCATCATGAAGACTCAATCATAATCCTATCTCCATAGGAGTGGCGATAGGTTTGCCGTCTTCAAGGCCAAAACACTACAATAATGTGTCAATATATTTTGTTTGGCACAAAGCTATTCTGCCATCAACTTGCGTAAACTGAATGCCCAAATAATGATGCAAATGCCCCAAATCAGACATCTCAAATGAGGCATGCAAATCAGCCTTGAAATCAGTGATATGCTTCTCATGAGGACCAATGAGCAGCATGTCATCAACATACACGACAATGATCAGAAGCACATCATTAGAATGCTTAATATATAAGGTTCTTTCAGTTGGACTACTCTTAGAAACCATGTGCAATAACATAGGCATATATCTTTTCATTCCAAGCACGTGGTGCTTGCTTAAACTATATAAAGCCTTCTTTAACCTGCACACATGGTTTTCATGCCCTTTCTGCACAAAGCCATGGGGCCGAAAAACATACACTTCTTCATGCAAGTCACCATTCAAAAATGCAGTTTTAATGTCCAATGGATGTACATTCCAACCATGATGAACTACAAGTGCAGAGATGCTATAAAAAATAGTCATTCAGCAAGTAGGAGCAAAGGTCTCATCAAAATCAATGCCTCTTTCCTGTGCATAACCCTTTGCAACAAGCCTAGCCTTATACATATCAACTATTCCATCAGCTTTATGCTTCAGCTTATACACCCACTTAGTGTCAATGGCCTTCTTTCTAGGAGGGAAGTCACATAAAGACCAGGTATCATTCTTCATTATATCATCGTATTTAGATTGCTTATCAACCATCCTATTTTTTTAATTTTGTGCTTCATCAAATGAAACAAGCTCATTCTCATCACAGAGACTAGAGGCAGCCATAACATAGCAATCTGATGCAAAACAAGCAATATTAGAGCTTCATCGAGTATGATATGGCAGAGGTCATGATTGATTGCAAAAGTGGGATCCTTACTTTGAAAATATAGGGGGAGGAACATCGTCTTGTAGGTGAGTGTAATTCAGGTTTTTCTCCTATTTCTCCTATAAATTTGATTAGGGGTATTCAAAAGGGTTGTGAAACATATTTGCTTTATGTGAATGACCTTCATGAGAAGAAGAAAGAAGAAGAAATACCCAAATATGTCAAAAAACTTTTAGATGAGTATGCATATATATTTCTTGATGATCTACTAGGCATGCCTTCTCCTAGGAAAATTGACCATGCTATAGACCTCTATCCAAGAAGTGATTCTTATTCTAGATCACCTTATAGGTTCAATATTGATGAATTGAAAGAGTTGAAGCTCCAAATAGATGATCTATTGAAGAAGGGGTTGATAAGACCTTGTGTTTCACCTTGGGGAGCACCTATTTTGTTTCAAAAAAAGAAAGATGGCTCATACAGACTTTGTATTGACTATAGGGGATTGAACAAGAAAACCATCAACAACAAGTATCCACTTCCACATATAGATGAATTGCTAAGTCAATTGAGTGGTGCCATAGTATTCATTAAAATTGCTTAAGATCGAGGTATCATCAAATTAGAGTAAAGTTTGAGGACATGCCCAAAAATACTTTTAGAACATGATATGGTCATTATGAGTTCATAATTTTGCCTTTAGAATTTTTTTGTCAATTTTTACAATAACAGATCGTGAACGCAAAGTTCACTTCAAGATGAGTGGTGCATAAATCATGGATTCATAAGGTAATATAGTAGGAAAATGCATAAGACATGATAACTTGTATGAGTTGTGCCTTAATTGCTATTGATAATAAAGATGTAAGCAGGTTATGACATCAATGATTGGGGAATCTCAGATTTGCAGTTTTGAAGGAGATGTAAAGAATAGGGATGGTCGCTCATTTGCTTGCAGTTTCAGAGTTGTAAGAACCTTGTGAAGCTTGCATGATGGAAAAGGAATAATGAAAGGAATTTCTATGAGAGACTAGCAATCAAGCTCAAGCTCCTCTAGAGTTGGTACATGCTAATCTCTATGATGAAATGTCTACACCTACTTTAGGAGGATCTTTCTACTTTTTTCTCTTAGTCGAGGACTATAGTAGAAAGATGTAGGTTTACTTCATTCGAGAGAAGGCTCAGGATTTTGAAAAATTTAAAACATGGCATAATTATGTGGAAAATGAATAAGGTGGGAAATTAAAGAAATTCAAAACAGATAGAGGAGGGGAATTCTTATCAACATAATTCAATAACTACTATGAGCATGGTGTAAAAAGGAAACTTACCACAACTCATACACCTCAACAAAACGGGATTGTTGAGAAATGGAACAGGAAAGTAGTAGAAATGGCTCACTATATGCTAAAGGCTTAAGACATCCCTGATTCATTTTGGGTAGAAGCAGTCAACAAAACAATCTACATCCTCAATCAAAGCTACACCAAACCACTAAAGGGGATGATCCCTCAAGAAGCATATTCAGGTAAAAAGCCTTTAGTTTTGCATTTTAGAGTTTTTGGTAGTTTCTATTATACACATATTCTTAATTCAACAAGGTCGAATTGGATTCAAAAAGCAAAAAGTGCATCTTTCTAGGATGTAATGAAGAGTTTAAAGCATATAGTTTATGTGATCCTAAGGAAAGGAAGATTTTTGTCAATCAAGATGTGGTGTTTGTTGAACAACCACACTTAGTAGAAGGTAAAAGTAAATCTACTACCTCATGAATTGGAGGAATATCTCACCTTGTGCCCATCAAAAGACATATTAAAGTTGAGGAGGAGGAAACATTTTATAGTGAAATTTACGTAGTAAAAAGAAAACCAGTTGTAGGTGCACATCATAAGTCACTAGCAAAGTGGGCACAATAGCTCTTTGATAACCACAATCCACACTTAGATATACTGGAATCATCCTCTGATGGATTATGTAGATCAAAGAGAATAAAGGAGCAAAAAAGAGCCTCATAACACATTATCAACATGGATCTAATGGCATGTATCATGGGCTTAGTAAAGGAGCCTACCACCATTGGAGAAACCCTTGATGATCTAGGTTGGAGAGCAAAAATGTAGTCTGAGTATGATAATATACTCAACGATGATACTTGGGAGCTACTTGACTTGCTTCCAAAGAAGAATCTAATCGATACTAAATGGATTTGAAAAGCCAAGTGTAAAAGAGATGGCACGTTAGAAGAGTATAGGGCAAGATTAGCTTCACAGAGTTTTTCACAAATTGAAGGTTTTGATGTTTGAGAAACCTTCACACCAACAACACACATGACAACTATTTCCACAGTACTTGTAGTAGCTACACAAAAGGCTTGACTTATTTTCCAGATGACCAAATATGGGGTCTCGGATAGTGGGGAGTTGCCCTAGCTGGGGGTGGTCCAAGGGGGATAGTAGGCCACTTGATGGGGGTCCGTTGCCCCGACATGATGGTAAAGGGAGGTCCAAGAGGGCCAGTAGGCCACTTGATGGAGGTCTGTTGCCCCGACACGATGGTAAAGGGAATATTCCATGGACTATTTCCTATCAAAGTTGGAAATCATTCATATTTGTTAGGTCAACTGAATCGGCCTAAGACGCATATGGGGATTACATGGTTGGTGGCTGCCCACATTCTACCACCCATGTATATCCATCTGTGGAAGGTCACATGTCTCCATTAGACTATATATACATGACCTCTGCACTACCCTAGATATTGACTTGAGCCAGCATACCTCCACCTTATAACTCTCTATCTAGAGTTGTTTAGATCACCATTTAAGCTCTACCTTGAGAGCACACAGGTGGACAACCCATCATCTTTGTACTTGTTGTTGGTAGCAATTTTTAAAAATTCTACTATATTTGTTATCTTCTCTGTTAGTGCTCCTATGTTCTCTTGCATAGCTACTTTCTTATAGAGAGACCATTGAAAGGGGACAAAAGTTCCCTTGATTGAATGTATTATTTTTGCTTTGTAATTGTTATGCTTGAATTTTTTAACACTAAAAGAATGCACATCATGTTGAGGCATCGTGTTTTCAATTTCATATTGTGTAAGCATACTAAAACTCTTGTGAAGTTTTTTCATTTTCACACATTGGGATTAGGTTGAAATTCTTTGGTTCACAAACATCTAAAGTAGCTATCTGCTTTCAATAAGAAATTGCCAATTTTTCTTGACCTTACCCAATAAACACATATTGAATTGTGTGTTGAAACTTTATTAGGATCACATGGCTACTATTTCTAGTATTTTGGAACTAGGACTATGCCTTCGACCATCTAGAGTGTTGAAGATCCTAAACGACTATTACAATGGGTCTAATGATCTTCATGATCATGTAGGCTTATTTAAAAAAGTTCGAATGGTAGAAAAAATAGCTAACTTTTTCATGCAATACAAAGCTTTTGGCTTGATGCTTGAATGAATTGCGAGGTCATGGTCCCAAACACTGAAAATTGAGATAATCATAAAGTTGGAAGATCTAATTGAGAAATTTATCTATGAATTCTAAAAAAGAGGAGTCAAACATGACTCCATCCCCTTGGTTTACAAATTTAAGTATCCGAGTGAAGAATGGGTAAGAATTGTGTCTAGAAGATTCAAAGAGTACATATATAAATGCCAAGATAATGAACAACCACTTGAAAAGAGGCTAATCTCTATGTTTATAGAAGGATTGACCAATGGGCACTTATGATCCTTGGTGTACATTCGTCGGCTCACCACCTTGGATGATTACACCAAAGAATGTGAATACTTAGAAGGTAAAACTAGCCATGCAATAAAGAGATTCACATATTCGCCCCAAAACCTTAACCTCCACTAGATCAGTAAAGTCTTCAATAAAGAAATTTTGATTTGGTAATTAAAAAGCTAAAAATTGAGCGAGTGAGAGAGCAAAAAGGCTTGATTTATGGCCAAAGATTTCAACCTCTTGGAAGTTGGAAGGTTGATAGAGAACACTCCACATACTAGTACCATAGGATGCCAAATCATGAGCCTGTGAATCATAGTAGGTTACCTCAAAACTAGTAGTCTTCTTTTCCCTACAGTAGTATTCTACTCAATCTATAGGTGAAAATAGTGAACAAGATTTTATACAAATAGATATTTAGTGAGGATAATTTGTGTATCAAGAAGAAATGTTTGCTTCTACAAATAAGAAAGTAGTATTCCAAAGATAATTATGCACTTCATTTGTGCTTGTTCCTATAACTCCATGCTATAGACGTGGTGGCAACCACTTCCTAGAGAATTGTCCTAAACCTTCTAGAACTATTACCCTCAACATCCTCAGAACACTTTGCACACATCACCTAAGATCAAGCAATCATGTGTGCCGAAAAAGAGGAGTCTAAGCGATGAATCAAAGATGAGGTAATCAACACCATTTGAATCATTCAATCTAAGATCATCTGGGTATAAGAAGAAGAAATGAAAGAGTTTGACTTGGAAACAATTCAAGGAGAAAATTATCAATAAGTGAGAAAAGAGAATGGGTAATCTAAAGAAGGAAATGTATGGTAAAAGAATGAAATTCTCGCAAAAAAACTAAGAAATTCATAGTCTCAAAAGAATTCTAAAAAAAAGATGGTTTTGTGCTAGGAGATCTTCTACCTGAGGATCTTGAGCTGATTTTCAAAGCATATGAAACATAGGTAAAGAGTAGACCTAGTGTGGAAGCTCATTGTGACAATTACCTTGACGCTCAATTAGATAAAGAGAGGCTTGGTGTGTGTAAGAAAATCATAGAGCTGTCTCGCAAAATCCTCAAAGAAGATAGCAGACTCAGGGAGTGCACATCCATGGATGTAGTTCAAAGTTGATTCATACTTCTGTGGGGGATGAGGGACTACAAAGGCATATAATAGAATGGAGCAACAAGTGTGCATCTTCTAGAAAACTCTTAGAGACTTGAACTACGCCTGATTCAATCAAATTTTTGGCCCAATATCTCATTCATAATGTGTCTAATGATAGGGTAGATGAAAACTTAGAAATAAAATTAGTAGAATTTGAGGTTAACGACAAATGGCTTGAAGAATTATGGAACCAAGTATGAGGGTTTTGATGGAGAAAAGAGTGTACAAATAATCAAGATCCACCCCTATAGGAAGTACAAGAAAATCATGAGTCATACTATTTAGATGAAGCTATAGATGAGCACATAGAAGAAAGTGCCTCATGGACAGATCTCTCAACAGGATATGGAGAAGAAGACAAATCAATGATGGAATTTCCACAATACTTCGGTGAGAATGAGAGAAAATCCCTCGGTTTCTCTCCCATGGCCAACATGAAAACAATACCAAGCCTGAAGTGCTTAAAGAATACTCACGTGTAATTCACCTTAATAGTAGAGGAACTATTGCATGTAAAGCCACACTTATGGAAAAAATTACCCAATTATGTGGATACCAAGACTATTCGAACTAAAATTTTAAAGTCTAAACCTGAGAAGGAAAGTTTGAGTGTCAAACAGGTGCCAATTAACATGGTAGGAAGACATAATGAGGGACATGAAGGCAATACTTGTCTTCCTATCTCATCCAATGAGCACACAATGAAATCCATTTTGGATATGAAGGAGGCATAGCAATCACCACAATCCATTTGGGAAAAGTTGAGAAAACTTACACCGCAATCCAATCGTTTAAGCTGAAATTGATTGAAAGGCATGGCAAAAGACCCATGGGTTTGCTAGAGAACATTAAATTTAACACACAATGGAGTAGAATTTGATCATACTCAGGACATTTGTAATTTCAGCCAAGCTAATGATTATGAAATGATTCTAGGTAGATCATTTATGCATCAATTGAAAGTGGTGTAAGATTGGGGTAGTAATGCTATATACTTGGAATTCACAAGGATTACCTCTAGAATTAATCTCACTACTTTCAAGCATCTACCGAAAAAGGTAGGATTAGGCAACTAAGAGGTGTGGTTGAGGACACTAAAGAAAGATCATGCCACATTTATTTTGAGAAATATCCAGATTTCTATTTAATAGTCTTAAAAGCAAATGCTATAAAAACATATTTTCATTCATGTTAATTTTTTTGAATCAAGAATGAGCTTATGTCGATGGATGATTAACGTACAAAGCTAGAAAAGGACAATGGCTCTCCGTCGATAAGGGTATGTTTATATATATATATATATATATATATATATATATATATATATATATATATATATATATATATATATATATATAAACACTATATATATATATATATATAGTGTAACCAATGTTCTTATGGTTCATGCTATATTGTTGGACCTTGGTCTTTTTCAATTAATTGATCTATTATTTTTCCCTATTATTGAAGAGTATATAGATGGTTGGAAGGTGATGACTTGGATAAACGAAATAATCTTAGTGTCCACCCTCTTATATACTTTGATTTTTCGGACACTATATGAATACCCTTTATTTGTATATGATTTAACAATGGTGTAGGTTTTCCTAATTTATTTTAAGTTGCTTCTAACCTAAAGTCTTTTCATGAAAAGCTCACCCTTGCCTTAAACGTAAGATTTTTTTTTTTTGCAAGTAATCATCATATCAATCTTGTCTTTTGTGAATCAAATGTATTTTTGGTTCTTTTTTATAAATAATGTACAATTAAGATAATAGTTTAGTTTATTTTGATTCTGGTTGGGTTATTTTCCCAAAAACTAGGTATAGAGACATGTGCAATTCTCCATCCATCAGTGAGGTGAGTATATGCTTTTGAACTACAATAGTGTGAGATTTATCTCTAAGAAGGCTAGCTTCTTTACAATTTTTTGTGACATTTCCATTAGCTATTTGCACATGCTTAGACTTTCGTTTTCTAATTTGCTATCAAGGTAACAATGGTCATGTGTTTCTACATTAGGGCCACTTTTTATCCGATCCTCATTGGCTTTAAACATCATCTGTAAGTCCTTAGGGAGTGGAGATGCAAGCACATAACCTACTTTTATCTTCTCAGAAGTGTTCTTTTCTTTTAATGCTACTGATTTCTCTTGGGAAAGCTCAATGCATATCTTTTGAAGTTCTTCTCTAGGCTTCCTACTCTCTTCTCCCATTTTTGACAATTTTCTCATTAAGTTGCCTCCAATTCAAGTTCCTTTTCTTCTTCTTCTTTTTCCAAATTCCTCGAGATTAAGATATTGAAAAGTGTCCAAGTTCCATAGTTCAAGTTCCATAGGCATGATTTTTGAGTGTCCAAGTTCCATAGTTCTTTTTTCCGCTTATGTCTTCATGTCTTTATGCTTAATTAGTGAGTGAAATCCCAACATAAAAGTCGTCCTTTCACATTAGAGACCGACACTTTTATTGAAAAACACTAAATTCCTACTGTTTTACAAGGCTTATGTTATAACATCTGGCGTTTATGCATCTAGAGGACTCCTCTAGTGCATTTACAAAGCTCTTGATGTAATATCATGGAATTTTGAAAAAGAAAAATTGTGCCTAAATTTGAAATTTCTTGGGGCCTGCTTTTCCTTGCTTCTTTCCTCTACAACATTCTCCCCCTCTTTGTCTTTGTCGTCCCATGAGAGGCTTTGCTTCTCATCTTTAGCTTTTAACCTATGGTAGATCTAGTTCCTGACTATCCCAATGATATATTTGTAGTGGTCCACCACCAACACCTGTGGAGGCCTTAAAGGTTCAGAGGCAGTGTATACTTCTTTAATTATTTTCCAATGGCCAAGGAACTGATCATAACTCGGGGCTCGACATATTATCTTTAGCTTGTTAATTTCTTTCCATTGCGTGCACCCAATGGTTGAGGTGACATCGATCCAATCACCTATCACTAGAGTTCTTCCTATGGTTAAGGTGACTGTGGTGAATCTGATCCAATCACCTTTCACTGGAGTTCAACATCCAAATGGGTTGAGCTTTTATTTCTTTGTTCACTTTCATTGGGTCCTCCCTGTTTCTCGTTGAAGCTTGATGCGTGCCCCTGTGGGGCTTTGTGCTAAGGGTGAGTCTTTTATTGAACGTTTTTGTGTTTTGATTTTCTTCTTCTTCTTCGTTTACTAGGTTCTCCCTCCACATGTCCCTCCTTCTGAACTCTATCATCCCTGATAGGTGTTGAATAGCAACGTGAGTAGGTTTGGATAGTGGTTTGCTCTTTCTGATTCAGTAGGTTGGCTTCACATATCATTAACTCTTTCCATTGAGCCGATTTAACACCATCAATTGGTGCCTGTCTATGATTTGTGCAAAAGCTTAGCTCGTATGCTACTAGTCGAGCATTTAAGTTTGAAGACATTTTCAAAAAGATTTCAGAATCCATTTCAAAAAATCCTGCAAAGAATGCTTCTTTAAACATCTGCATGTAGGACTTACTAGGAACTACATAACCCTCTGGTTGTTCCATATAGATCTCATCTGTAAGATCTCCATGCAAGAAAGCAGTTTTCACATCCATTTGGACTAGCTCTAAGTCCTCCATTGCAATGAATCCAAGCAATATGCCTTGGGTAGTCATCTTGACCACTAGAGAGAAGATTTCCTCAAAATCAACACCATGTTGTTGCTTAAAGCCCTTGGCAACAAGTCATGCTTTATACTTTGGAGAAGCACTATCTGATGTGAATTTTAGATTATATACCCGTTTACATGGTAAAGCTTTCCTACCCTTTGGAAAAGGTATTGAATCCCAAGTACCATTCTTGTGAATAGACAAGAATCCAGCTCACTCTTCATGGCACACTCCCACTTGACATGATCCTTTGTCTACATAGCCTCTTTCTAGCAAGAACGCTGTTGGCAGCAGTCAGGGAACCGAAGGAGCCACAAGACGAAGAGAGTCAGAGCGAAGGGACAGCACAAGCAGACACGGCAGTCAAAGAAGATCTGGCAAGTAGGCCATCTAATTTTTCAAGACATCAAGGAGTTGAGCACACAAGAAGAAAGAGCAAGTAGGGAGCTCAAAGAGGTGTATGACAAATCAATAGAGAAAACCCCTACACAAATAGTGATTTCCATCACTAAAAACCATTGTAAATATCATTTCGTATTTTTGCAGCTCCATTTTGTGCAAGCCAAGGAGTCCTTGAGCTTGAGGAGCTTTAGAAGTGTCTACCTACCAATTTTCATATTTCTTAGATCTCGTTTGAGCCCTCTAATAAGCCCTGGAACCTAATTTTTAACTAGGCCGGACACTAGGTCTGAACAGGGCCAAAGCTAGTCAAAAACTATAAAAGGAGCTAGAGAGCTCATTTTTGAGGTTAGATTGTAATTGAAACTAAATTGTAAGAGCTTCTTGAAAGTAATCTAAAAACTCCATTGCTATTCACTCTTTGTCTTACTGTGTGTGCGCGTGTGTGTGTATGTGTGTGCATGTTAGTGTGCTTCTCACTCACGCACTTGTGCTTCCACTTGCTCGAGGTCTTCATACCATCCTCACGTCTTCCCGGATTGACATTAAAGGAGGTGCTACTCATCACTGAGCTACACCAAATTTTGGCGCCGTTGCCGGGGATCGAGCTTTGAGGACGAGCGTGTGATGGTAAGACGTAGAGTTGACGCGTTGGAGTTGTAGGTATTTTCTTCACTCTCATCGATTTTCTTTTACTTTCTTCACCATCTTCATCACCATCGTCATTATCACCATCCCCCACCTCCATCTCCATCATCGCGAAAATTTCTGTTTTTTTATCATATCACCATCTCCACCTCATTTCCCTCATTTCCCTTGTGAGAGAGAGCAAGAGAGCGAAATTGTGTGTGCTGTTTTTGCATGTTTTCTGAGCTGTGTTGCAGGTACAGGCTGTATCACCATCCCCAGCACGCTGCGCAGGTACGGAATTCGAAGTAACTGTCTGTGTGTCGCCGGGTTCTGTCAATCGCGACCGACAGAAAAGTTGGTCTATTTGCTAAACAAAGTGCATATCCATGACCTACAGGCCTAGAGCTTCCCAAAAATGTGTTTAGCTTTTTGAAATTCCACAGATTTCTGTCAATCGCGATCGACAAACCACGACGGACAGACCTGTCAATCGCGATCGACACATCAATCGCGACCGACAGGGTCAACGACCGACACAGTCAACGATCGACACGGTCAACGACGGTTTGACCACGACCGACAGAGCCTACGCGTGACACGTGTCAATCGCGATCGAGCCATCAATCGCGACTGACAGCCCACGACGGCTCTGTCAATCGCGACCGACAGGGTCAACGACGGTTTGACCACGACGGACAGACCTCGCGACCGACCTGTCAATCGCGATCGACACATCAATCGCGACCGACAGAGTCAACGACTGTTTGACCACGACTGATTGACTTTTCGGAGCTCCTGTCAATCGCGATCGACACGTCAATCGCGACTGACAGCCACGACGGACCTGTCAATCGCGATCGACACGTCAATCGCGACTGACCTGTCAATCGCGACCGACAGACTTTGCGAACGCGTTAGAAGGGCAAATTAGGTCAAATTTTTAAGGGTAAAATAGTGGTCTAAATTTCGGCCAAGTGTGGGACAAACATTAGGGTGTAGCATTACATTACGAGGGCACGACCCAAGTAACTCGAGAAATTCCTGTTTGCCTGATAACCTAGATTAATCCCGTTTTAGCCCCAAAACCCTGAACTGGCATAACTTTCTCGTACAAAATCCGTTTGCGGTGATTTCTGTTTTGTTGGAAAGCTCGTGGGGAGCACAACCAAAACATCGACTGGTTATAGTTAAATTAAGATCAGGAATATTAGCTAGGGTATTTTGAAGTTGACCATACCCAGGGGGAACAAAAATTCAGGGATCTCTAGAACTGTGTTCAAAAAATCATAGTGCCAAGTGGTGAAGTGTTACCTGAATAAAAATGATTGGTTCTGTCTTTTGAATTTAAGTCTTGAGCTAACAGTGGGCCTTGTACAGGTCCTTTGAGAGCAGCGAAGGGTACGCAAAGCAAGAGTAAGTGCAGGCTTGGGAACACGTGTCCTGGGCACACCAGGGCAACAACACAAGGAAAGGACTTCAAGGTTGGAAAACCCGCAACACCCTCTGTCAAATCTTAGTTTAGGCTAAGTGCGGGTAGTGTTAGAAGTAATTCCAGGCAACGATAGGCACGAGATAAATCGAAGACAATCTAAGAAATCAAGTGCAAGTCGGGAGATAACCTGTGTGTGTGGACGACAACCTTAAAGGAAAGGGACCTAACGTGAAACGACCAAACTAAAGTGCGAAATTAAACTCAAGTATTCCTAAAGACGTGATATCAGACAAGAGTATAAACACAATAATCAACATAAAAAGGGAATTAAGTAATTGATACAAGAATTCAGAAACGTGGTTGTACCTGGGACAAATTGGGTTAATCAGTTAGGCATATGAACCTGAGATCAGGGCGACATCTAGTGAGGGAGAGACAAAGCCTTAGGTCTTCAGAGGCTAGTGTTAATCACACTGCTAGGTCTTGGGCCCAGCAGTTGAGCCACCACTCGTACTACCCTAGCTCTGAGACCAGTGAGTCAGAGATGTCTCAAGGCATGGACAGACCTACGGGAAGTTCAGGAGTGCCTTACTTGTACAGGGTAGAAGGCCCTTACAAAACACAGCTGGAATACCTTAGGACCAACCGATTAGGTGCTAGCATCTATGAGGACGGCTTAGGAAGAACTGTGGTACAGATTAAGAATCCTGATCAATCCATTGGACTAGAGCACCCAGCAGTCAAATTTGAAAACGGTGCATACCTGGACAAGGAAGGAACCATATACGTAGTCACCAGTCACCCAGATAGGACAGATGAATTTGGAAATGTAATCTCTGAAGCGGACTTAGGTGACCTAGAACAAGGAAACATGGGTGCAGAACCTAGAACCCCTCGAGGTAAATCGGTTCTCACTAGGATTATCACACCGGAGTGGATTCCCCAGGATAATAAGAGCATAGAGTTGCTCCTCAATCGAGAGACTGACGAAGCCTTTTGGAGGTACAAACCTGATCGGCCAACTGATATAGGAGCAATCATGATCTATGAGTTTAAAGATCCTGATAGCCCAGGTAGAGTGACCTACTTAGATCACTCTTCGGAGAGGATCTTTGTGGTGACAGAACATGATAGGCATGCTTACACTTGGAAGGGTGAATTCATTTTTCCCCAACCAAGATCGAATGTATCCTATGGTCACCCTGGAGCTGGAACATCCCAAGCTCATGGAATGCCAAGAGACAGAAGTAGAGATAGGCCAGAAGTAAGCTTTGCTAACCCAGTGGGCAGAGAAAGAATGAGGACGGAAACAAATAGAGTAGAGCCTGAGGTACTTAGAGCTCACAGGGATCAAAGAAATGCGGAGGAGTTCCCTTTACCACGACCTAGAGAGCACACAAGGACCTTGAGACCAACTCAGCTAGTTAAGTCCATGAAGAACTACTTTGATGGCACTGGAGATCCATACGATCATGTGGCTGAGTTTAGACAAGTCCTGAGAGCTGAACAAGTGGAGGATCTATTCACTCAGTACAATGCCTTTGGTCTGACCCTTAGGAACACTGCCCTGACATGGTTTCAGCCGCTAAACGAGAGGCAGTTCAGGAGCATAGACCAACTCCTAGAGGCTTTCATCATTGAGTTCTCTAAGAGTGGCATAAGACATAATACCTCCTCATTGATTCATAGCTTCAAGCAAACCCCTCAAGAGACCGTGAGACTGGCAGGACGAAGGTTTAGGCAATATCTTGAAAGATGCCCTGTCCCCGAGCTACCCACACCAGCTAAGCAAGTGGCTTTATTCTTGGATGGATTGCTAAGTACCAAATTGAGATCTTATGTGTACTTGAAGGACCCTAGGACCATAGAAGAGTGTGCACGCATGTGCATTGATATTGAGGATAACCTAGGGGAGGAGTTAGAGCTTTCCAAAATCTACAAAGATTCTGATGGTGCCTCTAGCCTCTCTTCCACGCATTCCACATCGATCGAGGAACTTGCAGAGAAAGTTGCTCAGAAACTAGGTGTTTCTAGCAAACAAATTCCGAGATTTGCCCCTGTGAAGAGATGCTACACCTGTGGCGGCGACCACATGGCAAATGTATGTCCCATTATGGCTCAACCCCAAGTAAATCCTAGTAGCCAGTACTGCACCATAGAACGGAGATACACCAATCACACCGCACAAGATTGCCCATACAACAAACAGGCGGTTAGGCAACCCAACCCTCAACCATACCCGCAGCAAGGAAGATACCAGAACCAGTACCCGCCACAGCCATATGGCAGGCCACAACAAAACTATCAACCACAATACCAAAACCAACAAAGACCTCAGCCAGTGTTAGCTCAACAACCCCCTGCCCCAGCTAATGTGATTTCGGTAAAGTATGCTGTGGCAGAAGAAAACCTGAATAGAGCTATAGTCCCTGTGACACCCTTGAACTCTGAAAGTGACCCGAGTGACCATAGCTTTGATTCTACACATGTGGATAGTCCCCAGGCGTACTACATGCAGTCTCCAGAACATGATGAGCCCTACTATAGTGAAGAGCCGAGTGAGCCTGGTTGGGAGTCCAACTACACAAACGTCATGTATACAAACCCCAACCCTCGACCCCAACCTAGGCAGGTAAGAACCCCATTCCCTAGGGGACCATGTTACAGATGTCAGGGAGATCACCTCATTCGTGACTGTCCCTTGCCTCCACCTACCCAACCCCAATCAGTAACGATCCAAGGCTATTGTCAGGAGTGTGGAAAGGAGCATCTCTTACGGGATTGTCCTAAGAATCCCAACAATATGCCAAAAATCACTCCTATAAACGTTATTGGGTTAGTGGTAGACTCCACAGGGAGTGTGACTTCCACTGCACCAGTGCAAGTGGTCACGAGAGCTCAAGCATTGCAGCAAAACCAAGCTGTAGATCAAGATCAGGGAAAGAGCCCAGAAGTCAGTGAAACGGAGAGCATAACCAAGAAGAGAACTCGAGCTTGGAGAGATAGTCGGGAAAGAATGAAAAGACAATGGGCTAAAAAGATGAGTGAACTTGAGGAAAGCATAAAAGAAACCAAAGCCAAGATAACTGAACTAACATCTCAAACTCCCTCTCACACTACCCCACCACCACCATTCCCATTGCCATCCGACCCGCCACCTTCCAACCCACCTCATACAATTCCACCACCCCCTAGAGCAGGATCAGTATTAGCTGATCCCACTCCTGAAGATATAGACATGATGCTTAAAGCATATCAGGCCAGAATCCAAGAAGGGCCAAATGTAACGGATCATGACAAGTGCTACCCTAGGGCTGACCTAGAGATAGAAAGAACCAAGCTTTGCGCGAAAATGGTCGCATTGGCTCAGACTATGTTTGAAGCTAGTCGCCTTTTCAATTACTCGGGCTCAGCCAAGACGCAATTACACTTGGATGGACTTCTAGAGAAGTTAGAGGGCATAATTGCAAGATCTGCCAAGGAAGAAAAAAATCAAGAAAGAAATAAAGCAAGCAAAAACATGACTCATTCCCCATTGGAAGTTTATGTGCCCAATTCCACGGAACCAGACAACCCCTCCTCCTTAGAAAGAATAGAGAGGCTAATTGCACAATCAGAAAAGGAACCTGCCCCTCAAAGAAAGGAAAGGGCAAGAGAACGGATAAGCCAGCCTCTTCAGGAAGCCCATGTGCCTCCTCAAGAAGCTTATCTTTCCCCCCAAAAGGCAGATGAGCCTCCCTCGAAAGCTCACGTACCTCCACAGGTTGCCTACATTCCTTCTCAGGGAGCATATGAGCCTGTTCGGAAAAGTAATAGAATAAGTAACCCTCCCCAGGAAGCTTGTGCTCCAGCCATCTATGAGAACGAGGAGAGAGCCAACGATAGAATAAGCCCTCCTTCCCAGG
Organism: Ceratopteris richardii; assembly: GCA_020310875.1. Lineage (NCBI taxonomy): Eukaryota > Viridiplantae > Streptophyta > Polypodiopsida > Polypodiales > Pteridaceae > Ceratopteris > Ceratopteris richardii. Next base: position 37,996,148 of record CM035408.1, on the reverse strand, counting down.
TTGCTTATGCGCCTAATTCTACGGAGCCAGACACTTCTTCTTCTATGAATCGGTTTGCACCAGACTTCCTACGAGAGATTCAAGAAGACAAATGGGATAACGAAAGTGAAGTCGCCCCTCCCTTTGAACTTGTGGATGATGCACACGACCAATTCCCACAAGACATCCCATCTATTTATGGGGAACATGAGAGTACTCAGTCTCACGAGAGATTGGACTTTGAATCCAATTCCATACAAGAGCTACCCCATTTCACAGGCCCATGGGAAGCAAAGTCCACGTGTATGAGAGCACCCACAGTCATGGTAAGAAACGAAGATTCAGTCATACCTAGGAACACAGAGGTAGTGAAAAACACAAAAGTGCAGTGCAATCTCAAGTTAGAAGAGCTACTCAAGGTTAGACCTGAATTATGGAAACATGTAGCCAAACAAGTACCAGAGATAGCAAAACCTCGTTCCCAGGTAGGATCACATAGGACAGTGCCAGAAATACCCTTGGATAAGATAGGAGATATGTGTGAAGGTGAAGAAGGGAACACCTATCTTCCCATTACCTATCAGGAGTACACTACCAAGGCAATTTTGGACTCAGGTGCAGGAGTTGCAATTGCCACCACTTCCCTATGGAAGCATTGGGGCAAGCCAGCACTCAGGCCAACGAGAATGAAATTGCAGATGGCCGATGGTCATATTGAGAGACCCCTAGGATTGCTAGAAGGAATAACTCTCACCACATGTGGTGTCGAGTTTGAGCATACATTTGCCATATGCGACTTCAGCAAAAATCATGCCTATGAGATGATTTTGGGAAGACCATTTATGCGACAGTTGCAAGTGGTACAGGATTGGGGAACCAACTCCTTGTATTTGCAACACTTGGGTGTTACGACCAAAGTCAATCTCAAGGATTATTCTCATAGAGATGTCCCTCCTATCCAATGGAATCCCATCCATAGAGCCAAAGATGATACAGAATCGGTGCATTCCATAGGGTCTGGATCCTCATGGATGCATGAAGACACTCACTTATGGATGTGCAAGGTAGCAGTAGAAGAAGAGAAGAGAGAGAAAGCCAGAGAGGTAGGTGCGAAAGAAACCCATAGATCAATCCAAGACCCAGCCTATGCACCTGTAGTTTTTCCAGATGAAGAATTTGAACCTCACGGTTGGGCAGAAATTTTAGCAACAATGGACGTAGCCATCAATGAAGAACAATGGACACCTCACTGTGATGAGGATGGCTATGACATTTCAGTCTTCTCCATAGAGCCAATCATGGGAGAGGCAATTCTAGAAGAATGCGAACCTAGCCCTGATGCATTTGAGGATGCAAGTGACTCCGATCTCGAGTCAATCATTATGGACCCACCATTTGCATCAGATGAAGAATACTTCCATGAAGTAGAATTTCAACCCCAGAGGCATGGAGAGATTACAAATGATGTAAGATTAGCCACACATGTGACCCCGAAAGAAGAAGGAAAGAAACGAAAGAAGAGAGAAGCATCACCAGAAGAGGAAGAATCTTTGTTTGAGGTCCCAGAAAATTTTAAGAAGTATGAGATAGATGACAGGAGAGTCATGATAAGAATGCCTAAACGAGAGGCACAATCAGGAGAGGCCTATGATAACAAAGAAACCACCAAGGAAATAGTAGTGGCCTTAGAAGAAGGAGAGGAGAGATGCACGTACATAGGCCATGACCTAACAAAGGAAGAAGAGCATGTGTTGATAGCCTTGCTAAGAGAATACAGAGATGTATTCGCTTGGAGTTACAAGGATTTGAAAGGTGTTGACCCCGATATATGCTCACACACTATCCCCATGACCTCAGATGCTAAACCCTCTAAGCAAAAGCCCTATACTTATAACGATAATTACGCTGCTAAGATCAAAGAAGAGATAGATAGATTGGTCGAAGCTGGATTTATCTATGAAATTGAGCACACTGAATGGGTATCCCCCATCGTAGTGGTGCCCAAGAAGAATGGCAAGCTGCGTGTGTGCATTAACTTGAAAAAGGTTAATGCAGCCACAATTCGAGATAACTATCCGCTTCCCATCACAGAACATCTCTTAGAAAGAGTGGCAGGCAAGGAAGTGTACAGCTTCCTTGATGGATTTTCAGGCTACAATCAAGTAGCCATAGCCCCAGAGGATCAGCATAAGACAGCCTTTGCCACAGAATGGGGCATTTTTGCTTTTAGAGTAATGCCATTTGGGCTTACCAATGCACCAGCTACCTTCCAGAGGCTGATGTGCCATGTGTTTAAGGAGTTCCTGAGGAAGAGTTTAGAAGTCTACGTTGATGATCTTTGTGCTCATTCCAACATTAGACAAACCCATATCCCCGAACTCAGACAAATCTTTGACAAATGTAGAGAATATCAGGTCTGCCTGAACCCAGAAAAATGCGTTTTTATGGTCAGGCAGGGCAAGATTCTAGGACACATTGTGTCAAAGAATGGCATATCTACTGACGAGGAAAAAGTGAGAGCCATAGCAGAGCTACCTAGGCCAAGGAATGTCAAGGAAGTACAAGCTTTCATGGGGCATTGTGGTTACTACCGCCGGTTCATTCACATGTATGCCGTCATTGCAAAGCCCATGTACGGACTTTTGACTAACTTTGAGTGGACTGATGAATGTGAGAACTCCTTCCAGGAGCTTAAACGAAGATTATGTTCAGCACCAATCTTGACCACACCAGATTGGAATAAGCCATTCCATGTTCACGTGGATGCATCCAATTATGCTATTGGATGTGTACTCGCACAACCTACTGGCGAAGGTAATATGGATCTTCCAATTGCCTATGCCAGTAGACAATTGAATGCAGCTGAACGAAATTATACCACTACAGAGAGAGAAGGCTTAGGCATGGTATATGCAGTCAAGAAATTTAGACACTATTTGCTTGCAAATAAGTTTAAATTTTTTACTGATCACCAAGCATTGTTATACCTCGTGAACAAGCCATGTAATACAGGAAGATTAGTAAGATGGTTTCTCTTACTAATGGAATATGATTTCGAGGTTGTGGTAAGGAAAGGGAGGACTCATTTGAGAGCTGACCATCTTTCCAGGCTCACATCTGGAGAAGCCCCACAAGGAGTATCAGACGACCTCCCTGATGCTTACTTGTTTAACTTGGAAGTAGTACCGCAGTGGGCTAAGCCGTTGGTACCAGTATTGACATACGGGCCTAACCATCCAGTAGTAAACACAAGGAATAGAGAAGTTGTGAAAGCCCAAAAGTACCACATCATGGCAGGAAGTATGTACAAGCACACGGATCAAGGGATCTTGGCTTGTTGCGTAGAAGAGGATGAGTACGCTAAATGGTTGCAATTAGCACATGTAGGTGCATTAGAGCAACACTACTCAAAGCAACGAACTTTACAGACCCTAAAAAGACTCGGAGTACATTGGCCAACTATGGAAGCGGATGTCCAAAAGTTGTGCAAGGAATGCCCAATCTGTTGCACTAAACCACCTGTGGAACACGCCACTCTTTATCAAGTATCCATTGTGCCAGATTGGAGTGAACCTCTAGTATCCTTCCTGAGGACAAAAACGTTCCCTCCAGATATGACCTTGGCTAGGAAAAGAAGCTTAGAACAAGAAGCCCAGGATTACTCACTCATTGGTGATAATCTATACAAACGTGGTAAAGATGGTTACCTAAGGCTATGTGTCCATGAAAGTGAATATCTCAAGATCTTGGAAACTGCTCACCAAGGTGTAGCAGGAGGACACTTTGGACCAGATAGGGTGATCAAGGCAATACTATTTGCGGGCTTCTGGTGGCCGACCCTTCACATGGATGCACATACCTATGTGAAACGCTGTGATGTCTGTCAGAGAACTCAATATCCTATACGTAAAGATGAGATGCCACTGAAACCTATGATGGGTGGACGTGCATTCTCTAAGTGGGGAATAGACTTCATAGGTCCTATTAATCCCCCAGCTAAAGGTTCCCATGCAGAATATATCATTGTTGCAACAGACTATCTAACTAAGTGGGTGGAAGTAAAAGCCACAACGAAGAACGATGCTCAAACAACTGCTAAATTCTTGTTTGAGAATGTATTCACAAGATATGGGCTACCTATAGAGCTAGTTAGTGATAGAGGCACTCACTTCTTGAACGAAGTAATTGAAAATTTGCTCCAAGAATTCTTGGTAATACATAAGAAGTCGGCCCCCTATCACCCTCAAGCTAATGGACAAGCCGAAAGCACCAATAAGATCCTGTGCAATGTGTTGACCAAGCTCGTGAATAATAAACGCTCTGATTGGGACAAACAGCTGCACCATGCTGTTTGGGCATACCGAGTCGCCTACAAAACGGTACTCCAAGCCACCCCCTTTCAGATGGTATTTGGCCAAAATGCTGTGCTACCCTTAGACTTCTTGATTCCTACATTGAGAATAGCACGTGAGCACGAATGGACAGGTCATGAGCTCTCCTCCAGGATCTTTGACCTTGAACGATTAGGAGAAACAAGACTGAGAGCAGCTGCAGGGATATATGCAGCTAAGAAGAGACAGAAGGCATACTTTGATGCCCACATTAAGGATAAAGGTTTAAAGTCAGGCGACTTAGTCTTAGTCTACACATTGAAGCAACATGCGAGGAAACTGGAGAAGAGAGGCTATGGACCTATGATCATCAATAGGATTTCCACGAGTGGAGCAGTACAACTAGCCACCTTAGAGGGTGATGTTCTCCCAAACTATATTAGCGGATGCAGAGTCAAGTTGTATCAGGAACCTCTCACAGAGGAAATGCTAAGTCGACTCAACACTGCTAAGAAACGCAAAGAGGAAGAAAAGCGAATTCGAGAAGAAGCTCAAGCAGAAGCCCTAGAACGCATACGAAAAATGAAATTAAGGAGACAAGGTGGAGAGCACCCTAGGCAAGATGCATATGCAGATCACGGATATGATGTGGCTATGTGTGAAATTTCAAGTGTTAACTCACATAGGATAACTGATCGACGTCCTTTCATAACCTTAGATATAGGACAAGGAAAGAGTGCAAGGACTGTAAGAGCCTTGATTGACTCAGGTGCAGCCACTAGTGCTGTTAAATTGTCTTACTGTCAAGAGTTGCAATTAATTGTCAATCCTGTGGAAGCATATCTCATAGGATTGGGAGGTGTGGAAACCCCTTGCATGGGCGAGGTGGAACTTCCCCTCTATATTCATGATGAGGCAATGACGGTTAAAGTACTAGTATGTCAAGATGAGGACCTCACGGAACCCCTTGTCTTGGGTCAAGATTGGATCTATGACCAAGCAGTCAACTTAAACCTAAGAAGTGGACTCCTTCAGGTATGGGTGAATCAGACTAGAATTACGATTGAGTTAAATAATGGAGCACTCAAGGAATTAGAAAAGACACGGACTCCTGGTCCCTCCAGGGGTGCACATGAAGTTGATCATGCTGTTCTTGTCCAAGGCTATATGATGCAGAAGAATGAAGACATCAAAAAAGGAGTCAGAACCACAATGGAACTCCCTTCTTTTCCAAAGGCCAGAAGGAGGCAGCAACTAAGGGCCGATCAATCACTGAAGACTCTCCGGGCAAGAGACCAAAGAACGCGCAAAGTAGGACAACTCAGCCGATGAAACAAATGTGGGTGCGGAAGGACGAGCTACCGACCGTAACTAAGTCGCAACAACGGTCTCAACTTCCTATTAGTAATCAACAACTTGATGCTAATAAGAGGACTCCTAGAGCCTCTATGGAGAAAATAAAATCTATTTGGGTGCCCAAGAGGTCGATGAAGGCTAGCCCACAGTCAAGACAAATTTGGGTGCCTAAGGCTTGCTTGCGGGCGCAAATAGCTACGCCGAAGCCACAACCTATACAGCGTAACCCATTCACTCGCACGGCCAGCATTCACTTGTCTTCAACACTCAAGAACATACCAAGGCCCATGAGCACAAACATACTCACTTGTAAATGGGTCCCTAAAAGGCCTCATTTTCAAGCCGATACAACTATAAAGTTCTCTAGAGCCTCTACGACACCAAGAAAAAGACCCATCCACTGCATTTGGCAGCCTAAGACCTGTAATAAACCCCCCGACCCCAATTTGTAAATTCGTCCCCACTTACTAACTGCATTAGTTTCCTAGGACTACCCACGAACTAACTACACACACTGTCTTCGTGCACTTACTAACCACTAACTCACCATCTACCTCATGTTAATGTTGCAACGGGGACCACAACGGATTTATTCTGTCCATTACGATGTTAACACGTGGTTCTATATTCTCACAGAACCAACCAGCAAACAGGGCCATGGCAGAAGCAGGTGCAAGTTCGCAAGCCGGATCCGGTGCCCAGATTGTGGACATAGAAACACTCCTCCTCGAGCCACATCTCACCGCAAGGCCGCAAGAACTTCAAGCAGTGCATGTGCTCCCCATTCAGGATCCTCCTCAAGGGCACACTTCTCAAGTAGGTAAGCATGCGCATTGGTTCAGTGATGTCGCTGGACCATTGGGCGATGGAACCTATTTCTGGGAAGCAGAATTGGAATTTAATGGCAAATGGGGTCGATACCACTTTTTCACGCGCGAGTTTGAAAGCTATCAAAACGCCGAAGTCATGCGATCAGTTTGGATCAAAGCAGGTGTGGACAGTTATTTCAAGGCCCACTTACCAAAGCCGGATTTCTTACGATGTTCATATCTGATCAGTACCATCACGCCAAGCAGGGCCAAGGGAGGCGACAGCACCTTTGTGTTGCCATCACTGCTGCCGGGTCATGAGCTTAAAAGATTCAAATTGACCCTCAATCTGGTAAGAGAAGCATTGGGTATGTATGGCATGCACATCCCCACAGAAAAGGAAACAATGGTGCCAAGTCGAATGAAACACAAAGATCTTAATAAGCTGAAGGATATGGTAGCGATGACACCTACCATTGCGCTTCACCTGCGGACCATCATGCAACATTTTGCTTTCCCCGCACAGGAAAGATTCACAATGCCCCCAAAGAAAATTTGGTTCAGTTTGTATCTAGCAGAGACAGAAAGCCTTCCCATCAATGTGCCACACTGGATCATAGATCAGATCCACCTAGCCCATCAGAGGTGGAACAAGAAGCAAAAAAATGTGCTTCATGGATGTTGCGCTCTCACAAAAATAATCTACCGATGTCTGGCCTATGATGTGCCTATTCAGCGGGCACTCATATGGCCCCGTGCTCAGGAATTCCAAAGAAGACTATCAGCAGCAGGTCCCCCATCAAAGAAAATGAGGGGGGGAGTACAACTACCATGTGCTCAACCAAGGGGAGCCACCACTACACCAGAAATTACCCCTCCCCAAACACGACGCGTTAGGCCATTCACAATCCGGTTACCAAGACCGAGCACAGATGGGCCTAATCTGGTATTCCCACCCGTCCCATCAGATCTGGAATTCCCACAGGGTTTTACTCTCAATGACCTCACGGATGAAGAAGTAGCCCGACTGATCTATGATTCTAATCTCGAGACGGAAACAGAACAGGCTCAGGAACCACAACCCCAAACAACAACAGCAGCCCCCACCCGACCCGAAGCGGTAGACGTCGACGTAGAGGAACAAGAGGAAGAACAAGAGGAAGAAGCCTATGAGGAACAAGAATATGACGAGCTTTCAGAGCTGGCAAGTGCCCCTGCGTATTCGGCACAAATCAAAAGACTATATCGAACCATGCAACTGGTTCAAGAACAGCATAAGATGTCACTAGAATCAGGCAAGAAACTCATGAACCAGTTGCTAGCTGAGGAAGGTGTGGACGAGATGTTCATTGAGTCCATAAATCTTCATGCCGACGCAGTAGGATTGGATGAGGCCATCCATGAGGCAATGGCCTACATTCACAGATTTGAGAAGAGGGTTCCCGTTCGTCCCAGGAGGTCTGGGAAACAAATTCACATCAATGTATCAGCACCAGGAGAGACAATGCAAGCAGACGAACATCAGGAAGCACCACTGTCACCACCATCCCCACCTCGCACCACACACTTCACTCCACCACATGACACTAGCACCACCTCGCCCACTACCACCACCATTGTCATGGGTATCCCACTCTCTCCGGGGATCCAATTCGGGGGAGTCATCATGCCCACTTTCACCACTCTGTTCACTGACGTCACATCCACTCCACCCACGATCCCCATCTACACTGTCACTCAAACAACTGACACTATGGCAACATCACCTGCCACAGCACCGCTACCTCCCCCCTTGCCACCTTCATCTCCCATCCCCCCTCCACCCACATCTCCACTTGCATCCACATCATCCACAACTCCCTTTCCCGCCCCCATTCCCCCTGCATCTTCACCCCTCCCAGCATTATTTAATGTAAATAGCATATTTTTAGCATTAAATCAATGTGTATATCAGCTCCAGAATGAGTACAGAGCTCTGGACGGCCGGTACCAACAACTGACAACACACCACCAGAACTTACAAAGGCAATTTCACATCCTACAAGAGGAAAATGCAGAGGTGAATCAACGCTATACAACGCTTGAGCAGGCTCACCACACACTATTGGAGACACCACAACCATCGACAGAATCAGGTGTAAAACAACTAGAAGCTTTGCTCGAAGTATACCAGGCCGATAACCTACGAGTCAGATGCAACTTGGCACTACTACGAAAACATATGGCCACAGCACTGGAAGAGAACAAAAGACTGCAAAAACAAAATGAAGAGAATCTGGAAGCGGCAATGGAAGGCTCCCCTCACGAGATAGATCCAGAGCAATTTAAAGCAATTCCCACGGAGACGATGAAAACCATTCTGGAAAGCTATGCAGATCTCCTGGAAGCCCATGATGACTTGGAAAGAGAGCGTGACACACTTCAGAGCAGGCTGAAGGAACAGGAAGAACAACCGAAGAGTGTCCCATCAACCTCCACCTCAGACGAAGTAAAGGCCTTAACCGAGCAGGTAGCAGAATTACAAAAGAGGTTACTGACATACGAGAGGCAGCCATCCCCTGTGGTAGAACCAGAGCAAGAAGAGCTAGTCCCTATTGAGGTAGATGATTCTTACGAGGAACCGTATGTTCCTATGCCAATGCCAGGCGGGCGACGAACCTCAGAGGGACTAGACACATTGGAAGTGGAAGAACCCGAGTGGCTTCAGACACTGGAAAGGACAGCGAACACTCACGAAGAACGGGTAGCAATTCAGATCCAATCACTAGCGAACTTAGAAGAGACTGTCATAAAGTCTGAATACTTCAGAAGCATGTCTCACCATAGATGGATCGGCACCAATAATGACCAGTATGTGCCATTCTGTATACTTTTGGCTGACTACAACGCGGAGATTCAACGACAATGTGGCAAACCTCCCACCTTTGCTACAAAATTTGGTCCAGATGATATACCAGAAAGTGCTAAGCGTGGGTCCATCCATCAACCCACCTGGAGAATTAGGCTTTTGGAAACGTATCCAGAAATGGTCCGAACCTGGAATAATATGCCGTTGTTTATTAAGTACAACCCTTGTTACATTCCAGTTCTGCGACGACGCACCTGGCCTGAATTCACTATAGCTGTCAGAGACATCAAAGCCTGTGCAAAATGGTTGAACTATGTTTATCTAGCACCTCCACGAGGACCTCCCACAGTCAATTACATGATTTCTACAATCCGTCACTGGAGTACTAGGCTACGCAATAATCCTGATGTGATGGCCCAGATGTGCATGAAAATATTTGAATTCATGCTGATCACTTTCAGGACGTTTAAAAACATTAAGGACCCTCACTTCTCAGGTGCAGGCTTTATGACAGGAAACCAAGATCTAGTGTATGATATGAGTACCACCCCGTCCATTGAAGTAATATATGCCTGGCATGCCAGAATCAAGTACCTCCCAGCCTGCTTTAAACAGACATTTGAGGAGATGTTCATCACAGGATTCTGGGAATATCACTCCGAAATCTTTATACCCAGACCATCACATCTCCTCCAATTATTTGCTGTGGAGAGAACTATTTACTCAGAACAATTAAGGGTGCCTCATCCAGATGTTCCCGGTCCTGTAAATTGGGATGAGCTGCTCACAGACCTAGCACGCGGATTGCGACTCGAAGAACACCACCTAGCCTCCGATGTCGTCCAATATTATGTTCAAAAATCCTCTAGACAAGGGTCTGTTAGGGGCGACAGACGCGAGAGTGGGGGGGGTGTTGGCAGCAGTCAGGGAACCGAAGGAGCCACAAGACGAAGAGAGTCAGAGCGAAGGGACAGCACAAGCAGACACGGCAGTCAAAGAAGATCTGGCAAGTAGGCCATCTAATTTTTCAAGACATCAAGGAGTTGAGCACACAAGAAGAAAGAGCAAGTAGGGAGCTCAAAGAGGTGTATGACAAATCAATAGAGAAAACCCCTACACAAATAGTGATTTCCATCACTAAAAACCATTGTAAATATCATTTCGTATTTTTGCAGCTCCATTTTGTGCAAGCCAAGGAGTCCTTGAGCTTGAGGAGCTTTAGAAGTGTCTACCTACCAATTTTCATATTTCTTAGATCTCGTTTGAGCCCTCTAATAAGCCTTGGAACCTAATTTTTAACTAGGCCGGACACTAGGTCTGAACAGGGCCAAAGCTAGTCAAAAACTATAAAAGGAGCTAGAGAGCTCATTTTTTAGGTTAGATTGTAATTGAAACTAAATTGTAAGAGCTTCTTGAAAGTAATCTAAAAACTCCATTGCTATTCACTCTTTGTCTTACTGTGTGTGCGCGTGTGTGTGTATGTGTGTGCATGTTAGTGTGCTTCTCACTCACGCACTTGTGCTTCCACTTGCTCGAGGTCTTCATACCATCCTCACGTCTTCCCGGATTGACATTAAAGGAGGTGCTACTCATCACTGAGCTACACCAAACGCTCACCGACATTTGTTATCATAACAAAATCTAAACATGGAACCTATCTATCGAGTGGATGTGAGAGACGTGCAGAGCGTCTCAATGGTTGTTGAATAGGAACATCTATAGACTGATCTGATCAGACATTCTCTTGAATGTCTCTATGTGCAACATTTTTATGCATGCTAACTAGAGGACTAGTATCATCAAACACCACTCCTAACTTCAACCCCCTTAATGGGCTGCTTATGCATCTTAGACTCATTGAAAATTACATCACTACTTCTGATCATTCACCGTGTTTTAGGATACCATAAGCAATATCATAATTGTCCTTCTTGACCATATCCAAGAAAAATGCATTTCTTTGACTTATGGTCCAACTTTTATCTAAGATTCTTGGGTATATGAGCATATGCTTCACACCCAAAAACTCGAAGATGATCATAATATGGTGGTTTCCTTGTCCACAACTCTTGTGACACTTTCAGACCTTTGGAAGTACTAGGTGAAAGGTTAATCACATGAACTACAATCAATACTGCTTCTGCCCAAAAACCTTGTGAGAGGTTTGCATGATGCAACATAGAAACTACTCTATCTTGAATAATTATATTCATCCTTTCAACTACACCATTCTATAATGGGGTATAAGGAGTTTTAAGCTCTCTATGAATCCCTCTAGATTGACAGAAAAGGCTGAATTCATGTGAGGTATATTCACCCCCATTATCTGAACGTAAAGCCTTAAGCTTAGTTCCTTTTTCAGTCTCAATTGAAGCAAGCCATTTTCTAAAAGTAGGGAATACCTCATACTTCGATTTGATAGGATATACCCAAACTATTCTGGTACCATCATCTATGAAAGTGACAAAGTAAAGAGAACCACCTAAGGGCCTAGTGAGCATAGGACCACAAACATATGTATGAACAAGATCTAAAGGCTGAATTGAAGAGTCAATGTGCGTTCTATGCACATTTCTGGTTTGCTTTCCATATTGACAATGCTCACAAAATGAAAAATCACATAAAGATAACACAGGTAAGTAGCGAGAATGAGAAAGATTTTCCATTCCACTACGAGATATATGGCCCAAACAACCATGCCAAATACAAACCATAGGCTATTTAGTAATAGCTAACAAGTGTTCTTTATGTGATACAAATAAAGGATAAAGTGAACCAACTTTTGTTCCTTTTGCAATAACCATATTTCCCTTTGATCTACGAAAGGACTCAACATAGAAGACCACCTTATAACCAAGGTCATCAAGTTGACCAACTGACATCAAACTGCATGATAATTGAGGTACATGGTGTACATTATGCATACTAAATTTTGAACCATCAATGAACTGCACAACTACATCTCCAATCCCCACAACGTCACACTGGTAAGAGTCACCAAGTCTCACAGTACCAAGAGACTTTGCTTCATAATTAGAGACCCATTCTATGTGTGGTGTCACATGGAAAGAAGCACCAGAATCTAGCAGCCATGTGTGGGAAAGAGAATTAACCATAAGAGTGTCACTTGGCACAGTACTATCAAGTGTAAACACATCAGAATCATCAGAAATAGCATTAATTTCTTCAATCTTCACAGTCAAAGTAGATGGTGCAGGTAACTGTTTAACATGCCCATCAATGTTTTGTCCTTTACCTTTAGCATTCTTTAATGCATAATAGTCTTTCTTCATGTGTCCTTTCTTATGACAATAATGGCATTCAATATCCCTCTTCCTTGATTTACTTCTACTCTTATTTAGTTGACCATTCTTTTCCTTGTTCTTGCTCTTGCTATGTTGCTAATTCTTTCCTTGGTAAGAATCACGAACATTATATGCATCTCCACTCTGAGTGCCAACCATAGATTATCTACGAATCTCCTCACTCAAGAGTGCTCCACATATGTCATCATAGACGAGTTTACCACTGGGTGCACTATTGCTAATAGTTGTGCAAAACATAATATAGCATGAAACTCATTTAGATGAGCAGCAACACTATCTGTGTCCTTCATGCAAAGGTCATATAATTTTTTCATTAGATACACTTTATTTGATGTTGTCTCTTTTTCATATGTATTGCATAACTTCTTCCAAAGCTCCTTTGCACTTTCATAGTCTAATAATGTAAAGTAAACATTATCTGGTAGGTGCAAGCGAATGGTAGACCTAGCATTTCATCTAACTCATCCCAATCATCTTCATCCATGTCAGCAGGCTTCTTTGAAATCCCATTCACTGGCTTCCATTGCCTCCTTTGAATCAACACATCTTTAATATGATTATTCCATAGAGCAAAGTTTGTGCCATCAAATTTTTGGATCTCAAAATGGTCTTTTCCCTGCAAGTTATAGCTCCTCCTCGGAACACTAGCACTAGACCTTGATCCACCAGATGTGGTTGAGACCTTTGATGCCATGATAGTAGAGAACTGAATAGAATGATAATGGAGCTAGAGGGTCCAAACACCAACAAATAAGTGTATCAAGGAGTAAATCGACCATTGTATAGTTGACAAAACCAAAAATCTGGAAAGATTTTGCCAAAGTATCCTTTGCAAAATGAGTGTATGACTAGTGTCAAAATATCATAAAACTACAAGTATTGACATGTTTACCTGCGTAGTGAATCACTGACTCCACTGCATATAATCAGTTACCCAATAGAAGCCAACTAGGCTTATCGAGCACCTATGAACTATGATACACCTCCTATGGTGCGGTTGGGTAAGTCTTCCACCTACATCACCGAATCTAAGTGTCTCCTAGTTAAGAAAACCTCACCATGACCCTCTTTATCAAACATAAAAGGCTTTATGCAAAAAGGTAACCGTTGCAGAATACGCAAAAAATCACAGTACACAGGGAGCATGAACATAGACTTCTTAGGTGTTACAAATGCGGTCAAACTTACAATCTGTGGTTGACCACGCCACTATATGCTTTATTAAAGAACATATAAAAAGAAGTGTCCGATGGCCATTTGGCCTTTCACATGGACACTAACGGTAACATATCCCCTGCAAATTGAGCAATCAAAACAAGATAATTAGTAGCAAAAGAAGAATGAATAACCTGTCACCACCTATCACTAATCCAACAAAAGATAATGGCAAATACACATGCTAGAAATATATACCAACACAATGGAGATACACCCCCACTCAAGAATGAATCTTGTAAAATGGTTCAACCTATGATCAAGTCCAAGTGAATTGATATAAGCAAGGATCCAAAGCTATCACACAAGCTTCAAGGATCCACTGGAGGACTCTTCTAGCATAAAAGCTGGCAAAATATCGACAGTATCTCCTCTGTAAAATGGACTCTGAACCAAAATAACCATGTGGGACTATATTGTCCACTAATGCCAAACCATTTTGTCAACCACATATAATGATCAATGACAATATGGCTCAAGACAAAGCCAACATATGTGACAAAATGATATATAGTTGAGGCTCCAATTGGAGCATGTACCTGCACAAAAACAAGAATATAAGTACTAACCAAGTTCCAAAATCAACTCTCATAAATTGTGGAAACTGGCATGTAAAGCCATACCCAAGTGCTATAAATGAGATATAGATCATAATGTTACTATACATCCATTGACAATACTATGATCAAACTCATGATGACATAAATCTAAAAGGTATACCACAATGCCATCTCACATGCCAAACACTTGAGAACATCATGGTCTACTCTCATATGGAGGAGCTACCACAATCATCATACATGGACAATGCCTTTAAGGTCTAAAATAAGAGCTCGCACACCAAGAAGTATCTCTTGCAGAAGATCCAAATCAAAGTGAAGCTCCAAAAGTATTTAGGGTTTCAATGGTGAAAAATTGAAGCTCTTTGTTTTGTTGTTTCAGGGTTGATTACATCTTAATTTTTGCTCTTCATAAAACTTGAATAGATCTTTCTTGCCTACACAACAACACTTAGAACACCTCAATCAGAGGTGCATTGCTCAAGATATAAGCAAAAGAGCATCTATTCTCATTTTCATCTTCTCCTATAACATTGTTGCTTTGTATTCTACATTTTCGGTGCCCTAGATCTCTGAATCTTGCTACAAAATTGTAGATGATTTCATAAGCTATGCACAAAAATTGGAATCACTTCAATCCAACCTCTAAAACTCAAATTAGAGCCAAAACTTTGAGCTACTGTTTGAGTGATTGTAGATTTGACTTCTACATCACTTTGAGTTTTCTGAATTTTCAACGGTCTAAAACTCGGAGTTACATTCTACATTCTTCTATGAACTTGTATCTCTCTATGAAAGCTACATAGAAAACTTTAAATCACATAAATTTGAGCTTTTAGCTTGAGTTATGGCCAAAATACCAAAGTCTTGTCAAGAAGGTACCGACTTGTAGATTCATCTCTTGTACCCTAAGCTTCAATTGAAGCTTCGTGCACACCAGCCTCCAACAAACTCTTGACTTTGGTGGGTTGAGCAAGATGATCAAGGAGGAGATGGGGGGAGAGTGAGGAGAGGAGATACATGCACACATGCATAGGAGCCTCAAAACCCATATAATGATCTCCTTGAGGGAATGCTCTATAAATGAGCCGGTTTATGCATTGCCCAAGATTCAAGCATTGGCAGGTGGTTAAGTGCATCTTTCGCTACTTGAGTGGTACCTAGCATCACTACCATGAGATTTACATGCTTTTTTTGACTTTGATTGGGCTAGTTGCTATGACACTCGTGTGTCCGTTAGAGGCTTTTGCTTCATGCTTGGTAGCTCATGTATATCTTGGTTGAGCAAGAAGCAGCCTACTATGGCCACTTCTAGTTGTGAGGCTGAGTATAGGGCAGCTTTCAAAGCAACTATTGAGTGTGAGTGGCTCAGATGCCTTATGGCTGATTTGGGTGTTGGTTAATCTTCTACCACCACCATCTTCACTGACAGTCAGAGCCCATTGGCAATTGCGAGGAACCATGTGTTCCATGCTTGCACTAAGAACATTGAGGTGCATTATCATTATGTCAAGGAGAGGTTCTCTATTGGAGAGATCAACTTTGCATATGTGCCCATGTAGGAGAACATTATAGACCTTTTCATGAGGTCTTTGCCTAGGGAGAAGTTTGAATCTTTCTGCAAAGCTTTGGGCTTACTTCCTTTTGTGTAATGATTCCACATAGCTTGCCACTTCCTTATACATGAGTGCCAGCTCCTTGTTCTCCGCATCACTCCCAAGGGGGATTTGTTGATATATTTAGGTAGTGATGTGTGTGAACACACTAGGACTACTGAGGCACTTTTTTCCCTCTTTAGGAGGTTTTTTCCCCCTGACTTGTATATACACCTATTGCCCTAACATGTCACTAATCTTTGTACATTCTAGTGGTAATACATTTCAGTATTGTGTGTTGTGCTCCAAGCTTCTTCTTCTTCCTTATGTTGTTTCACGTGCTTCCGTAGGCGTATTCTTCCCTGGGAGTGATGCGGTGAACAAGGAGGTGGCACTCATGTATAAGGAAGTGGCAAGCTATGTGGAATCAATACACAAAAGGAAGTAAGCCCAAAGCTTTGCAGAAAGATTCAAACTTCTCCCTAGGCAAAGACTTCATGAAAAGGTCTATAATGTTCTCCTGCATGGGCACATATGCTAAGTTGATCTCTACAATAGAAAACCTCTCCCTGACATAATGATAATGCACCTCAATGTTCTTAGTGCAAGCATGGAACACATGGTTCCTCGCAATTGCCAATGGGCTCTGACTGTCATTGAAGATGGTGGTGGTAGAAGATTAACCAACACCCAACTCAGCCATAAGGCATCTGAGCCACACACACTCAATAGTTGCTATGAAAGTTGCCCTATACTCAGCCTCACAACTAGAAGTGGCCATAGTAGGCTGCTTCTTGCTCAACCAAGATATACATGAGCTACCAAGCATGAAGCAAAAGCCACTAGTGGACACACGAGTGTCATAGCAACGAGCCCACTCAAAGTCAAAAAAAGCATGTAAATCTCATGGTAGTGATGCTAGGTACCACTCAAGTAGCGAAAGATGCACTTAACCACCTGCCAATGTTTGAATCTTGGGCAATGCATAAACCTGCTCATCTGTGAGATAGCAAATTGAATATCTGGCCGAGTAATGTATAAGTAAATCAAGCTTCCAATAACCTGTTGATAGAGAACAACATCAAATGCATCTCCAACATCATGAAGACTCAATTGTAAACCTGTCTCCATAGGAGTGGTAATAGGTTTGCAGTCTTCAAGGCCAAAACACTGCAATAATGTGTCAAATTATTTCGTTTGACACAAAGCTATTCTGCCATCAACTTGCATAAACTGAATGCCCAAATAATGATGCAAATGCCCCAAATCAAACATCTTGAATGAGGCATGTAGATCAGCCTTGAAATCAACAATATGCTTCTCATGAGGACCAATGAGAAGCATGTCATCAACATACACAATAACCATCAGAAGCACATTATTAGCATGCTTAACATATAAGGTGCTTTTAGTTGGACTATTCTCAAAATCATGTGCATTCAGATAGGCATGTATCTTTTCATACCAAGCATGTGGTGCTTGCTTTATACCATATAATGCCTTCTTTAACCTGCTCACCTGGTTTTCATGCCCTTTCTGCAAAAATCCATGAGGCTAAAAAACATGCCAATGGCCTTCTTGCTAGGAGGCAAGTCAAATAAAGACCAGGTACCATTTTTCATGATAACATCATATTTAGATTGCATAGTAGCCATCCAATGTTTAGAGTTTTGTGCTTCATCAAACGAAAAAGGTTTAGTCTCTTCACAAAGACTAGAGGCAGCCATAGCATAGCAATTTGATGCAAAAGAGGCACTATGAGAGCTTGAACAAGTATTGTATGACAAAGGTGCATCTAATTTGATATCATGCAAAGTTTGCACCAGCCATTTTGGCATAGTTTTTACCTCCTCAATATCAGCTCTCTCATCAACACGTGCATTGTAAATCTACATCAGAAATAGAATGATCTACATCATCACATGAAACCTATAAAGGCTAAGAAATTACCTTCACTAGACTGTCCACCTATAAAAAGAGGCAGCAAAGTACCATACATGTCTTTGGAGCTAACAGATGTCTCCTTTGTACATGAAAGTAAAGGCTGAATAGCATCCTCCACAAAAACAACATCATGACTAACCAAAATGCATTTAGTCTATGGATGATATAGACGATAGCCTTTGCTTTCAAAAATGTAGCTTTATCATCCAATTTCCTGTGATGTTGTTCAAGCACTAATGCATATGCTAGACAACCAAAAACACAAAGGTGAGCAATATATGTCTTATGACCATGTCAAGCCTCATATGGAGTGATAGATTGCAGTGCTTTAGTGGGACACCTATTAAGTACATATGTTGCACACATGAGAGACTCAAGCCAGAAACTATGTGGTAAAGCCTGACTCTTGACCATACACCTCACCATCTCCATTAGTGAGTTGTTCTTCTGTTCAACAACTTTTTGTTGAGGTGTATACAACACTATACTGTTGAGCCCATAAAAGTCATATTGATAAAAGTCAACCATATTCAAAGTCAAAGGATCAAAGGCAAAGGGATCAAATTTAATATATTCAAGGTCAAAGTCAACATGGTAGAAGTCAAAGGGTTCAAAGTTCGGGTGTCAAGGTGCACAGGTAGTGCACAATTAATTGTTCACAAAGGTTATAATTGTAGAAAGTTAGTTGTAAGTTGCAGAGTGTATTTTTGTAATTCTCTAAGGTTCAAAATGTTTTTAAAAGTGTTTGGAAGGTTTAGGTGAATCCTCTCCTAGGTGCACAATTGTGGAATTAGAAGGAAAAAGTGAAGGTATGTGAAGCGGCAGCGTACGAAGAAGTGAAAGTATCGCCCCCCAATTAAAATTTTTGTTTTTAGTCTAAAGTCACTACATGACAAAACAGGGATTCATTGGCTGCCCACTTTTGGAGACAATCTTGGGACATCAAAGTGAGCACCAAGATACTCTAGCAGTTAGGAGCATACGTGAACCGGCACTCAAATCAAGGAAAGGCATTATTCTTGGTTAGACTAAGCAAGGTGAGCATAGTCTACACCAAGAGAAGTGCAAGAGACATACAATGAGTGTGCGACACAGAGAAGTGAAGTGCAAGGTGTGCAAGAAGAGTGACTTAGAAGTGTGCAGAGAAGTGCTAAGCCATGCAACCAAAGGTCACAAGGTTCCATTGGAGATGGCGCGTCGACAGAAGGTGTCCATCCCTCCCCCTATTGGAAGCAACTCTTGACTTGTTCTTCTGTTCAGTAACTCCATTCTGTTGAGGTGTATACAGCATTGTACACTGATGTTTCATCCCACGTTCAACCAATGCATTTAAGTCAAAAGACATATATTCCCCCCTCGATCAGAATGGAGGGTGCCTATTTTATATGCTGAAAGATTTTCACACAAAACCAAAAACTGTTTGAAGCACATAAACACTTCAGACTTTTCTTTCAATGGATACACCATGCATGTATGGAAAAATCATCAATGAAAGTCATGAAGTAAAGATAGTCCCCAAAACAGGGTGTTTTTATAAGACCAAAGACATCACTGTGAACAAGCTACAATTTCTGAGTAGCTCGAATTGAACCATCTTTTGGGAATGAGGATCGATGCATTTTACCAAAAATATAACCTTCACATACATGTTTACCAGGTGCCTCAAGTTTGGGTAGAGAGGACACCATTTCAGATTTCTGCAGGTGTAGCAAACTAGCAAAATTCAGATAACCAAAGCATGCATGCCAAAGTTTTACATCTAACATAGCCTGAGAATCATGTACTGTACATGCCAAATCTTTCCAAATTTTTCATAGTCTATGAGCTTATATAGTCCATGAAATAAAATTCCATAAGCAATAATCACGTCGCCATTTGACAGATCATGAATTGTACATCTATTATCAACAAATTTCACAACCAAGCCAATCTTGGCTAAAGTTGAACTTTTGATAATAGATTTTTCTTGATCCCTGGCACAAATAAAGCATCCAAAAAAGTGAAAGAACTACTATCAATAGTAGTTAGAATGATCTTATCAACTCGCATGATAGGATAAGAGGAGTTGTTGGCGCATGTGATAGTATTCCCTGTAGGGGAAAGCTCAAGTGAAGTGAAGAAACTACACTGCGAGGTAATATGTTTGGTTGCCCCACTATCAAAGTACCAAACATCTGAGTCTACTGCAGACATACACTATGCATGAGAAGATGGGTCAAAACTACAAATAGTAGTGAACACCCATTCTTCATTCTGCACAAGATTTGCAGACTTTGTTTTTGGTGTAGAGGCCTTTGCAACAACAATTCCAGCCTTTTTTTTCTTTGCCTCTTTTGTAGCTAGCTTTGGACAGTTCTTTATGATACGATCGTTTCCTTTACAGTAATTATAAAAGAATTTCTGCTTTTTTTCTTTCTTCTCATATTTGTCTTCCTTCTTCAAATGTGCAAAATTCGCAAATTTTTGCTTACTAGTATATGAGCTCCATTTACCTTTGCCCTTCTGACTAGCCAGGAAAGCTTGATCTGCAACATGCATAATGGACCTGTTCTACCTAGATTGATCTTCCTGCAACATAACAGAGACTAACTCCTCAAATGTCAAGGCATTTGGATTGCTTTCATCATCAAACAAAGAGTAAAAGCAAACGTCTGATATGAATCAAGAAGACCATTCAGAACGGTCTACACAAGTGAGCTATCGTGTATAACTTCATCAACAAAAATCAACTATTCCTTCAAGTCTTTGATCTTAGTCAGAAAACTATCCATAGAATCACCTTCATTCATATGCTCACTCTCTAACCATTTTCTTATGATGGCTAGATTCTCGATTTAAAAATGGAAATTCATAAGCAATAAAGGTTGTGGGAAGAGTTTCAAGAAAAATGGAGAGAACTACATGGATAGAACCGCCTTTCCCATAAATTCATTTCCAAGATCCTCCTCTAGATGCTAATGCGAATTCCTCTGAGGCTTCAAATTGGCATGCACCAAGTATAGGATCCTTCCCTAGATACTTAGGCAAATTCAAAGAGAAATTTAGTGCCACAAAACTTTTGTACTTCAAACATGAAAAGAAACCAAATCCAATGAGCATGCAAAAGAGCCCTCTAAGAAACAATCCCAATCAAACTTAGAATGAAGCCGCAAACATAAATAGAGTTGGCTCAGAAAGATAGTGCTTCAAGTATAATCCCAATTTCTATAGACAAGGTAGGAGATTTTTGCAAAGGATATGAAGGGAATATGCTTCTCCCAAGTGAGTACAATGTACTTATCACCAAGACTATCATAGAGTTGTGGAGAGCAAGCGCAAGACTTGCCACTTCTAGATTGTGGACCAAATGGGGAAAACCCACTTTAAGGCCTAAACAAATAAAATTACAACTAGTAGATGAGCATACAATGAGGCCAATAAGTCTTTTAGAGGTTGTTCTTCTCACGCAATTGTGGTGATATGTTTGAGAACACTTTAGCTATCTGTCAATTTGAGAAATCCAATAACTACAAAATGCTCTTAGGAAATCCATTCCTAAGACTAATAAAAGTAATGCAAGACTAGGGTAGAAATGCTCTATACTTTCAACTTGTAGGAGTAATAAAGAAAGTCAATCTATATGACTTTTCTCATAGAGACGTTTCTCTAGATGGTGCCACATCTATACATCATGGTAATACCAATGATCTTGTTGGATGAATGAGGATACACATCTTTGCCTTCACTGGGATGCAACAAAGGAAGGTGAGTGCATGCTCAACAATGAGCTTGGTATCCTTGGTAAGATTCCACACAACCTAGATGATCTTTTTGTAAGAAAAATAAATGATAGATAGTGGTGCAACTCTAATACCATGTAGAAGTTACGATACCACACATATAGGATCAAGGTTAGAGAGAAAGAGAAATATTATTACTCATGAGAAAAACACAAGACATATGGTTGTAATGAAAAGCATAATCAAGATGAATAGAAGATAAATTCAAATCAATGGAATGCAAAATCAAGACTCTAAACAACATAACTCAAACACTACATAGGAAATAGATGGTTCTATCCCACCATGCACTCCCTAAATGGATCTTAGATGGTGATCTAGATTCTTGGTAGGTGAAAACTCATAATGGGTACTAAGATGGATACCCTAATACCATGAACTATGATCCTAGATGGGAAGGGGACCATCCTTATAAGGTCCTTAAAGCCTAGGTTGGGATTCTTATTTTCTCGTGTACTGGTATCTTGATCCATGTGAAAAATAATCTCCACCATTGATTTATAGTCTAAATCCAATGGTAGAAAAGCAGGATCAACAACCACTTTTTTCTAGCCCTTGATCTTTCTTAACCCACACTTAGTATTAAGTCTAGATCCAATGTCCCATATCAAATAGAACCCTCCCTATAAGAAAGCTACTTTTATTTCTAGCTCTTGATTTGGATTGATCCTCACATAGGATCAATCCCAAATCCAATGGCTTAGAACTAAACTTCCTAGCTATCCATCTACAATTTGCTCTAGACCTCATATGACCTCAAAGTTAGGAACCTAACAATGTCCAAAACACTCACATGACTTCTCCTCATAATAGGGCCCTTATAGAATGGAGTGTCATGGAACAATGGTGATGCCACATGATTGTAAGGCATTGAGCATATGTAACACCCCCCTCAATGTCCACCAAAAGGTGAACTACCTTCTTGGCATGATGCCAAGTTGTTCATCAAGGTGGAGCTACCTCCTTAGCCCAATGCCAAGTCTTTGAAGATGTATCTGAAGTAAATCCTGTGTACGAACTTTGGTGAAGGTACATGCTCCATTCTACTCAATTGGATAGTAGAATATTTCCACCATGTCTCTCAAGTGTACGTGCTTGCCAAGTCTTCTTTAATGTCCTTCATAAGATCTATTTTCAAACCTAATCCAAAGTTTGATGGCAAAATTGATATCCTTTATAATGCTCCATAAGTAAAAAGGTCTACAAAAAACCTTCATGTAGCTCCCAATGTCTATCCACTATTACAATGATATTGTGGCTTGTTTCATTGCACAGAATGCCTTCTTCAACTTACATAATTTGTTCTTTTAATGTGGAAGCTCAATACTTGGTGGTTAAGACACATGTACCTCCTCCTTGAGTTCAACATTCCAAAGTTCTAATTTGACATGTAACATGAAAACTTGCCATTTCATCCCAACTAGCACCTCTAGTACTATGTGAATAGTGGTCATTAGAGCAAAAGAGTCTTGAAAACCAAAACACCCACTAGTGAATGTTTATGTGCTATCAATATATCTTGATATCCTTCCAATGTTCCATTTATCATGTCATGTACCATCCAAACCCACTGAGTGCTAGGGATCTCCCATGCCTCATTCTTCATTAAGTTGTCATAATTGGCTTGCATATCCTCCTTCCATGCAAAATCTACAAGCACTTCATCTTCATTATTGGTTTCATTACTTCCTTCATAATCTCAACCATCATGATTATACTCACTATGCAAGTAGAATTCCACCATTGCTTCTCTATTCTTTGTGAACTCCTTGGTCCTTCTGCCTTCTTTTCAATAGTTTTTGGCCTAGGATTAATCTGACCATAAAGTTGCTCCATTGATTGTAGTAACAATCTTTCTATTTTGATGATTTTAGGTTGGTAGACTCTGAATTACTCATTTTCTTGATGATAAAGTGGAAGCTCTTTTCTTTTCCTCCATTGGATGTGGTTTCTCTGTAGAACTTCATGGCTCCATTTGATATTCCTTTCCTCATGGTCATATGATATGAAAGCCCTTTGCTTTTCACAATCACATGAGAAGATGCATCTCCTACTTTTTTGTTCCAACTTGTTCTTCCTTTGACCTAGGAAAAAATCATAACACATACTCTCAAAAACTCCAAAGTGTGAGATAGATGGATTCTTACCAATGTAAGATTCATGATAACTCTTTCTAAACTTAATAGGAAATCCCATGCCTCCTTTCATACAAATTTGTATCTCAATAATGGTGTGACTCTCAGTTGGGGATGTAAGGGTCATGTGACCTTGCCACTGTTGATATATGTGGTTAATGATGTGTGTGAACACACTCAAACTGCCAGGGCACTTTTTTCTCTCTTTAGGAGGTTTTTTCCCTTGGCTTGTATATATGCCTATTGTGCTAACGGGTAACTAATCTTTGTACTTTCTAGTGGTAATACATTTTAGTATTATGTGTTGTGCTCCAAGCTTCTTGATGCATGAATCTTGTCGGCTCAACAATTTGATATGGAAATGCTTGAAGTTTATATTGACTAGTTAGTTTCCTAGATTGCTCTTCAAGAATGTGTGTAAGAGGGATGACTAAGATTTTTCATGCTTTTCTAGGTTGGGTCTTTCATATACATGCTTACAGAAGCATATTGAGGTTAGGTTCTACTATTGATTGTCTCTTAGAGTTGACTTTACACTGCTCAAGCATTGATTTCACTTTCTACTCTTTAGCTTCTCTAGCCTCCTTGGCCTCTTCTTATACCTATTTGCATTGACTCTCCAACTTAATTCTTTTTTTCATCTTCCTGGTTCTCTTCTCTCATTGTTGCTTCTCAGAGAGGTTCTTGCCTTTCTCACTATTGGAGGTTTCAAATTTTCTATCTCAAGGTTTATTTGTCTTTGTGGTTTGTCCTATGTGAGTTTGAGTAGGCTTATCTTGTGCCCTTGTAACTACCTAGATTGACACTTATTAATCAATTTAACTCTTTTATGGTCCTCTACACTCTAGGACGTGGTGAATTATTTGTATTTCTTGCCTAGGGTTATTTTGAAAATCTTTATAAAGATTATTTTATCCTCAATTCGAGAAATGCCTCTATGTTTGTGCAATTGTGGAAGAAACTTGTTGGGTGCTTGCTTCTTCAACAAGAGCTTCTGGCACATTTGATGGTGCAAGCAAGCTCCTAAGGTTTGTAATTTCAAGGATAAGGGAGAAAAACTTGAGCTCTCTTTGGATGTCTAAGATGATATCTATGAGGGCCACTTTGATTCCTATGTGCATGGTTGTGAGCCTTCAATGATGAGGTTCAAACTGGCTAAGAATGAAGGTGCATGGCCATTTGGGCACCAAAGGAGGCTTGGAAAGGTCCAAAATATGTCCATACACTAGAAATTGAGGCTAATGGAGGCGCCAAACCATGGCAAGGGTCTCCCAAACTAGATAGAGGGACCATAATGAGCATTGAGGACCATGCTCAATCTAAGGGTCAAGGAATGCCACAAAATCCTTGCAGGAGATGGATGAACCACACCTTAGAGTTGGGAGGTTGTGATTTCAATTCCACCAAGATGCATTTTTGGATGCATCCCACCAAAGTTGAAGGTGATGTGATAAATACTATCATTTTTAATTATTGGCTTGAAAGCTCATCTTGGAAATAGGCCACTAACTTTGATTTGGAGGGGTATTCCTTTGGGTGCATCTAATGATATATACATCTTGAATGTCCTTGCAACCTTTCTAACTGATTCATCGGTATTTTGCATCAAGCTCTCAATTTTAAGAATGTTATCATGTCTAACACCCATTCTAGCAAACTCATTGAAAAAGACTCATACTTTGAGATTCTTAGGTCTTTAAGAGGCAAAACCATGATAAGATTGTGCCCTTAGGGTTATAAAAAATGCTCCAAATTCCATGAAGTAGTTAGTGACTTGGTCTGCTTTGAGCACTTGGAAAAATTTTACCTCGTACATCCTAGGATTAGTATGTCCATCAAATCTATTAGTCATACATCTAATCACTTCAAATGGTCTCAATCTAGGTCTTGGAGATGTGTCTTTGAAGTCTTGACTAGCATTTATTGCTATGTCAATAAGTCTTAAAGCCTGAGCATTGGCTTGATCATTTGAACCCATAGGGATGGAGGATGAGGGCACAAAAATCCTTGGTATATCCTCCACTTATAATGGTGTGTGGGAATTGAACCCATGATCTTCTAGCTGGGAGTATGATGGGCTAACCACTTGCCCCAAAAGCCATTGTTGAGGATTACTTATCCTCCCTCTCAGGGTGTGGTTCAACCATCTCTTGCTTGTCATTTCTTGATTATAACACCCTCTTCCCTTTCTAGAGATCATTGTCCTCAATGATCAATCCATGATCTCCCCTTGAATTAATGTCCTCAACCTTGCATAGTCTCTTGAACCTTCTTCTTCCCAACCTTGGTCTCTTGAATCTTTGCTCTCAACCTTGTTGTCTTGAACCTTGCCTTTTTGCTTCTTGGCCTCTTGCCTACGGACTTGCCTTGTTTGCAACCTTGGTGTCTTGAGACCTTATTCTCAACCTCGGTATCTTGAACCTTGTTCTCACCTAGCTACTTATCTTGGATCCTCAATCTAGTGCTTGCACTGAAAATTTCATTTTGAGAGCTTTCCAATGGTACCTTACACTAAATTCCACCTATGAATTGGGAGATACACTCTAATATTTGTTGGACCAATTTTTGAAAGCACCATGCACGCCTTCCATCCACCTTGCCCAAGCCTACTTCCTAGGTGCTGATACCAATTGTGGGAATTGAACTCATGACCTATTGGTTAGGAGTACGATGGGCTAACCACTTTCCCCAAAAGCCATGGTTGAGGATTAGTTTCTAATCCTCCCTTGAAGGGTGTGGTTCAACCATCTACCTATCATTTCTTGAGTCTAAGAGGTTGACCCCCAACAAAGTAAACATTTTGGTAGAGTGGACATAGTGAGAAATATTTTTGACCCTTGCCATCTACATACATGATAGCACCAAACATCAACTGCTTTGTTTCTTACAACTTTGGGCACATTTGCAAAAAAATAGAGGCCATTAGATCTTTCTTCCACTCCTCCATGATTGCTTATATAAAAGCACTCTTAATTGTTCTAGTTCAAACACAAAATGAGCATGGGCTTGAAATTATGTATGAAGTGATTGAAGTAGGTTATGTGCTATGTTAAGGTTGATTCGGATGAAGAGGAAAAGAGTGAAATAAAATTTCCTATATGGAAAGAGCCAAAATGGACCTCTTTATCTTTCACATGCAAATACATATATATTTCAACACTCAAAAGCATCCAAGAAGTATTCACTTCATTTCCATTTCATTACAATTTATTTCATGTTGGAAGCAACTCATTATTGTGTAGTGAAAAGGCACTATAGCTTGTCCCTTTTTTATTACCTTCAATATAGTCACAACTCTCTCATTGAGCAGCCAATCAACTAGTTCATTGCCACCATTAGTAGACACACATAAACACATACACAAATAGCACCAAAAACAGAATAACCAATCAAAACACACTTTCTTCCCCTATTGCTTTCTATCTCACAACACTCAGCTATGTAGCTGTGTTCTTTTCACTCTCTCCCTCTTGTCTTTGGACACATATGCAAAGAGGTACAACACCTCCTCTTTCTCTCTCGGTAGCTCTCTCTCTCTCTCTCTCTCTCGTTTCTATTTCTCGTCTTGTTTCACGTTTTTTTCCCTTGCAACTCTCTTTCATATGAGCTCCAAACATGTACCTCTGCAAATTTAAAGCTTATGTGCTATGATGAGGAGAGAAATACTATTAAATAAAATTGTGTAACAAGGATGCCCAAATTCGAAAAGAGATGTGTGAATTTCATGCACAAAAACATTCTACAATAGAGAGAGAAACAAAGAGGAAGTTTTGCTACAAAAACATGGATGTATTCTCTCAAGATTGGTAAATCACACCTTTCACTCTACATGCACACACTCTTTGGATTGCACATAATAGTCACATGAAAATCCACTACCATCATCTATTGTGCAGTCATGTAAATAGCAATTCATGTATTTCAACTATGTGCATGGTTCAGTGCATTTATCACTCAACACATAAAGCTAATTGAAATTCATAGATTGTTCTCCAATGAACACAACTTCATTGATGAGCTTCAGCATGTCATGATGCATGTGATGATAGTGATCATGCAACCCACAAATATCATTGCCATCGAAAATGATAGTTGTTTCTCAGTATGTGGGCTTTCTAACCCCTCAAGAGATGCCATTATTGGTAAATGGATTCGAGATAAAAACATCAACTTAGACTTCATCTATCTTCAAGAGATCAAAATCATCGATGAAGACCTTCTTAGGAGACTTAGTCATATTTCTTCATCACATGTGTGATTCATTGCCTTGCACCCCATGGGGTTGCAATGGCTCGACTATCGGTATCAAGCATGGTAGGATGCATGGCCTTCTAGAGAACATCAAGGATTAGAGCCATTGGTGGATTGCTACCTCCTTTAAATTCCCCACTTGTAGCTCACCATTCTTTCAATCTATGCATCCAATCTTGACAAAGATAGACAAGTTATCTGACATTCGTTGGGTTTTCTGTCCATATATGTAATCCTTTGTGGGGGGTTTAATATAGTGGAAGCTCAGTTCAACAGATGGGAACAAAGAGGGCGTGTTATCCATGGTCTTGAGAAGGACATCTGAGATTAGGTGAAGCTCCAACATGATCTAGTAGAGGTCAAACATGTGTGTGGATTTTG
This sequence comes from Ceratopteris richardii, assembly GCA_020310875.1. Lineage (NCBI taxonomy): Eukaryota > Viridiplantae > Streptophyta > Polypodiopsida > Polypodiales > Pteridaceae > Ceratopteris > Ceratopteris richardii. The sequence continues at coordinate 37,967,639 of CM035408.1, read as the reverse complement.
GCCAAACCTCTAGAATGGTGTTGATTTGTGGAAGCTAGACTAGGTAGAAATTATGTGACATAGAATATCATATATAATTTGGCTCCCCTTCACTCACTTAGTGTGTGGACCTTGTTGTTTCATATCACTATCCCTTATTGCTCACTTCAAGTGCCACACTCATCATAGGAAAGCTCCTTGGTTCCATGTCAATCTTGTGACCTTCTTCCTCCCCTCAGTTTGATAGGAGATCACCTCAACAAGGCCTTCAATGCCCACTCCTCTCTGACCAAGTGTTGGATGATGATAGCTTAGAAGAAGCAAAATTTTTTGTTCAAGACTCAAATGGAATAATGAATACCCAAATGCTTGCCATGCCAAAAGGGAGAATCTTTATCGACAACTCAAGAAAGAAGTCAACAAAGCCATTCTTACCTCTAGTCTATCTAGAAGATGAGACACATCTCTAGTTCTATCTAGAAGATGAGAAACATGTTAACATACAAAGATTAAATTCAAAGTAAGGATCTACATATTTGCTTTAAGAATTGATGGTTGGAAAAGCAAACAAACCAACAAAAAAATGTATTGTAACTTGAAGAAGAAATAGAATTTAGAATCTATTTTGTACATGGTTGATATCCTTGGCATGGACTTCAAAACAAACAAAGAGAATGGTGGTCTAGTTGTCAACTACTTCACCTACCTTGTGGGGGTTACCATACCACTTTCTCCTCATAGGCGAGATTGTATGGCTTCCATCTCTAGAGTTAGAACCAAAAGAATACCACAAAATATGTTGCTTCTTCTTGATTCTCTTTTCATCAACACAAAGATTTTGGAAGTGATTGATTCTCCTCCTAATGGTAAACGTTGGGTTTGGATGGTCTCACCAATGATTTCTTCAATTCCTTCATGCAGGTTTTGCTGACCATGTTACATTTGGTTTGACGTCAATTATGATGTTGCAAAGAGTCTATAAGATATTTGGTAAGGTTCTTGCTAATTGCATTGCTTGTCACCTATGCTCATGGATCAATGAGGAACAAAAAAGGATCATTAAGGGAAGGTACATCCTTGAGGCCATCATTAATTTTTGGTAAGCATTTGTCTTTGTAGAGGAATCCACATAGGATTTTCTCTTTCTCGAAATCGAGTTCGACGAAGCTTATGATAGAATTGAGTGGGAATTTGTTCTTCAATCTATCAAAGACCTTCGATGTGCCCCAAAGCTTATTAAGATAATCTTGATGCTTACCAAAAATGCTTTTGCTCTTATTAATATTAATAGCTAGCTCTCTCAACCAATTAGATCAAAATGCTTCATCAGACTTTGGTTATTATGGAAAACTTGGAACAAGATGAAACCTTACTTCAAGATCAATGAAGAGCAAAAGTGGGCCATTGGTATTAGACAAAATGATTCAATCTAATTTCCCGATCAAGAGAATTATGGCATTCAATTCCATGAACCTCCAAAGAGCAAAGAAATTATGGAATAAAGGGCTTCATATGTGAAAACACATCTAGAATCAAGATAAAAGACAATGGATTGATTGTGGCAATGCATAACTTTTCACTACTTGCTACATATACCAAGTAACCAAAAGATGTCAACTCGGCTTATCGAGCACCTGTGAATCCACTATCATACATCTCCAATGGTGAGGCTAGGGTATGTCTCCCACCTACATCGTCAAAGAGAGCTTGACATTTGGGTGTCTTTGAGTTCATAAAAATCACACGAGAACCCTCTTTAGCATGTTAAAAACTTATGCAAATCATAATCAATGTGCCATACCACATGAGCATAAATAGGTAGTGTTCATATAGATGCACATAGTGTGTGCGCTCAATCAATTTATATGGTAAATGAGCAAGTATAACTGAGCTAAAAGAACCTGAAAAGTTAGTCCAAGAATGGCCCACATAAATCTCAATGCACTATTAGTGTTGATGGGCTTTCAACGATTGATAGCTCTTGCCACCACAATTGAGACCTATCCAAGAAAATTGTAAAATCACTAATTGTTGATGTATTTTGGTAGTAATGTGTGTGAACACACTAGGACCACCGAGGCACTTTTTTCCCCTCTTTAGGAGGTTTTTACCCCTGGCTTGTATATACACCTATAGCCCTAACGAGTCACTTATCTTTGTACATTATCTTGGTAATACATTCAGCATTGTGTGTTGTGTTCAAAGCTTCTCCTTCTTTCTTGTGCTCTTTGCATGCTTCCACAAACCTCAAACTCCAACAATTGGTATCAAAGTAGGCCGCTGCTTCATCTAGGGCATCGTTGACATCCCTCCGGTCATAGTCTCATAATCGCACAAAAATTGGTGAGAATAATCAAGGAAATTAGGAGATATATATAGGTTTCATCCTTTTGTGCCAAACATATATAGTTGTATTGGTTCACCAGTACAAGCGCCTCAAAGTTTGCTACAGATCTAGGAAGCTCGACAGGGTAGTTCTGTTCAACTTTTTGAGATACATTCATTTTTCTGCATTAGGGTATTTTAGTCAGTGGCCATGGTTGAAAGCAATGGTGTATCCCATATGTTGGCTATTGAGGATAGACTGGATGGTACTAATTACCCATTATGCAAATATATGATGTGTCATGTATTGGTTGCAAATGGACGGTGGAATATTGTGTAGGGTGCTGAAAAACTTCCTATTACACTTGCAAATATAGTCATCAAAGGTGATGCAAATTCCGTTGAAGATGACAATCTTCAAATTCCTGTTCGTGCTATGATTCCTGCTACACTTATTGCAGAGCAACTTCATTTGGATGGAAGAGATGCTCAAGTACATGCATTGATAGCTTTGTCTATCAAACATGCCATTATTCCTCACATTCGCTCTTGCAAAATAGCAAAGGATGCTTGGGATACACTTAACACTTTATACCATGCAAGAAATGAGGCTCATGTTGCTTACCTCCAAAAACATTTGGAGAGTGAGCACATGAATGAAGGGGATTCCATGGGTAGTTTTTTGACAAAGATAAAAAATTTGATGGAGCATTTGATTTCTGTTGATGAAGTCTTACCTAATTGTTCACTTGTGTAGACTGTTCTTAATGGTCTTCAAGATTCATATCAGAGTTTTCCCTCCACTCTTTGGTTGACAATGAGAGGTGATCCAAATGCCTTAACATTTGAGGAGTTAGTCTTTGTTTTGTTGCAGGAAGATCGGTCAAGAAAAAATAGGTCGATCATGCATGTTGCAAATCAAGCTTTCTTAGGTAGTCAAAAGAGCAAGGGAAAATGGATCTGAACATGGGATAAAATATTAGTGTATTGTGCCATATACACCTCAAGGAAATGGATTTGCTGAAAGAAAGAACATATATCTCATGGAGATGGTGAGGTGTATGGTCAAAAGCTAGACTTTACCACATAGCTTCTATCTTGAGGCTGTTATGTGTGCAACATATGTACTTAACAGGTGTCCCACCAAAGCATTGGATTCTATCACTCCATATGAGGCATTGCATGGTCGCAAGCCATCTGTTCCTCATCTGCATGTTTTTGGTTATTGGGCATATGCATTAGTGCCTAAGCAACAACACAAGAAATTGGATCATAAAGCAATGAAATGTATTTTTGTTGAGTAAAGTTCGGAAAGCAAAGGCTATAGTTTGTATCATCCACAAACTAAATGCATTTTGGTTAGTTGTGATGTTGTTTTTGTGGAAGATGAAATTCAACCATTACTTTCATGTAGCAAGGAGACTTTTGTTAGTTCTAGAGATGTATATGAAACTTAGTTGCCTCTTTTTATAGGTGGAAAATCAAGTGTTGGTCCAAATGAGGCAATTTCTTAGCCTTTACAAGTTCCATATGATCATGTAGATCATTCCATTTCTGATGCGAATTTACATGATGCACTTGTTGATGAGAGGACCGATATAGAGGAGGCCAAAACTATGCCAAAATGGCTGGTGTAGACTTTGTGAGATTGAAAATTAGATGCAATTATATCATATTGTACTTGTTCAAGATCTCATAGTACTTCTTTTGCATCAGATTGCTACACTGTGGTTGCCTCTAGTCTTTGTGATGAGAATGAGCCCATTTCATTTGATGAAGCACAAAATTAAAAAAATTGGATGGTTGTGATGCAATTAGAATATGGTGCTATTATGAAGATGTTACTTGGTTTTTATGTGATTTGCCTCCTACCAAGAAGGCCATTGGCACTAAGTGGGTATACAAGCTGAAGTGTAAGCATGATGGAATAGTTGACAGGTATAAGGCTAGGCTTGTTGCAAATAGTTATGCTCAAGAAAGACACATTGATTTTGATGAGAGCTTTGCTCCCACATGCCAAATGACTAATGTTCATAGCATTTCTGCACTTGCAGCTCATCATGGTTGGAATATACATCAGTTGGACATTAAAATTGCATTTATTAATGGTGATTTACATGAAGAAGTGTATGTTTTTCAGCCCCATGGTTTTGTTCAAAAAAGGCATGAAAAAAAAGTGTGGAGGTTGAAAAGGGCATCATATGGTTTGAAGCAAGCACCATGTGCTTGGTATGATCCTACTTGATTGTGCATGGTTTTGAGAATAGTCCAACTGAGAGCATCTTATACATTAAGCATGCAAATGATCTGCTTTTGATCATGGTTGTCTATGTTGATGACATGCTGCTCACTTGTTGTAATAAGAAGCATATTGCTGATTTTAAGGCTGATTTGCATGCATCATTTGAGACGTCAAATTTGGGGCATTTGCGTCATTAACTCGGAATTCAAGTTATGCAAGTTGATGGAAAAATATATTTGTTCCAAACAAGATATATTGACACATTATTTTGGCCTTAAAGATTACAAACCTATTGGCACTCCCATGGAAACAGGTTTATGGTTGAATGTTCATGATTTTGGAGATGCATTTGATGTTGTTATCTATCAATAGATTATTGGATGCTTCATTTAATTATGCATAACACGGCCTCATATTCAGTCTGTTGTCTCATAGTTGAGTAGGTTTATGCCCAGGTGTCAAGCATTGGCAATGAGTTAAGTGCATCTTTTGCTACTTGAGTGGTACCTGACAGCTACTTGGATTGTTTTATCTAAATTGGGGATCGCTACTGCTAAATTTACATGCTTTTTCTCCGACTTTGATTAGTTTGGTTGCTTTGACACTCATGTGTCCATTAGTGGTTTTTGCTTCATGCTTGGTAGCTCATGCATATCTTAGTTGAGCAAGAAGCAACCTACTTTGGCCACTTCTAGTTGTGAGGCTGAGTATAGGGCAGGTTTCACAATGACTGGCTCATATGCCTTATGTCAAATTTGGGTGTTGACCAGTCTTCTACGACCACCATCTTCATTGATAGTTAGAGCACATTGGCAATTGTGAGGAACCCTGTGTTCCATGCTTGCACTAAACACATTGAGGTGCACTATCATTATGTTAGGGAGAGGTTCTTTGCTGGAGAGATCAGTTTGGCATACATGCCCATGCAGGAGAATGTTGTAGACCTTTTCATAAAGGCTCTACCTAGGGGGAAGTTTGAAGCTTTTTGCAAAGCTTTGGGCTTACCTGCTTTTATGGATTGATTACACATAGCTTGGTACTTCCTTGTGAATAAGTGCTAGATCCTTGTCCATCACATCACTCCCAAGGAGGACTTGTTGATATATTTTGACAATGATGTGTGTGAACATACTAGGACCACCCAAACACTTTTTTCCCTCTTTAGGAGGTTTTTTCCACTTGACCTGTATATAAAACTATAGCCCTAATGGGTCACTTATCTTTGTAAATTCTTTTGGTCATACATTCACTATTGTGTGTTGTGCTTGAAGCTTCTTATTCTTCCTTGTGATGTTCATCTGCTTATGTAGACCTCAAAATCCAACACTAATATGGCTAAAAAATAGCCCCAAAAGTAAACATTAATTGCCAAAGAAGCACAAAGATCACCCTACTTGAGGTTCTTAAATCTATGCAAAGAGAAGTATGCATGAACAAACTCTAGAATGACTCCAAGCATCACCCGACGAACTTGTTCAAATAAGCTCTGAAAATAAAAAGGGAATCCTTGAACCAAATCATGCTCAAATTATGTCATCCTTAGTCTTTCCCCTTTCCTCGATCACCACATGAGTGTAACTTAGTAGAAATATATTTTCAATTATGCTATCTCTAAGGAGAATAGTACTAGGATGGGTGAACTTTTGAGAAGTATCAAGAACCTCCATCTATCTTGATCATTAAGGTCCTCCCTCACACAAAGCAAATGGTGCCAATGGTGACTCATATGACAAGTTATGCCAAGGTCCATGCCATGGTTTCCACCTTAATTGTAAGCCTTGGAGTTGACGAGGTGTTACACATGTTGCAAGTTTTGGCAGCATTGTGGAGACTGACAACAACCATTGTTCATGTATTGTGTGGTTTTTGCATATTCTACAAACATCCAGAGTACTATATGTGATGCTTGGGTGTTCTTTGTACTTCTCTGACAAAGAATAGTAATCTTTTGGGCTATTTGTCCAGCCACACTAGTGAATCTACATGTTTCTTGAAAGGTTTTCAATTGTGGTGGGAGCAGTCACCACAAGTTAAAGTAGGTTTGTTCAATCTAAAGAACAGAGTTGACAAACACTTACAAGTGTTTTTGGCTAATGTTTGGGCAGTAAATTCAGACTTTTAGTGCCATTTTACTACATATACTAAGCACATACACACCATGTATGATTTTGTGGATACCACTTATGTAGATCCATGTGGTTATTGATATAGTGATTACATTTTTGCATAAATCCTTTGAGGATAAAGAGGGTTGTGGTGAGGTCTTCTTAATTGAGAGACACCCAAATGTCGAGGTCTCTTTGTTGATGCAGGTGGAAGACTTACCTAGTCTCGCCATAGGAGATGTATGCTAGTTGTTCATAGATGCTCAATAAGCCTAGTTGGCTTCTTTGGTTAAGTGATTATATGTAGTGGACTCAATGATTCATTATGTATGTTTACATGTCAGTAATTGTAATTTAATGAGTTGTTTTGACATTGCTCATATACTCATTTTGTAGAGGAGACTCTAACAGAAGTTTTCCAATTTTTTTTGTTTTTCAACTATATAGTGGTCGATTTTACTCCTTGACACATTTATTGGTATGAGCACATACATTCTCACATAATCTTTTTGGTTTTTCATTGATCCATATTTTTGGGGGAACTCTATCAATGTTTTCCCAAAATTTGAAACTTGGTCATCCTTTTTGAGCCTTAGTGGTATTTTGACTATTCTAGCTCTATTTTTCATTCTAGTTAGTTCTCTATCATCATGGCATCAAAAATATTAGGCGGATATGGTGGATCTAGGTCTAATGCTAGCATTCCTTGGATGAGCTATAACTTGCAGGGCAAAGACCATTTTGAGATCCAAAAATTTGATGGCACAAGATTTGCTCTATAGAAGAGTCATATAAAAGATATGTTGATTCAGAGGAGATAGTGGAAGCTAGTAAATGGACTCTCAAAGAAGCCTAATGATATGGATGATGATGACTAGGATGAGTTGGATGAAATGGCTAGGTCTACCATTGGACTGCATCTAGAAGATAATGTTTAATTTGCCGTATTGGACTGTGAAAATGCAGAGGATCTTTGGAAGAGGTTATGTAATACATATGAAAAAGAAACAACATCAAATAAAGTGTACCTGATGAGAAAGTTATATGAACTTTGCATGAAGGACATAGATAATGTTGTTGCTCACCTAAATGATTTTGATGCTCTTAGTTAAAGGCTTAGAAAATGGAGATAGATGATGAAATGAAAGCAGTCTTGTTTCTATACATCTTGCCATCATCATGGGATATGTTTTGCACACCTATTAACAATAGTGCACCTAGTGGTAAACTAGTCTATGATGACATATGTGGATCTCTTTTGAGTGAGGAGATTTGTAGAAAATCTATGGTTAGCACTTAGAGTGGAGATGCATAGAATGTTCATGATTCTTATCAAGGAAAGAACCAACAACATGGCAGGAGCAAGAACAAGGAAAAGAATGGTCAAGAGAATGAGAGGAGAAGTAGATCAAGGAAGAGGGATATCAAATGCCATTATTTTCATAATAAATGACACATGAAGAGAGACTTCTATGCATTAAAGAATGCGAAAAGTAAAGGACAAAATGTTGATGGGCATGTTAAACAACTACCTGCACCATCTGCTTTGACTATGAAATTAATGCTCTTCCTGATGTTGTTGATGTGTTGACACTTGAAAATGTTGTGTCCATTGAGTCTCTTATTGTTGGAGCAAGTCTATGAAAAGACTAAGTATTGGCTTGAGTCTCACAAGGTCATAGGAGAAGCTTTAAAGTGAAGACAATGTATGAGTTCACTTGTGAACTATCTCTTGTAACTTTTTGAAGCCTTTACTTGATGTAAAAGTAAAAGTATCTAAAGTGGTTGAGTCCACTTGATGAAAAAAGGAAAGAGAAGCCATGAATTTGTGATTGAAGTGGTTGAATAATCAATCAATCACAAAAAATAGGAGATTTGTTTTAGGTAAGAAAGATTCAAATTCAAATCTTGGCTCCAAAGATCACTATATATACATGGCTCTTTAGTCGTGATTTTAGACCTCCATGAGCAGAGCTTTATGACATATCAAAGTGTGGGTCCAAGGCACACATATGTATCACTAAGTCCATTGTACTTTATAATCAATATCCTTCATTTTCATGATCAATTGTGTCCATATTTTCATGCTTTTGCAAGTGTGTTGTTCACTGCCATATCTCTCAGTTTTCTCAGCCAGATTACAGAGATGGTTTCTTTGAGCTTGATGCATCATTTTCAATGATTCAACTGAGTAAAGTTAGCTCTCTAAGTATAATACATGCTCACAAAGTTTCATTTCATTTGGAGTTCAAAATTCTGAGATATGCTCATTTGAAGTCGCATATGTCTCTTCATATTCTACTTCTCTATTAGTACTCCATCAGATCCGTAATTTTCTTAGAGTTGGTTCTCAGTGTGTAGTTTATCATTTTCCATGATTCAAAGCTTGATAGACTCCAAATATTGTCTAGTATATGCCTACAAAATTTCATAAGCATTGCCTCTTGGATCTTGAGATATCAACATTTCTCTGTGCACAGGTTTGAGGATTGCTACAGCCCATGAAAATCGAGATGGTGCTATAACTTGCTAAGACTTCTTTCTCTTTATGTAGTCCATCATTTTTTATGAAATCACTCATGATTGTTAGATTTCTAAGTTAATAAGAGTTCCCCAAAATGAATTAAGTTAATTGCTACTGTGGCGAGAGAATTGTTCAAAACATTGGACAGGTGTATAAACCAAAATAGCAAGTTTTTTACTCTTGGTTCAACTCCCACCTATCTGTTTTGATTTATCTTTTTGAGAGTGATCCTCCAAGGTACCTAGGGTGTATAATACATCCTTTGTCAATATAAAAGGGCCCAATACATATCCTTGGAGTTTATTTGGCTCGTGTAGTGCAAAGTTTTTGCAGGACCACTTCTTTTTGGCTACTTACTTGTGTTACCTCTTTCTCTGAGTTTTCATTTTGTGAGCATTGTCAATATGGAAAGCAAACTAAGAATGTGCATAAGACACACATTGACTCTTCAATCCAACCTTTAGATCTCGTTCATACAGATGTGTGTGGTCCTATGCCCACAATGTCATTAGGTCATTCTCTTTACTTTGTCACTTTCATAGATGATGCTACTAGAAATTTTTGGGTATATCTTATCAAATCGAAGGATGAATATTCCCTACCTTCAAAAAATGGATTGCTTTTGTTGAGACTAAAAAAGGAACTAAATTCAAGGCTTTATGTTAAAATAATAAGGATGAGTACACCTCACATGAATTCAGCCTTTTCTGTCAGCATAGAGAATTCGTAGAGAGTTTATAGCTCCTTATACTAGAGTATAGAATGGTATAGTTGAAAGGATGAATATAACTATTTAGGATAGAGTAGTTTCTATGATACATCATGCAAACCTTCCACAAGGCTTTTGGACAAAATCAATATTGACTCCAATTCATGTGGTTAATCTTTCACCTAGTACTGCCAAAGGTCTAAAAGTGGCACAAGAGTTATGGACAGGCAAGCCACCATATAATGATCATCATCAAGTTTTTTGGTGTGAAGCGTATGTTCATATGCCCAAGAATTTTAGGCAATAGCTAGACCATAACTCAAAGAAATGCATTTTTTTTTCTTGGATATGGTTGAGAAGGCCGATTTGGATATTGCTTATGGGATCCCAAAACATGATCGGTGATAAGAAGTCATGTCATTTTTTATGAGTCTAAGATGCATAAACAACCAATTAAGGAAGTTGAAGGGAGAAGAGTGGTGTTTGAGGATAGTAGTCCTCCAGTTAGCATGCATAAAAATGCTACACATAGGGATGTTTAGGAGAATTTCCAATTAGATAAGTCTACAAATATAAATGTTTAGAAACCATTAAGATGCTCTTCACATGTCTCACATCCACTTGATAGATATGTTCCAGGTTTGGATTTTGTTATGTTAACAGATGTTAGTGAGCCTTTTTTCTACAAAGAGGCTATGTAGACACAATATCATGTCAAGTGGGAGCATGCCATCATGAGTGAATTGAATTCTATTCACAAGAATAGTACTTGGGATTTAGTACCTTTGCCAAAGGGCAAGAAAGATTTACCATGTAAATGGGTGCATAAGCTGAAATTCACATCAGATAATGCTTCTCCAAAGTATAAAGCATGAATTTTTGCAAAGGGTTTTATGCAACAACATGGTGTTGATTTCAAGGAAATCTTCTCTCTAGTAGTCAAGATGACCACACTGTGCATGTTGCTTGGATTCATTGCAATGGAGGACATAGCGCTAGCCCAAATGGATGTGAAAAATATTGTCTTGCATGGAGATCTTACAAATGAGATCTATATGGAACAAACATAGGATTATGTAGTTCCTAGCAAATAAATTCTAGTTTATAATCTAAACAAGAGCTTATATGGACTTAAACAATCCCCTGGAAAATGGTACCAAAAGTTTGATGTTTTTATGTAATCTTAAGGCTTTTATCGAAGTTATGAGGATAATTGTTTATACACAAAAAGATTCTCATATGTAGCTTGATATGCTTGATACTTTATGTTAATGATATTTTGATTGCTAGGAAGTCCTCTTCACTTGTCATTTCTCAAAAATAAGTTGAGTGACACATTTGATATGAAGGATTTGGGGGATACAAAACATTATCTTAGCACGTGCATTACTCCTAATAGGAGTAAAAGGTGCATTTACTTGTATCAAAGTGAGTACATATCCAAAGTACTTCAGAGGTTCATATGTAGGGCGGCAAGGCATTGAGTACACCTTTACCTGCATATGTGAAATTGAGCAAGGATGATTGCCGCAAATTAGACAAGGAAGAGGAATTCATGACCAAAACCCCTTATTAGAGTATGTTGCAAAAAGTGAGTCATGTAAGGAAGAATTATGGCTTTCTCGTCTTTCTTGTGATATGGGTCTACCTTAGCATGTACCTCATTTACTCAATGATAGTCAGAGTGCCATTGGTTTGAATAAAAAATTGGTACATCATGCAAAGAACAAGCACATTGAGGTGATGTATCACTTCATTAGAAACTATTTAGCCATTGAGCACATTATTCTTGATAAGGTTCACACTTGAGATAATGTTGCAAATGCCTTGACTAAAGCTCTACCACATGATAGCTTTCAATGCTATTGTCACTTGATGGGGGCTTACTTGATTCATGATCTTACATAGTTACTTGTACACTATGTAACATGCCCATCGTGTGGGAGGCATAGTTTGTATACTTACACTCATGTATTCTTTATCATTCTTCATTTTTTCTCCCATAGTCACTTTGGCCATATTGGCCTTTAGTGGAAGATTGTTACCGTTAGTATCCATGTGAAAGGCCAAATGGCCACCCAACACTTTTGTATGTGTTCTTTAATAAAATATATAGTGGCCTTGTCAACCATAGAATGTAAGTTCGACCACGTTTGTAACACATAGAAAATTTGTGTTCGTGTACTCTGTGTATTGTGTGGTCTTTTCATATTCCATAGGTCCTGTGTGGAGTACTGTGTGTGGTGTCTAGAGCTCGAGTTTCTACTATGAGGGTATCATAGTGGAGCTCTCAAAAAGGAGAATCCACTGTGGTGCATGACATCACACCACTTCACATATGCATGCAAGACTTATCTTATACTATTGAAGGGGAGCTTCCCATATGCTCACATTATGGCTTACCTTTTTGGACATCATCGCAATGTCCCTCTATACCTATCAGCATAGATGTACAAAAAAAGATAGATACAAAGGAAAGAGTAGGAGTTCATTGTATGCATGTTTCACAAATGGTTGATCTCAATATAGCTCATGGTTTACCAAGCCATTATATGTTTTATTAGAACAAACATATACAAGAGTGTATGATGGAGATTTGGCCTTTCACATGAAACTAATGGTAACAATATGTAACATAGTTCGTTTTTTGATTCACTCAAAGTCTCATAGTGTTCCTAATTGATCCCATAGCACTCTTTATAATAGAGGTATTATTATGCATGGATCTACCAGTTCAAATAGATTTCATTGATCTAAGAATCATGCACACAGACATTCAATAGGCACACCAATTATACCATGCAATGTGATTATCTTTTTCATCTATCAAATTGAATACAAAAAGTTAGAGTTGTACCTTGAATGGCAATTTACTAATTCTATTCTTACTTATCTCTTTTGAAGCCTCTCTTTTCATGAATCAACCAATGAAAATGTACACTTGCAAGAAAAATATACCACAAGTTTATATACACCATTTAAAACAATAAGGATGGAGTTCCTTGGAATTTAATGTGTACTAGGTATTCTACAATGTTCTATAGAGTGAAGAATAAAATATACCCTTCCCTAGAGGTGTTATATTGTTTTCAATTCCTTTGCTCAAGCATTATGTACACTTCTTTTCAATTTCTTGAATAGTTCAATGAGCTCTCTTAGGCAATGCTTTCTTACTGGGGAATAGAGATATCTTTTGACGCTCAATATTGTAATCTCTGAACTCAATTGATGCTTCAATTACTCAATGATTCCTCTACCAAAGAAGGAATATCATTGGGCCTCTTTTGCTTCAAAAATGTGTCTACGAGACAAGAATATTCTGCTAGCACTCTTAGATGATTGTATTAATAGATTTTTGTCTTAGGATTAACATAATGCCCCTCTTTTGACTAGATTCCCCAAGCAACTTCCTGAGAAGTTATTGGTCACTTATGCCTTGGATTTTTCTCCAATTTTGTGAAGGTAACTACCAAATAATTATGTTAAGTTAGAGAAATAACCCTAGGGCTTATTCTTAATGTGGACTACAAATATCCAATTAAGAAAGTGGACTTCTTGGGAATTCATTGGTTATATTCCCTCACAAATGGACTCAATCGTTCTTGAATTGGCTAACAACTTATGGAGATGTCCTTAATGGTTGTTGTTGATTATGAATGGCCACTTGAACTAAAAAATTAATCAAATCTATCAAGGTGATTTCCTTGTGGATATAGGAAAATCATTGATCAATATGAATCTCAAATAGGGGCATATTGCGATTTAACTCTTTGGCTAGGCTTTATATGGTGGTCTCAAAGTGGTGCTCCTCTCAAATGGTCATTTAGTGTATAAATATGATCAAAATGCATGAGACAATTTTACAAAATTTTTTGGTTAGTTCTAACCCTTACCATGGTTCAATAGCTCTCAATGTCTTTGCATAGCTGGTCCCTTCTCAAAAACTCACTCTAGGCTTCCAATGTGATCAATAAGTGCAGTGAAAATCTCTCTAGCTAGAGAAAGTGTTGGCCGAGCAATCTTTTCTTCACTTGACTCCAAATGTTTATGAAATCCTTTATCAATGCTTTTAGAGTGGTATTATTCTTGCTTGACCCCTAGGACTTCAAATCCTTTTTTAAGTAGATCTAATATGACAAGGCAATTTTCCTAGATTAGGGTAGCATACTCGATCTCAAATTTGGATGATATCGACCATAATCTTGTCGCTGCATTGAAACAAGTAAAAAAGATTAGTCTCTTCTGTAACTAAAATAAAAAATATACTCATAATAACACATATACTTACAAATGTAGCTACAAAACCATGATGGCCCATTTGGCCTAAGTGACATGTGTGGCCTGACTCAATTCTTTTCTTTGCAGTAGCCTATTTATTTAAATAAAAAAGAAATACATAAATTAAATGTAAAAAAATCATAGAACATATGAGAATTATAAATATAAACTATTAATTTGTATATCTTCTACTGAGGAAATGACTCTTGAAGACGTAGTTGTCTATGAAAAAACTGCCATGTCTCAGGTGGTATGTTAGGTCTCCTCTTATTGTTTTCCACCATACAATATCTCCTGTTATTTTAATCTCAAACAGAAAAAAAGAATCATAATACATACACATACATACACACATATAGCATGCACATACACATATACATACACTTACACATACGTACATACATAGATACATACATACATACATACTAAATACACTCACACATACACATTCTCACACACACACACACACATATATATATATATTATTGTATATATAGAATATTATATATTGATTTATATTTATATTGTGTATATATATATATATATATATATATATATATATATATTCATATTTATATTTATATTTATAGCAATATATATATATATATATATATATATACACACACACATACATGCACACATAAACATACATAAATACACACACATACACATATCCACACACACATACATGCATACATACATACAAAATACATGCACACATAAACATATATACATACACACATAGACTGATACATACATACATACATGCATATATATACACATATACATACATATAACATAAACACACATATACATATCCACATATATACATACACACATACACATGCATGCATATACACACATTCATACAAAATACATGCATTTATCCCACAGGAAGGTGTATTTGTGTATATGTGAATATGTGTGTATGTGTAAATGTGTATATGTGAATGTTTATGTATGTAAATAATCAGATGATTAATATCTAATACCATTATTTGTAGATCCCGATCAATCAAACAGAACTCCACCACTACCTCCAAATTGTGCAGGGACTATATAGTGTAAGTACATCAAACTTTTAATTTTAAATATATTTGATAAATACATAACTGATATATGTTTTTTTCTTGTTATAATCAGATTTTGATCAATCAAAGGGCACTCCACCACCTCCTACCCATGCAACGACTTCACATGTGTCTTCCGATAGGAATTATGATGAATTTTACTATCAAGAGCATATTATATATTGGTGTAAGTCTTGCTATGGCACACTATGGCACGTATCAAAGACCACGATTGGAATGTATTGAACATGAGGTAGAGTATGGTACTTTTGAGTGTGCACCACTACCTGATCAACGTGATAATGCTTGGGTATGTATTTTTTCTATAAATTAATGTCATTATTTTATTTTGAAACCATATACAAGATCAAATTATTGTTGATATACAAGAATATTTGCTTGATGATGATGATGATGATAATAATTCTCATACTCATAGTGCTAATATACCTCGTACACGTCGTGGACTTGTTGATCATCAATTACAAGCAGAGGTTTCTAGAAATCCTCTACCTCTTAGTTTAGAGACTGAAATAGCTAGAGATTATCCATTGCTAGCTCATTATCGTTCTCTAGCACAAACATATGATAGAAGAAGATATGGAGGATGGAATCACGCATGGAAATATAGCTGGTTTAATAAATAGTAGTGGAGGGTTACATAATAGTTCAAGGACTAATTGCACATTTGAGAAGCGTGAAAATATTCATGAATCACCATACATGAGTAGAGATGTAGCAAGATACATAGTTGTCAATGCTATTACTTCATTACATGTTGGTGATGAATTATTAGTGAATTATGGATAGCGAAGACCTCCAAGAGCACTTTTTAGCTATAGAGAGAATGAAAACTTTCTATCCACCTATCTTGTGTTGCATTGGAAAACTCTAATTCCAATCTCTTTTCAAAACAGCTTACATATTTCATTCATTTATGGAATACTAATGATTTTTATTCATGTGTGTAGATTCCAATGTATGATGTTGATGATATTCCACCAAACCATTTACACTTGTCAGTAAGACCTCATTTATCAGAAGCTTCTATGAGGAGGCTATGCAAAAGTGATCCTATGGAATATGCAAGGTTGAACACCTATATTCAAAAGAAGATAAAGTACAAGATTTGTGCGAAAATGATGAACATGATGGCATAACAGATTTTGTTGAGGATTGGTATCAAAATGACAGTGAGAGCATTGATACTTTTAAAAATGAGAAATATCTTCGAGAGAATTGTCTAAAGCATGTATATGAAGGAAGTCGTTTGACACGACTAAGTGCAAGCTTACTTATTCTCAATCTTCAAAATCCTTTTGGATGGAGTAATGTGTTTGTTTCGGCACTATTAAGGCGTAGCTTTTAATTTTCTATCTATTTATATATATACATGCATACATATATACATATAAATGCATATATACATATAAATACATATATACATATATACATAGACATACATAGACATACATCTATATATATAAATACATACATACATAGACATACATCTATATATACATGAATGCATGCACACATGTAAACATACACACACATATACACACATACTCGTGTTATGAGAGTAAGGTCAAATTATACATACCTATATCAAATGAAGATATTCTCTCCATCTAGCCTTTGGAATTGTCCGCCCAGCCTTTAGAATCTTCCTAACATATTTGCTTCTCCTATTCTAGTCGACCTAATAATTGTTGTTGGAGTTAGACGTCTGCGGAAGCACACGAACAACACAAGGAAGAAGAAGAAGCTTGGAGCACAACACACAATGTTGAATGTATTACCATTAGATTGTATAAAGATAAGTATCCCATTAGGGAAATAGGCATATATACAAGCCAGGGGAAAAAAAACCTCCTAAAGAGGTAAAAAAGTGCCCCAATGGTCCTAGACTGTTCACACACATCACTACCTAAATATATCAACAAATCCCCCCAAGGAGTAATGCGGTGATCCTCAAGGAGCTGGCACTCATGTATAAGGAAGTGCCAACCTATGTGGAATCAATCCACAAAAGGAAGTAAGTCCAAAGCTTTGCAAAAAGCTTCAAACTTCTCCCTAGGTAGAGCCTTCGTAAAAAGGTCTACAATGTTCTCCTGTGTGGGCACATATGCCAAGTTGATCTCCCTAGTAGAGAACCTCTCCTTGACATAATGATAATGCACCTCAATGTGCTTAGTGCGAGCATGGAGCACAGGGTTTCTCGCAACTATCAATGCACTCTGACTATAAGTGAAGATGGTGGTGGCAGAAGACTAACCAACACCCAAATTAGCTATAAGGCATCTGAGCCACACACACTCAACAGTCGTTGCGAAAGCTTCCCTATACTCAGCCTCACAACAGGAAGTGGCCACAGTAGGTTGCTTCTTGCTCAACCAAGATATACATGATCTAGCAAGCATGAAGCAAAAGCCACTGGTGGACACACGAGTGTCATAGCAACCAGCCCAATACTGTCAGAAAAAGCATGCAAATTTGGTGGTAGTGATCCCCCCTTGGGATAAAACAACCCAAGTAGTCGGGTTACACTCAAGTAGCGAAAGATGTGCTTAACTGCCTCCCAATGCTTGATAGCTAGGCCATGCATAAACATGTTCATATGTGCGATTAAACTGAACTCTCGCCGAGAAATGCATAAGTAAATCAAGCATCCAACAGCCTGCTGATAGAGTACAACATCAAATACATCTCCAACATTAGGAAGACTCAATCGTAAACCTGTCCCCATAAGGGTGGCAATAGGCTTACAGTCTTCAAGGCTAAAACACTACAATAATGTGTCAAAATATTTTGTTTTACACAAAGCCATTCCACCATCAACTTGCATAAACTAAATGCCCAAATAGTGATGCAAATGTCCCAAATCAAACATCTCAAATGAGGCATGCAAATCAATCTTAAAATCAGCAATATGCATGTCATGAGGACTAGTGAGCGGCATGTAATCAACGTACACCACAATGATCAGAAGCACATCATTAGCACGCTTAACATATAAGGTGCTTTTAGTTGGACTGTTCTAAAAACCATGTGCAATGAGATAGGCATGTATCTTTTCATACCAAGCACGTGGTGCTTGCTTTAAACCATATAATGCCTTCTTTAACATGCACATCTGGTTTTCATGCCCTTTCTGCACAAAGCCACATGGCTAAAAAACATACACTTCTTCATGCAAGTCACCATTCAAAAATGTTGTTTTAATGTCCAACTGATGTACATTCCAACCATGATGAGTTGCAAGTGCACAAATGCTACGAAGAGTGGTCATTCGGCAAGTAGGAGCAAAGGTTTCATCAAAATCAATGCCTCTTTCCTGTGCATAGCCCTTTGCAACAATCCTAGCTTTATACATGTCAATTGTTCCATCAGGTTTATGCTTCAGCTTGTATACCCACTTAGTGCCAATGGCCTTCTTGCTAGGAGGCAAGTCACATAAAGATAGGTACCATTTTTCATGATAGCATCATACTCAGATTGCATTGCAGCCATCCAATGTTCAAAATTGTGTGCTTCATCAAACGAAACAGGTTCAGTCTCATCACAAAGACTAGAGGCAGCCATAGCATAGAAATCTGATGCAAAAGAGGCACAATGAGAGCCTGACCGAGTACGATATGATAGAGGTGCATCTAATTTGTTGTCACGCAAGGTCTGCACCAACCATTTTGGCATAGTTTTTGCCTGCTCAATATCGCTCTCTCATCAAGTGCATCATGTAAATCTGCATCAGAAATGGAATGATCTGCATCATCACATGAAACTTGCAAAGGCTGAGAAGTTGCCTCATTAGGACCAACACTAGACTGTCCACATGTAAAAAGAGGCAGCAAAGTATCATACATGTGTTTGGAACTAACAGATGTCTCGTTAGTACATGAAAGCAATGGTTGAATAGCATCTTCCACAAAACAACATCATGGTTAACCAGAATGCGCTTAGTCTATGGATGATACAAAACGATAGCCTTTACTTTCAAAGCTATACCCAAGAAAAATACATTTCACTACTTTATCATTCAATTTTCTACGATGTTGTTCAAGCACTAATGCATATGCCAGACAACCAAAAACATGCAGATGAGCAACAGATGGCTTGCAACCATGCCAAGCGTGATAGACTACAACGCTTCAGTGGGACACCTGTTCAGTACATATGCTACACACATAACAACCTCAAGCGAGAAACTATGTGGTAAAGCTTGATTCTTGACCATACAACTCGCCATCTCCATGAGTGACCTATTCTTTCGTTCAGCAACTCCATTTTTTTGAGGTGTATATGGCATTATACACTGATGTTTTATCCCACGTTCAACCAAAAATGCATTAAAGTCAGAAGGCATATATTCCCCCCCTCAATCAGAATGGAGGGTTCCCATTTTACATATTGACAAATTTTCAGGCAAAACCAGAAACTGTTTGAAGCACATACACACTTCAGACTTTGCCTTCAATGGATATACCCATGCATGCCTAGAAAAATCATCGATGAAAGTCACAAAGTAAAGATAGTTCCCAAAAGAAGGTGTCTGCATAGGACCACAAACATCACTATGTACAAGCTACAATTTTTGAGTAGCCCAAACTGAACCATCTTTTGGAAAGGAAGAATGCTACATTTTGCCCAAAATACAGCCTTCACATACATGTTTATCAGGTGCCTCAAGTTTGGGCATAGAGGACACCATTTCAGATTTTTGTAGGAGTATCAAACTAGCAAAATTCAGATGACCAAGGCGTGCATGCCAAAGCTTTGCATTTGACATAGCCTGAGAATCATGTACTGCACATGCCAAATCATTTATAGATCGTCCATAGTCTATGAGCTTATACAGCCCACGACATAAAATGCCAAAAGCAATAATGACGGTGCCATTTGACATATCATGAACTATACATCTGTCATCAACAAATTTCACAACCAAGACAATCTTGGCTAATGCAGAAACTGATAACATATTTTTCTTGATCCCTGGCACAAACAAAGCATCTGACAAAGTGAAAGAACTACCACCAACAGTAGTCAAAATGATCTTACCAACTCCCATAACAGGATAGGAGGAGTTGTGGCGCATGTAACAGTATTCCCTGTAGGCTCGAGTGAAGAGAAGAAACTGTGCTGTGAGGTCATATGTTTGGTCGCCCCACTATCAAAGTACCAAACATTTGAGTCTACTGCAGACATGTAGTGCTCATGAGAAGATGGGTCGAAATTGCAAACAGTGGTAAACACCCATTCTTCTTCGTGCACAAGATTAGGAGACTTTTTTTTCGGTGTAGAGGCCTCTGCAACAACCATTCCAACCTCTTTCTTCTTTTCCTCTTTAGCAGCCAGTTTTGGACAGCTCTTAATGACATGATCATTTGCTTTACAATATTTGCAAAACAAATTCTGCTTTTCTGATTTCTTCTCATCTTTGTCTTCCTTCTTCAAATGTGCAACATTTGCAAATTTCTGCTTACTAGTAGAAGAGCTCCATTTACCTTTGCCCTTCTGACTAGCCAGGAAAGCTTGATCTGCAACACGCATAATAGACATATTCTGCCTACACTGGTCTTCCTGCAACAGAACAGAGAGTAACTCCTCAAATGGCAAGGCATTTGGATTGCCTTTCATCATCAAACAAAGAGTAGAAGCAAAACTCTGATATGAGTCAGGAAGACCATTAAGAACGTTTTGCACAAGTGAGCTATCTGGTATAACTTCATCACCAGAAATCAATTGTCCTTTCAAATCCTTGATCTTTGTGAGAAAATTATCCATAGAATCACCTTCATTCATGTGCTCACTCTCAAATTGTTTTTGGAGGTAAGCAACACGAGCCTCATTCCTAGCTTGGTACAATGTGGTAAGTGTATCCCAAGCATCCTTACCTGTTCTACAAGAGCGAATGTGAGGAATAATGGCACGTTTGATAGAAAAAGCTATCAATGCATGTGCCTGAGCATCTCTGCCATCCCAAAAAATTTGCTCTTTAGTAGGTGCAACATAAACAGCAGCACAAACAGGAATCTACATAATATCATCGTCTTCGACACCATCTCTATCACCTCCAGCACCTTTATTTACAATACTTGTATTCGCACGTGTAATAGGACGTCTTTCAACACCCTACACATATTCCATAGTCCTTTTGTGACCAATACATGACGCATCATATAAGCCCATAATGGGTAGTTGATACCATCCAACTTATCCTCAACAGCCAACATACGGAATACATCACTACTTTTAGCTATGGTCGATGACTAAAATATCTTGATGCAGAAAATTGATTGTATCCTTGAGCAGAACTGCCCAAACAAATTCTGCTAAACCTGTTGAAATTGGTATATATCTTTGGCATAAAAAGACAAAATAACCTGCACAAGTGTTGTGATAGTGCGTTTAGAGGCCGAAACGAGCTCAGATCGCGATTTCGGCACGACAAAGTGAAGCAGTTTTGATCTCTGAAACACCCTAAGTATGCTTACCAATTTTCGTGCGATTCTGAGACTGCAATCGAAGAGGTGTAAACAACACCCTAGATGAAGCGGCGACCTGCTCTGATACCAATTGTTGGAGTTAGACATCTGTGGAAGCATGTGAACATCACAAGGAAGAAGAAGAAGCTTGGAGCACAACACACAATGTTGAATGTATTACCACTAGAATGTACAAAGATAAGAAGCCCGTTAGGGCAATAGGCCTATATACAAGCCGGGGGAAAAAACTCCTTAAGAGGGAAAAAAGTGCCCCGGCGGTCCTAGAGTGTTCATACAAATCACCACCTAAATATATCAACAATTGTGTTGCTAACTCTTTTATGAACTTTGCATACAAATATAAAGTATCAGTTAGCTATGGAGGTATTAGGTGGTTTGGAAAATGGGAGAAGCAAATTTATCAGGAAGATTTTGAAGGATGGAAGAATAATTTTAAAGAATGGGCGGAAAGAAAGGGTTCGTTCAATGCAAGTTCTTGTTCTTACCTTAGCCCATCCTTTAAAATTATTCTTCCATCCTTCAAAATCTTCCTGATAAATTTGCTTCTCCCATTTTCCAAACCACCTAATACCTCGATAGCTAACTGATACTTTATATTTGTAAACAAATATGTAAGTCTTAGTTAGCAAGGCGAGTAATTGATTGACTATAAAATGGGAGACAACCAAACGGTTAAGTGGTCTAGATATCTATATGAAAGTCTACAAACCACAATAAACAATAAGAAAATTAAAAACAGAATCAAATATACACAGTTACACATGCATACATACACATACATACATACATACACATTTATACATACATACACATACATACATACATACACATATATCCACACATACACATACATACATATATGCATACACATACACATATGTATCCATACATACATATACACATATAAATAACATACACACACATACATACATATACACATATGCATACGTATACACATGCACATGTATATGCACATCCACATACACATATGCATATATATATATATATATATATATATATATATATATATATATATATATATATATATATATATATATATATATATATATATATATATATATACATATATATATATATATATGTGTGTGTGTGTGTGTGTTTATTTATTTATTTTTTTATCAAATGTCTTTTTTTCATGAACTTAAAGGTTATTATCTCAAAAGATTTTACCAAGTCAGAATATTCTTCCTACCTCACATGATGAAATGAAGAAGATAATCAACAATCTTGGTATAGATTATCAATGTGTACATGCATGTCCTAACGATTGTATTTTATATAGAGGTGAATATGCAGAGACATGTCCAAAATGTCAATCTCCTCGATATAAGGATGAAGAAGGTAAAATCCCAAAAAGGGTATTGAGACATTTTCCATTGGCTCCATGGATTACACATATGTTTCAAAGCCCCGAATTATCAAAGCGACATGGGGACATGACCATAAAAGTACCGATGGAATAATCAAAATTCCAATAGATAGTGCAGCTTTTCAGCATATTGATTCTACATGGCCCGATTTTGCACAAAAACCAGAGAATCTAAAGTTAGGAGTTGCATTAGATGGGGTTAATCCATTCTCCATGAAATCTAGTAAATGGTCAACATGGCCAGTGGTAGACATAAACTACAATCTTTCGCCATATCTTAGCATTAAAAAGGAACATTTAATGCTTTCACTTTTAATCTCAAGAAAAAGACAAGTTAAAGATATGAATATATATCTTGCTCCTCTCATTGACAATCTCCAAGAGTTATGGAGAGGCATTAATGTCATTGACGTATCGAAAAGCATCAATGAAAGATATATTATGGTTTGTGGTATTGTGGCTTGGACTATTCACAATTTTCTAGGATATGGTGTTTGTTCCGGTATTGATGTAATTTTCTTATTCAACATGCATACAAATAAATGTGAGTTAATCTAATCATAATTTTTTTGTTTTCATCATGCAAGAATCTCTACTAAGGGTTATAAATCTTGTCCATATTGTGGTGATTGGTTGAGATCAATCTATAGTAAGAATCTCAACAAAAATATTTATCCTTGACATCAACAATTCTTGCCTGATGATCATCCATTAAGATGTAAAAGTGAAGCGATACATTTTAATGGAAAGCTTGAAACATGTCAGTGTCCAAAACCAATGACGCCTATGGATTGGTATCGAAAATGAACATATGGATCTTTGATAGATCCAGAATAAAAAAATCTTCAATGATGATGAAGATAATGAGAATGTGAAGAGAGTCAAAGGAAAATTGGCACTTGCAGAGAATATATCAATATGGTATTCTTTGGAGTATTGGAAAGAGTTAACAATATGTCATCTTCTTGATCCTATGCATATATTCAAAAATATTGGTTATTCATTATGGCAACATCTTCTTGGATTAAAAGACACCATAGAATCAAGGAAAGATTTGAAGGACCAAAACTCAAAACCAAAGTTATGGCTAATTTTTTATAGACATCGACAGGAAACGACTTATGCACCTTCTCGTTGGGTACTTAGGAAAAAAAGTGATACAGACTATCAACAATAAGATTCAATTGATTCGAACTCCTATAGGATATGGAGAATCTTTCCAAAACATGTTTACTATGGATGATAAGATTTTATCTAAGTTAAAGACCCATGATTGGCATAAATTTTTGAAGCACATTTTACCTCTGATTATCGATGGATGTACAACGAAAGGAGTACGAGATGTGATCCATCGTCTTAAATTGGTTATAAGGTAATTATGATACTTTTATATTTAATATATATGAATATTTGATATCTTTTATCTTTGAATTAATTCTTTATAATTTTTTTTATGATGTGTATAAGTGGACTGCATCAAAAGAGATTGACAAAAACTCAATCCTACAAAAGAAATGTGAATACAAAGAGCTGCTATGTTTGATGGCGAAAGAGCTTCCTACTTCATTCTTTGATATTCAAGTTCATTTATTAGTCCATCTTGTAGATGAAATGGAGATTGCAGGTGTTATCAACACTCGATGGATGTTTTGGGTCGAGCAATTTATGGGAATATTAAAAGGTTATGTGTGGACAAGAGTGAAACCAGAAGGATCCATGCAAACGGTTGGATGCTTCAGGAGTGCATGTACTATGTTAGTGAGTACCTTGAAAGATTTCATGAAGAAGCTCCATGTGCATGGACCAACAATTCTTCTTCAAAAATAATAGACGAGGTATTATCACGTAAGGGAGTTCCATTTTTATTTATATTTGAAAAAAATGATGTTTCTACTTTTGTAGCATATAATAATGAATGCATGAAAGCATCCGTTAGCGAGTACAAACAGGAACTTCAAAATCTCCGAAGTAAAAAATGGAGAAACAAAAGATATAGAGGTAATCTCGATAATAATGAGATTACAAATATAACTTCTTTCACGGATTGGCTATATACTTGTTTGCAACAAGCCAATGCAAATAATGAAGAAATCTTAGATGAGCAGAGAGAATTAATGATAGGTTGTGAACAAAAGGTAATTTTATTTTAATAATATGTTGTTTTTTTCATATATGTATATTAGTTTCTCTTTACTAATTTAATTTCTTTTGCAGGCTCAAATGTTCACTAATATGTGGGCTTTTGGACAACATATTAGAATCAAAGCTATTGATTCTTTACGTAAAACAAAGGATTCTAGCATTGTTGCTTCTTTCAAGCAGCTATCACATGCTAGCTCAAAAGACACGAACCTTATAGATGACGAGATTGGTTTTACATGGGAACTGTTGTTGGAATCTACGAAATATCGTTTCGTACATTCAAACAGGTAGAAAAAGTTTACATATTTTACGATAGAGTTTATTATTTTTTAGGCACGTAATAATGGTTTTTTGTTTTTATATATTTTGATAGGTCATTTTGAAGGTTGACTGGCTTTGAGCCAAGTATAAAGGTAGTAATTCTACATTGAGAAAGGAATTATCTGGGTTTTGGGCAATTGATTCTTCCAAGGTAATACGATCTACTAGAGAACCATATATTCTTCTTAGGCATACTGAACAAGCACTTTTTTATAAAAACCCTGATGCTCATCCTTGGTGGCAAGTCATTCATGTTCAACCTAGAGGTAGGTCATTGTTTGAATAGTTTATTGTTACAGAGATTGAAGAAACTCTTCATGATGATTCACCATATGATACTGATACATCAACATCTAAAAGAGAAATTAGAATCATACATGACAATGATATTAATCCTCTCGATGAAAATGATAATACTCTACATGCTAATTCTACTGATGATGAAGAGGAATTACCAGAAATTGATATTAGTCCATCAATAGATGATGTCATTCATGAGTACAAAGATTTAGCAATAGAAGAAATAAATGAAATCAATAAGGATAATGAAGATGAGACTATATTGATGTCTTATCAAAATGATGGCAATAATAAAAACATATGAGTAGATTAAATAGTAAATCCTACTCTAGTTATCGATCAATAACTTGAATCATTTGAATGGATATCAAATAATAGATTCTTCTTTATTCAACTAGAATATCGGTGAATCCCACTATAGAGATGAAATCATGTTCTTTTAAGTTAGATAATGAAGCTTGGGGGCATGCCTAAAATTTTATATATAGCTTTATTTTCAAGGAGCAAATGTTTGTCATGTATGTGTGCATATGTGTGTATTCATGTGTATTATATGTATACATGTGTTAGTATGCACATATGTGTGTTTCATGTATATGTATGTGTGCATGTGTGTGATATATGTAGACATGTGTTAGTATGCACACATGTATGTCTGGAAATGCATTTGTGTAATATATGCAAGTGTGTTTATAATTGTGGAAGCATGTATAAGTATACATGTGTGCATGTAGGCATGTATATGTGATGTATATATATATGTATATATTGTTGGAGTTAGACGTCTGCGGAAGCACGCGAACAACACAAGGAAGAAGAAGAAGCTTGGAGCACAACACACAAGACTGAATGTATTACTAGAGAATGTACAAAGATAAGTAGCCCATTAGGGCAATAGGCGTATATACAAGCCGGGGGGAAAAAACCTCCTAAAGAGGGAAAAAAGTGCCTCGGCGGTCCTAGAGTGTTCACACACATCACTACCTAAATATATCAACAAATCCCCCCTGGGAGTGATGCGGTGAACAAGGAGCTGGCACTCATGTATAAGGAAGTGCCGAGCTATGTGGAAATCACTCCACAAAAGGAAGTAAGCCCAAATCTTTGCGGAAAGCTTCAAACTTCTCCCTAGGCAGAGCCTTCGTGAAAAGGTCTGCAATGTTCTCCTGCGTGGGCACATATGCCAAGCTGATCTCCCCAGCAGAGAACCTCTCCCTGACATAGTGATAATGCACCTCAATGTGCTTAGTGCGAGCATGGAACACAGGGTTCCTCGCAACTGCCAATGCGCTCTGACTTTCAGTGAAGATGGTGGTGGCAGAAGACTGGCCAACACCCAAATCAGCCATAAGGCGTCTGAGCCACACACACTCAACAGTCGCTGTGAAAGCTGCCCTATACTCAGCCTCACAACTGGAAGTGGCCACAGTAGGCTGCTTCTTGCTCAACCAAGATATACATGAGCTACCAAACATGAAGCAAAAACCACTGGTGGACAAACGAGTGTCATAGCAACCAGCCCAATCTGAGTCAGAAAAAGCATGCAAATCTGGCGGTAGTGATCCCCCCTTGGGATAAAACAACCCAAGTAGCCGAGTACCACTCAAGTAGCGAAAGATGCGCTTAACCGCTTTCCAATGCGTGACTCCTGGGCAATGCATAAACCTGCTCATCCGTGAGACAGCAAACTGAATATCTGGCCGAGTAATGCATAAGTAAATCAAGCATCCAACAACCTGCTGGGCTTACAGTCTTCAAGGCCAAAACGCTGCAATAATGTGTCAATATATTTCATTTGACACAAAGCCATTCCACCATCAACTTGCATAAACTGAATGCCCAAATAGTGATGCAAATGCCCCAAATCAGACATCTCAAATGAGGCATGCCAATCAGCCTTGAAATCAGCAATATGCTTCTCAAGAGGACCAGTGAGCAGCATGTCG
Organism: Ceratopteris richardii; assembly: GCA_020310875.1. Classification (NCBI taxonomy): domain Eukaryota; kingdom Viridiplantae; phylum Streptophyta; class Polypodiopsida; order Polypodiales; family Pteridaceae; genus Ceratopteris; species Ceratopteris richardii. The sequence goes on along the minus strand of CM035408.1, from coordinate 37,939,799 downwards.
TCTACATAGACAACAATGATCAAAAGCACATCATTAGCACGCTTAACATATAAGGTGCTTTCAGTTGGACTGTTCTCAAAACCATGTGCAATCAGATAGGCATGTATTTTCTCATACCAAGCACGTGGTGCTTACTTTAAACCATATATCACCTTCTTTAACCTGCACACCTGGTTTTCATGCCCTTTCTGCACAAAGCCACGGGTCTGAAAAACATACACTTCTTCATGCAAGTCACCATTCAGACATGTTGTTTTAATGTCCAACTGATGTACATTCCAACCATGATGGGCTGCAAGTGCACAAATGCTCCGAACAGTAGTCATACGGCATGTAGGTGCAAAGGTCTCATCAAAATCAGTGCCTCTTTCCTGCGCATAACCCTTTGCAACAAGCCTAGCCTTATACCTGTCAACTGTACCATCAGGTTTACGCTTCAGCTTGTATACCCACTTAGTGCCAATGGCCTTCTTGCCAGGAGGCAAGTCACATAAAGACCATGTACCATTCTTCATTATAGCATCATATTCAGATTGCATAGCAGCCATCCAATTTTTTGAATTTTGTGCTTCATCAAAAGAAACAGGCTCATTCTCATCACAGAGACTAGATGCAGCCATAGCATAGCAATCTGATGCAAAGGAGGTACTATGAGAGCCTGAACGAGTACGATATGACAAAGGTGCATCTAATTTGCTGTCATGCAAAGTCTGCACCAGCCATTTTGGCATAGTTTTTGCCTGTTCAATATCAGCTCTCTCATCAACAAGTGCATCATGTAAATCTGCATCAAAAATGGAATGATCTGCATCATCATATGAAACCTGCAAAGGCTGAGAAGTTGCCTCATTAGGACCAGTGCTAGCCTGTCCACCTGTAAAAAGAGGCATCAAAGTATCATACATGTCTTTGGAGCTAACAGATGTCTCCTTAGTACATGAAAGCAATGGCTGAATAGCATCTTCCACAAAGGCAACATCACGGCTAAGCAGAATGCGTTTAGTCTATGGATGATACAGACGATAGCCTTTACTTTCAGAACTGTACCCAACAAAAATACATTTTACTGCCTTATCATCCAATTTTCTGCGATGTTGTTCAGGCACTAATGCATATGCCAAACAACCAAAAACACGCAGATGAGCAACAGATGGCTTGCGGTCATGCCAAGCCTCATATGGAGTGATAGACTGCAACGCTTTGGTGGGACACATGTTCAGTACATATGCTGCACACATGACAGCCTCAAGCCAGAAACTATGTGGTAAAGCCTGACTTTTGACCATGCACCTCGCCATCTCCATGAGTGACTTGTTCTTTCGTTCAGCAACTCCATTCTGTTGAGGTGTATACGGCACTGTACACTGGTGTTTTATCCCACGTTCAGCCAGAAATGCATTAAAATCTGAAGACATATATTCCCCCCCTCGATCAGAACGGAGGGTGCCCATTTTACATGCTGACAGATTTTCAGCCAAAACCAAAAACTGTTTGAAGCACATGAACACTTCGGACTTTGCTTTGAGTGGATATACCCATGCATGCCTTGAAAAATCATCAATGAAAGTCACGAAGTAAAGGTAATTTCCAAAAGAGGGTGTCTGCATAGGACCACAAACATCACTATGTACAAGCTGCAATTTCTGCATAGCCCGAACTGAACCATCTTTTGGAAAGGAAGAACGCTGCATTTTGCCCAAAATACAGCCTTCACAAACATGTTTTCCAGGTGCCTCAAGTTTGGGCAAAGAGGACACCATTTCAGATTTCTGCAGGCGTAACAAACTAGCAAAATTCAGATGACCAAAGCGTGCATGCCAAAGCTTTGCATCTGACATAGCCTGAGAATCATGAACTGCACATGCTGAATCATTCACAGATCTTTCATAGTCTATGAGCTTATACAGCCCACGACATAAAATGCCAGAAGCAATAATCACATCGCCATTTGAGAGATCATGGACTGTACACCTGTCATCAACGAATTTCACAACCAAGCCAATCTTGGCTAATGCAGAAACTGATAACAGGTTCTTTTTGATCCCTGGCACAAATAAAGCATCTAACAAAGTGAAAGAACTACCATCAGCAGTAGTCAGAATGATCTTACCAACTCCCATAACAGGATAAGAGGAGTTATTGGCGCATGTGACAGTATTCCCTGTAGGGGCAGGCTCGAGTGAAGAGAAGAAACTTCGCTGCGAGGTAATATGTTTGGTCGCCCCACTGTCAAAGTACCAAACATCTGAGTCTACTGCAGACATGCACTGATCATGAGAAGATGGGTCAAAACTGCAGACAGTAGTAAACGCCCATTCTTCTTCCTGCACAAGATTTGCAGACTCTGTTTTTGGTGTAGAGGCCTCTGAAACAACCATTCCAGCCTCTTTCTTCTTTGCCTCTTTAGCAGCCAGTTTTGGACAGTTCTTTATAATATGATCATTTCCTTTACAGTACTTGCAGAACAATTTCTGCTTTTCTGATTTCTTCTCATCTTTATCCTGGTTCTTCAATTGTGCAGCATTTGCAGATTTCTGCTTACTAGTAGAAGAGCTCCATTTTCCTTTGCCCTTCTGAATAGCCAGGAAAGCTTGATCTGCAACACGCATAATGGACCTGTTCTACCTGGACTGATCTTCCTGCAACAGAACAGAGACTAATTCCTCAAATGACAAGGCATTCGGATTGCCTTTCATCATCAATCGAAGAGTAGAGGCAAAACTCTGATATGAATCAGGAAGGCCATTCAGAATGGTCTGCACAAGTGAGCTATCTGGTATAACCTCATCAGCAGAAATCAATTGTTCCTTCAGGTCTTTGATCTTTGTAAGAAAACTGTCCATCGAATCACCTTCATTCATGTGCTCACTCTCCAACTGTTTTCGGAGGTAAGCAACACGAGCTTCATTCCTAGCCTGGTACAAAGTGGTAAGTGTATCCCAAGCATCCTTTGCTGTTCTGCAAGAGCGAATGTGAGGAATAATGGCACGTTTGACAGACAAAGCTATCAATGCATGTGCCTGGGCATCTCTGCCATCCCAACGAATCTGCTCTGCAGTAGGTGCAACAGAAACAGCAGCACGAACAGGAATCTGCAGAATATCATCTTCGACACCATCTTCATCAGCTCCAACACCTGTATTTGCAGTACCTGTCGTTACAGGTGTAACACGACGTCTTTCAACACCCTGCATAATGTTCCACAATCCTTTTGCAACCAGTACATGTCGCATCATATAAGCCCATAATGGGTAGTTGGTACCATCCAACTTATCCTCAACAGCCAACATACGGAATACATCACTGCTTTCAGCCATGGCCGGTGACTAAAATACCTTGATGCAAAAAATTGACTGTATCTCAAAAAGTTGAACAGAACTGCCCAGACGAGTTCTGCTAGACCTGTAGCAGACTTCGAGACGCTTAAACTAGCGAACAGAAACTGGTATATACCTTTGGCACAAAAGGACGAAATAGCCTGCACAAGCACTGCGATAGTTCGTTCGGAGGCCGAAACGAGCTCAGATCGCGATTTCCGCACCATACAGCGAAGCTGTTTTGATCTCGGAAACACCCTGAGTATGCTCACCAAATTTTGTGTGAATCTGAGACTGCAAATGGAGGAGTGTCGACGGCGCCCTAGAAGAAGCAACGACCTGCTCTGATACCAATTGTTGGAGTTAGACGTCTGCGGAAGGACGCGAACAGCACAAGGAAGAAGAAGAAGCTTGGAGCACAACACACAAGACTGAATGTATTACTAGAGAATGTACAAAGATAAGTAGCCCATTAGGGCAATAGGCGTATATACAAGCCGGGGGAAAAAAACCTCCTAAAGAGGGAAAAAAGTGCCCCGGCGGTCCTAGAGTGTTCACACACATCACTACCTAAATATATCAACATATATATATATATATATATATATATATATATGTGTGTGTGTGTGTGTATGTGTAAATGTGTACATGTAAGTATGTATGCATGTATATGTATACATGTGTGCATATAGGCATGTACGTGTGATGCATATGTATCTACTTCATCATTTTATATTATGTATGTGAATCTACATGATGTGTATGTATCTTTATATATATTACGATCCTCGTTGATTCGAGTAGCTATATATAGAGGCATAAGGTTGGGAGGAGAGACATCTCTCTAGTAGGTGGTGGGAGGAATAGATGCAATGTGTACATATACTTCAACCATATGGCTAAAAGGCTAAATTAGGGTTTCTAAAACCCTAATATCAAAATTAACATTTCCGAATTATGGTTTTTGAATTAGGATATATATATATATATATATATATATATATATATATATATATATATATATATATATATATATATATATATATATATATATATATGTGTGTGTGTGTGTGTGTATGTATGTATGTATGTATGTATGTATATATGTATATACATGAAATATGTATATATATGATTATGTGAATCTATGTGTGTACACGAAACACACACAGTATGTGTATGTGAGTATGTGTATGTGTCTATGTGTGTATTCATTATATGTGTGTATCTGCATGCATGTGTATGTGTGTGTAAATGTGCATGTATGTGTGTGTGTATGGATGTGTATGTGTGTGTATGCATGCATGTGTACCTCCGATCACAATCCTTT